>JAJTUV010000635.1:0-387500 GCA_021653895.1 Mastomys natalensis | reverse complement strand
CTGCATATCAGATATTTACATTACTATTCATCCCAGTAGCAAAATTGCAGATATAAAGTAGCAACAAAATAACTTTATGGTTGGGGCTCACCACGTGATGGGAAAACCCATCAATCCTTAAACTTTGTACAAAAACTCACCAATTGCTGAGCTCCCCAATCTCAGGACTTGAAATCCCATCAATCCTCACTCTGTATTAAAGGAAAGCAGTATTATGAAGGTTGGGAACCACTGACCTAGAGGAAGTGATGCTGAGGTAATTTGAATACTTTTTGAATTACTTCACTTAATATCATATACCAATAAGAAATCCTATAAGCCTATGAATCTTAGCAAAGCAATTATTCCCTGCTTTTGGGGTTGGTGTCCTCTCCTCAGTTATGGATGAATAAGCTTTTCAATCAAGTTGTTTCTCTTGTTACTCTGAGAACCAGGCCTGTTCTATAAACATAACTCCCCATTTCAGACTTCTCTTTTTCACCCTCATCTCAGCTAGAACGTGATTCACATCCCAGCAACTGTATGGGGTGAGGAGGAAATGCTGTGGAGGAAGAGCGTACCTTTGAAACCCTAGGAAGACCTCCAGGAAGATATGTAAGCCCTGTGAGTTAGGCTCCTGTATACCATCAGCCTAGATGACCAAAATCCTAGCAAGAATCAAGTAAGACTTCATTCAGTTGCCCCCCCTCCTTTTCTACCCATTTGCCCATCCTCCCCCCCAAGTGAGAACAGTCCCTGATTTCCACTTTGGGCCCACACGAAATATGTTCAGCCAACATTTTAGCCCACTTATTTCTTAATATTTCCTTCTTCTTTAACTAGACTTAAACCTTTGAAGAAAAAGTATCTGTGGTGTTTACCATAAGAAGACCCAAATCAAACGTACTGATGTTTGGCCTGCTATGGTTTCGAAGCAATTTCTATTAAAGGACTGATTTGTTAATTGACTGGTTGATTGATTGATTGAACAAGTCCTGCAAATGAAAGCACCTTGTAAACCTCCGAGCACTAGACAAATGTAAGGCATTATTAGATGTAATTCCATGAATTAGCTTGGAACATGAGGTAATTAGGCAATTACTCAAAGTCAAAAGGTAATGGACCTTGTAAATGGTCTTATTTCATAGCATCCTTAGCTTCTGTTTATTTGCTTAAGCCAGACAGATGCCACAATTTAAACACCCTAAAGTAACCACACGCAAACATAGATTGTACAATAAATATACTAATAATATTTTGTTAGCTAATTTAGTGTTTCCTTTCAGAAGCACAATGATGGAATGATGGCCATCCTTTAATGTCTTCCTTTGGTACAGGACAGCTGATAAGAACATCAATGTGAAAGCCAAGCGAAAAATGAGCGAGTGGATTCTTTTGTCTTTAGTAATTGCAGTTTATATGAGAATACTTAAAAGAAGTAGATAGATTGGGATTTTTTTTCTATTAGTTAATGTAATAGCACAATATTATATACTGCCTGCATGCTGGCTAAGCCCAACACAAGTGTAGGTTTACAAAATAGTCTTGACAAGAATACAAATATTATAAATCAGGCATAAAACTGTTGTCATAAGACAGATATACACCTTCTCAAGATCAAAAATTTAGAAACAGAGAAATCTCTGACAACTGGAGATCAAAACAGATGTCAAAGAAGAGACAGACTCTATGATAAAGAGTAAGGATTGGCAACACTTCAACCTAATAGTAAAACTAGAAGAGAGTGAGGGCTTCAGGGCGGCAAGACAGATACAAATTATCTATAAGGGAAAACAAGCTACCATGGCTGATATTCTTTTTCATTAGCATAATTTTAACATCATCATTCAACACTTGAGACTAGCCAAACCATTTAAAGATTACCTGCATTTAATGTAAAATTACACTGATATTATTATTATAAAATTATATCATCTTTAATAACTACCACAAATGTCTTTAGGTAATGTATAAAATACTACATCTGCATAATACCCTTGAGAATCTTTTCAAACATTGAAATACATTTTAAATAAACTAAAATTACATTGTCTTCAGTATTTATTACAATTCAAACAAATTCCCAATCTATTCTGAAAGTGACCTGTGCCTAACAGTGGAGTACATTACCCCAAAGTATGCTGCTGTAGTATCAGGATTGACTGAGCTGAAAGAAACTCAAAAGCAGAAGAGGTCTATGTCCCGCTCTGTGGTGGTTTCAGTAGGAATGGTCCCCATAGACTGATGTGTTTGAATGAGTCTTGGCTCATAGGGAGTGACACTACTAGGAGGTATGGCCTTGTTGGAGGAAGTGTGTCATTGTGGAGGCCGGCTTTGAGGTCATATATGCTCAAGCTACAACCAGTATGGTACACAGTCTCCTCCTGCTGCTTTTAGATCAAGATAGTGTAGAACTCTCAGCTCCTTCTCCAGCACCATGTATGGATCAAACTTCTGAAACCTTAAGCCAGTCCCAATTAAATATTGTGCTTTTTAAGAACTGCCATGATTATGGTATCTCTTCACAGCAATAATACCCAAACTAAGACACACTCCTAAACATTTTGCTTAAATAAAGACATAAATTTACCTAATTTCATCACCAAGATGGTTACAGACCATTGCCAATCTGGAGATACTACAAAAAGAAAAAAAAAATGCTCATGCACAAACTTGATTAACTGCTCTATCCTACCACTAATTTCCTACATAATTATGTTCTCAAATTTATTGTCCCTAGAAACTAATGTCCTTTTTCTTTATCTCGCTACATCCCTAAAAATATTGTTGATTAGGCTATATGAACCTTTGAGTGTTTTTAATTTCCTGAGCTTCTCCACATCTACTTGAAACATACATGTTAAACATCTTCATTTGTTTTTCTTATTAGTCATGTTTTATGAAGGTTCCAGACAATAACTAAGGAGAATAGAAGGAAATTCGCTTTTTCTCCCCATTAAAGAAAAGCTTAAATTTTATATGATCACATCTTACTAATGTATATATATTTTTTACCCCTGCTAAAGACTGCTGTCTATAATTAGCTTCTTTATGATATTTTAAGACCTGGAAAATTGACACACACAAGTGTTTAATATTTCTTAAGTCAATCTGATCCTAGAGTATCTCTGAATTAGAAATAAAGAATTAGTTTGATAAAATGGCTTCCAAATTGACATTCTGCAAGATATTTATAAAGTACTTCGTTTTTAATGGAACAATATAAATTACCAAAGAAGTTAAATAAGTTTTTTTGATAAAAGTACATACAAGCTGGGCAAGAGTAAAGATCTGAGTTTGAACTCTCAGAACCTGTATAAAAGTATGTGTGCATGGTGCTCTCATAGCCAGATGGATGGGAGACACCAGAGAATTCTCATAAGCTCATGTATTTACCACTCTACAGTTAGTAGGATCTGGGAGAAAGAAGCCAATAACGAGGCAGACTAAAGTCTAATGCAATAGCCAACTTTATTTAAAACATCAATTTATACTCTGAGGATTAAGTATCAAATGTATAATTACAGGGGCAAGCCACATGTGACTGATAAGCTGCATTGGGCAAAATCACAGAAACATATCAATAAATAACAATAGCAACTTGTAATGAGTAATCTGAAGTAAACCCACTCCTGTCTGCCACACCTAGGAAGGGCATGAAAGCATAATCCAAGAACAATTGCCTGGTTTTGAAGAAACTTAGATCACAAGACTTTTGTTCTGGGTTCTTGGAGTTTTCTCACAAACATTCAAGAAATCTCTCACATTCCATTTTTTGGACTGTGCTCCTGGGTCAGATACTCACAGGTGTATAAGCTGATGAACACTACCTCAAATAAGCTAGGTGAGGATGGACATCCCAGATTATGCTTTGATCTCTACATGTATACCATGACACTCATGCGCTTGAATTCAGATACTTATATGCACCCATTATACACACAAACAAATAAATAGATAAATATTATTAACAAAAGCATATTTAAAGGGATATACCTTTTACAGCAAGATTCTCCCATTATTTGGTGATTTCATTTACATTGCCATCATATATGTATATAATTTAGGAAGCTTCTGCCATATTAGGTTTCCATACAACCCATCATATGGCTCTTAGTTTTAGCTTTCCATCCCTGTATTCTCTCCCTCGCTACCCTCTTCCTTTCCCCTCCCCATTTTGTAACTTGCTGTTTTTTACAGTGGGCGGCAATTAACAAAGGAATCCCTAACTCATCTAAGTGCTAGAGGGAAGTAGGGTCTGTGGCTTTGTTCCAACGATGCTGCTAATAAAATATACCAACTGAAAGATGGTAAGCTAGCTTGAAATAAGTTGAGTAGAAAAAATTTCCAAAATATTCTAATTAATAAAATCATTAGGAAAAATGTACCTTTATCTAAAATGAATATAAGAAAAACTTTTGTTATGCATATTTAACTATGAAAGTTGAAAATGTTCACATTACTTTGTATATAAATACATTTTCTTCAAAGGAAGTTGGCAAATCCCTGAAGATCTGGTTTCCTACCTGTGTCGTCTAGATGGACCATTTCTCTTCCAGGTAGTATTTTGTAGGAGAGATAAGGACATGCTCCATCCACTCAGGATTCCTTTGATCTGTAGAGTACAAAGAATATCTCAGAAGTAAAGACAAGTTTGGAAACAAGGACAGAAGCCAGAATCCAGACTTCAGTCAGCTTCTCAAACTCAAGACTCTTTCAAACTCTCACAATACCTTCCAATGCAAACAAGTCACTAGAAGATTTTAGTCATGACACATTATTTGCTCACAATATACTACTTAAGTCCAAGTCACTGTAGACTTTACATTCCTTTAGTCCTGAGAAATTCAGCAGTGGGCATCTAAGACATGGACCATTCCATGGGTGGAGACTTAAGCCTCAGAAAGTAGAAAGTTTGACTGTTCATTATGAATTCCAAACACTTGAAAGATGTATTTTATTGGTACCTTGTACCTCATATGGATCAGGTCTATTGAAGCAGAAGAGGCCAAAATTAATGGTCTTCTCAGGGCTTGCTCAGAGAAGCTTTTCCTGTGGGTAGCAGTTAGCAAAGCAATTCCTAACTAGTCTAAGTGGTGAGAATAAGTGACTGTTGAGTGCTTAGCCCTAAATGAGACATTGCTATCACTGACCACACACACACACACACACACACACACATACACACACCAAGGCTTATAAAAAATCACAGAAGAGGAAGAAAGAATGTAAGAGAGCTAGAGGATGTAGAAAGAGGCCTGAGAAATGCTGCCTGCTGGATTCACACAAAGGAGATCACATGCAGCTGACACTGGCCACATGAACGTGCACAAGACAGAGCCTATCAACATTCCAGCATCAGTGTAGGAGGGGCACATGAGGCCCCACCCCTAGCTGACAAGCAAATGGTAATTAAGGGCTGCTCAGGGAGGAAAAGACCACTAAGTTGCCCATTATCTAGCACAGAATGCCACACTCACTTATTTTAATCTAACATACTACCTTTTCTTATTTTTTTTATTTTATTGAAAATAGGGTTTTAGTCATACAATATAATCTGATTGCAGTTTCCCCTCCCCAACCTTCCCCCCACCCCACTCTGAATCGATACCATTTGTCTTTCCTTAGGAAACAATGGGTATCAAAGGAATAATTTTAAACAGGTAAAACAAAAACGAACAAGATGAAATGGGACAAAACAAACAATTAGAAGAAAAAGAATAAAAGAAAAAGCATGAGAAATATATAAAGATGCAGAGACATACACACACATTCATATACATAGGAATCCCATAAAAACACAAAAGTGGAAGCCATAATATATATGCAAAGAACCGTAAAATTTTTAAAAATTCCTTGACACAACTTTATGAGACAAAGAACCTACAAAAATGCTTTGTGATGACCATCTACTGCTGGATACGGGGGCCTATCCTCAAGAGTGGTTTATTTCCCCCAGTAAGACTCACTTGGAGAAAAGTAATTTTTCATTGGTTATCAATTTTTGAACCTTACCTCAAAGTCTAAGTGATACACCTTCTTCAACAAACCATACCTTCATTACCTTCTCGAACACTTCCATCAGCTGGAGTCTATGTATTCAAACATATGAGCCTATTATCTTTCAGACCATCACAATACCTATTAAAGAAAAAAATACAAGAAGCAACATTTTGCAGGAGGTGCATTATGCTGAAATATGGCTAACATACCATATTTCACCAAACCGACAGAGAACTTCCTAAGCAAATACTGCCTGTTATCCTACATTAAGAAGATATAAGCTGCCCAAGTGTCTCCTGCCATATACTACTACTACCTGGAATATTCTAGAAAAAAAAATGTAGCCTTTGTTCCAAAGATGAGGCATATCCAAAAGATAATGAATTTTGTGATTCTCAGAATGACAAATTATCCATTGAAAGAAGACTGGAGCTACACAACTCCATGACCATAGCTCCTACCCCAGTGAAAATTTCAGTTCTGATATCTTAGAGCTAGAATTACTGCCAGCAATTTCCCAAATCCTCCCACAAAGACACCTCCTCTAGATTTTCATTGCATGAGAAAAATTAAACCTTTAATCTAGGGAGTCCTCTAGATTGGGTTTTCAGTTCACTGTACATCTGTGAATTATTGACCCAGATTCCTTCCACTTGGTAAGTCCCTAGTTAATAGGAAACTGGATGTCTGGAGAGATGCATTCATTGTGCTGGGCTGACAAGGTTCTGTTTAATGATGTAACATCACAGAAGTAATGTGGTCACCAGTCAGATACAAACACTGGTTTCTTTGGAGAACTTAATAAAGACAGCAACTTGACTAATTGCCCAACAAAGCAGAAACAGCAAACTGGACTATGGTCCGTTCAAAAGGACTGGTTCAACAGTATTGGTACAAAGACTTTCTATGGCTACTCATATTTACAATATAGTTTTAGGCCCAGAGCCTGGTCCTTTGGACTGGGGCAGACATTTAGCTGGTCTGCTCCTGTGGAAACACCTGATCCTGAGACATCCTAGAGGACCTACTGCATCCAGAGCACAGGCAGCTTAGGATCACAGGAATACAGAGACTTCTGGAATCTGTGGAGTTCTGACACAAGCAAGATAACTGGAAAGACAGACTCCAGTCAGACACAGTGAGCACAGGTAACACTAGAGTCAACCAGATGGTGAAAGGCAAGCACAAGAACACAAGCAACAGAAACCAAAGTTACCTGACATCATCAGAACCCACTTCTCCCACCATAGCAAGCCCTGGATACCCTATCACACAGGAAAAACAGGATTCAGAATTAAAATCACTTCTCATGATGATGATAGAGGATTTTATGAAGGACATAAGAAATACAGGAGAACACAGGTAAACAGGTAGAAGCCCTTAAAGAGAAAACACAAAAATCCTTTAAAGAATTGAAAGAGAACATAGGTAAGCAGGTAGAAGCCCTTAAAGAGGAAACACAAAAATCCTTTAAAGAATTGCAAGAAAACACAATCAAACAGGTAAAGGAATTGAACAAAACCATCCAGGATCTAAAAATGGAAATAGAAACAATAAAGAAATCTCAAAGGGAAACTACTCTGGAGATAGAAAACATAGGAAAGAGATCAGGAGTCATAGACGCAAGCATCACCAACAGAATACGAGAGATAGAAGAGAGAATCTCATGCACAGAAGATACCATGGAAAACATTGACACAACTGTCAAAGAAAATGCAAAATACAAAAAGCTCCTAACCCAGAACATCCAGGAAATTCAAAACACAATGAGAAGACCAAACCTAAGGATAATAGGTTTAGATGAGAGTGAAGATTCCCAATTTAAAGGGCCAGTAAATATCTTCAACAAAATTATAGAGGAAAATTTCCCCAACCTAAAGAAAGAGATGCCCATAAACATACAAGAAGCCTACAGAACACCAAACAGACTAGACCAGAAAAGAAATACCTCCCATCACATAATAATCAAAACACCAAATGAACAAAACAAAGAAAAAATACTAAAAGCAGTAAGGGAAAAAGGTCAAGTAACATATAAAGGCAGACCTATAAGAATTACACCAGACTTTTCACCAGAGACTATAAAAGCCAGAAGATCCTGGTCTGATATCATACAGACCCTAAGGGAACACAAATGCCAGCCCAGACTGCTATACCCAGAAAAACTCTCAATCACTATAGATGGAGAAAACAAGATATTCCATGACAAAACCAAATTTGCACAATATCTTCCCACAAACCCAGCACTTCAAAGGATAATTGATGGAAAATGACAGCACAAGGAAGGAAACTACAACCTAGAAAAAGCATGGAAGTAATCTTCCAACAACCGCAAAAAAAGATAGCTACAGAAACATAATTCCACCTCTAATAACAAAAATAATAGGAAACAACAATAATAATATCTGATGTTAATATCTCTTAACATCAATGGACTCAATTCTCCAATAAAAAGACATAGACTATCAGACTGGATACATAAACAGGACCCAGAATTTTGCTGCATACTAGAAACGCACCTCAGTGACAAAGACAGAAACTGCCTCACAGTAAAACGATGGAAAACAATTTTCCAAGCAAATGGTCCCAAGAAACAAGCTGGAGTAGCCATTCTAATATCAAATAAAATTGACTTTCAACCAAAAGTAATCAAAAACGATAAGGAAGGACACTTCATATTCATCAAAGGAAAATTCTACCAAGATGAACTCTCAATTCTGAACATCTATGCTCCAAATGCAAGGGCACCCACATACATAAAAGAAACTTTACTAAAGCTCAAAGCAAACATTGCACCCCACACAATAATAGTGGGGGATTTTAACACCCCGCTCTCTCCAATGGACAGATCGTGGAAACAGAAAATAAACAAAGACACATTGAAATTAACAGAAGTTATGGACCAAATGGATTTAACAGATATCTATAGAACATTTCATCCTAAAGCAAAAGAATATACCTTTTTCTCAGCACCTCATGGTACCTTCTCCAAAATAGACAATATAATTGGTCACAAAACAGTCCTCAACAGATACAAAAAGATTGAAATAATCCCTTGCATCCTATCAGATCACCACAGACTAAGGCTGGTCTTTAATAATGACAGAACCAAGGGAAAACCCACATGCATGTGGAAACAACAATACTCTACTCAATGATGACTTTGTCAAGGAAGAAATAAAGAAAGAAATTAAAGACTTTCTAGAATTTAATGAAAATGAGGAAACATCATACCAGAACTTGTGGGACTCCATGAAAGCAGTGCTAAGAGGAAAACTCATAGCTCTAAGTGCCCACAAAAAGAAATTGGAGAGAGCACACATTAACAACTTGACAGCACACCTGAATGCTCTAGAACAAAAAGAAGCAAATACGCCCAAGAGGAGTAGGCGTCAGGAAATAATCAAACTCAGGGCTGAAATCAACCGAGTAGAAACAGAAAGAACTATACAAAATATCAACAAAACCAGGAGTTGGTTCTTTGAGAAAATCAACAAGATAGATAAACCCTTAGCCAGATTAACCAGAGGGCACAGAAACAGTATCCAAATTAATAAAATCAGATCTGAAAAGGGAGACATAACAACAGAAACTGAGGAAATTCAAAAAATTATCAGATCCTACTACAAAGGCCTATACTCAACAAAACTGGAAAATCTGGATGAAATGGACAATTTTCTAGACAGATACCAGGTACCAAAGTTAAATCAGGAGCAAATAAACCATCTAAACAGTGCCATAACCCCTAAAGAAATAGCAGCAGTCATTAAAAGTCTCACCACCAAAAAAAGCCCAGGACCAGATGGTTTTAGTGGAGAATTCTATCAGACCTTCAAGGAAGACCTAATACCAATTCTCTTCAAACTATTCCACAAAATAGAAACAGAAGGAACACTACCCAATTCGTTCTATGAAGCTACAATCACACTCATACGTAAACCTCACAAAGACCCAGTAAAAAAAGAGAACTTCAGACCAATTTTTCTTATGAATATCGATGGAAAATTACTCAATAAAATTCTAGCAAACCTCCCCTCTCAGGAAAAAAACATCGGAATGTGTATGGCCCTCATGCCTCACTGGACAACAACAGGAGGACTAGAGCCATTACAAGGTCCCTTTCAATTATTGGAGGTCAGGCCTCTATCTTCACAAGAATAAATCGCCAAGGGCCTACTATTCTTCAAGAAGGGAGGAGATGTCAGGAGCAGCCCTGCATATACACTAAAGGCCTAAAATCAGCCATAGGCCTAAAGTCAGCAATAGGCCTCACATACATGCATGCTAACACAAAGTCTTGGGTCTCTGTGGAAAAACACTGAAAACAGAAGGCTATAAGCTATTGTAAACAGGCACTTCTGTGGAAATTTACCAGACCTAGTAGTCATAGGTCTTATAAATAGGCAGCCTCGGTGGACAGTACCAACTTAGATAGGGACAAGTGAATCATAGGCAGAGCCATAGTGATCTGTCCCCTGAACCTACACACAGCTGATACCCTGTTCTGAAAGGTATCTGTACTCCCCCTGAACACCTATGCTCTGGTGCCATTCCCTTCCCCACATCCTGCCTTTTTGTGTTTATAACCTCTGTGTAAATAAATTACGATGTGATTTAAATAACTAAATAAATGAAAAATAAATAAATAAATAAATAAAATAAAATTCTAGCAAACAGAATCCAAGAACACATCAAACCAATCATCCATCATGATCAAGAGGGCTTTATCCCAGAAATGCAGGGATGGTTCAATATTCAGAAATCCATCAATGTAATCCACTATATAAACAAACTCAAAGAAAAAAAACCACATGATCATCTCACTAGATGCTGAGAAAGCATTTGACAAAATTCAACATCCCTTCATGGTAAACATTTTGGAAAGATCAGGAATTCAAGGCCCATACCTAAACATAGTAAAAGCAATATACAGCAAACCAATAGCCAACATCAAACTAAATGGAGAAAACTGGAAGCATTCCCACTAAAATCAGGGACTAGACAAGGCTGCCCACTCTCTCCCTACCTATTCAATATAGTACTAGAAGTCCTAGCCAGAGCTATTAGACAACAAAAAGAAGTCAAAAGAATACAAATAGGAAAGGAAGAAGTCAAAATATCACTATTTGCAGATGATATGACAGTATACTTAAGTGACCCCAGAACTTCCACCAGAGAACTCCTAAACCTGATAAACAACTTCAGCAAGGTGGCAGGTTATAAAATCAACTCAAACAAATCAGTAGCCTTCCTCTATATGAAAGATAAACAGGCTAAAAAAGAAATTAGGGAAATGACACCCTTCACAATAATCACAAATAATATAAAATACCTCGGGGTGAATCTAACCAAGCAAGTGAAAGATCTGTATGACAAGAATTTCAAGTCTCTGAAGAAAGAAATTGAAGAAGATCTCAGGAAATGGAAAGATCTCCCATGCTCATGGATTGGCAGGATTAATATAGTAAAAATGGCCATCCATCTTGCCAAAAGCAATCTACAGATTCAATGAAATCCCCATTAAAATACCAACTCAATTCTTTACAGAGCTAGAAAGAGAAATTCTCAAATTTATTTGGAACAACAAAAAACCAAGGATAGCAAAAAACATTCTCAACAATAAAAGAACTTCTGGAGGAATCTCCATCCCTGACCTCAAGCTTTACTACAGAGCAATAGTAATAAAAACAGCCTGGTATTGGTACAGAGACAGGCAGGAAGATCAGTGGAATAGAGTTGAAGACCCAGAAATGAACCCACACACCTACGGTCATTTGATCTTTGACAAAGGAGCTAAAACCATCCAGTGGAACAAGGACAGCATTTTCAACAAATGGTGCTGGTTCAACTGGAGGACAACATGCAGAAGAATGCAAATCAATCAATTCTTATCTCCGTGTACAAAGCCCAAGTCCAAGTGGATAAAGGACATTCACATAAAACCAGACACACTGAAACTAATAGAAGAGAAGGTGGGGAAGACCCTCGAATACCTAGGCACAGGGGAAAAGTTCCTGAACAGAACACCAATGGGTTATGCTCTGAGATCAAGAATTGACAAATGGGACTTCATAAAATTGCAAAGTTTCTGTAAGACAAAGGACACTGTCAATAGGACAAAACGGCAACCAACAGATTGGGAAAAGATCTTTACGAATCCCGCATCCGATAGAGGACTAATATCCAATATATACAAAAAAACTCAAGAAATTAGACTCTAGACAACCAAATAACCCTATTAAAAAATGGGGTATAGAGCTAAACAAAGAATTCTCAACTGAGGAAATGCGAATGGCCGAGAAGCACCTAAAGAAATATTCAGCATCCTCAGTCATCAGGGAAATGCAAATCAAAACAACCCTGAGATTCCACCTCACACCAGTCAGAATGGCTAAGATCAAAAACTCAGGTAATAGTAGATGCTGGGGAGGATGTGGAGAAAGAGGAACACTTCTCCATTGTTGGTGGCATTGCAAGATGGTGCAACCACTCTGGAAAATAGTCTGGCGGTTCCTCAGAAAATTGGACATATCACTACCTGAGGACCCAGCTATACCACTCCTGGGCATATACCCAGAAGATGCTCTAACATATAACAAGGACATATGCTCCACTATGTTCATAGCAGCTTTATTTATAATAGCCAGAAACTGGAAAGAACCCAGATGCCCTTCAACAGAGGAATAGATACAAAAAGTGTGGTACATTTACACAATGGAATATTACTCAGCTATTAAAAACAATGAATTTGATAAATTCTTATGTAAATGGATGGAACTAGAAAATATCATCCTGAGTGAAGTAACCCAATCACAAAAGAACATACATTGTATTCACTCACTGATTATTGGATTTAGCCCAGAAGCTTGAAATACCCAAGATTCAACTCACAGACCACATAAAGCTCATGAAGAATGATGACCAAGTTGGGGGGGGGCTTCAGTCCTTCTAGAAGGAGCAACAAAATACTCAAGGGAGCAAATATGGAGACAAAGTACAGGACAGAAACTGAAGAAGAGACAGACCATTCCACCTGGATATCCATCCTATGTGCAGTCACCAAAGGTAGAGGTTGATGTGGATGTCAGGATGTACATGCTGTCAGGAGCCTGATATAGCTGTCTCCTTAGAAGTCTGCAAGAGTCCGACATACTCAGAGGCAGAAGCCCACAGCTAACCATTAAACTGATCAGGGGTTCCCAATGGAGAAGATAGAGTGAAGGCTGAAGGAGTTGAGAGGATTCGAGACACCATGAGGAAAGCAACAATCCCAACCAACCAGAGCCCCAGGGTCTAAACCACAAGCCTGGGAGCGCTTAGGGAGGGACCCATGGCTCCAGCTATATATGCAAGGGAGCTATATATAAGTGGCAGAAGAGATCCTTGGTCCCATGAAGGCTGGACATCGTGGGGCGGGGGGGATACTCGAGGGTGGGGAGGTGAGGTACAAGGGAGGGTGGAAGGGGGTACACCAACGTGGAGATAGGAGGAGGGGGGAAGGGATAGTGAGTTCCTGGGAGGGAGGGGGGAAATGGGGTAAGGAGAGAACATCTGAAATGTATAAAAAATTTTCCAATAAAAAATTTCCAATAAAAAAAAAAAAAAGAATCAAAAAAAAAAAGAATGACGACCAAGTTGGGGGGGGGGCTTCAGTCCTTCTTAGAAGGAGTAACAAAATACTCAAGGGAGCAAATATGGAGACAAAGTACAGGACAGAAACTGAAGGAGGGGCTGTCTGCAGACCATTCCACCTGGGTATCCATCCCATGTGCAGTCACCAAAGGTAGACGGTGATGTGGATGTCAGGAAGTACATGCTGACAGGAGCCTGATATAGCTGTCTCCTTAGAGGTTTGCAAGAGTCTGACATATTCAGAGACAGATGCTCACAGCTAACCATTAAACTGATCATGGGGTTCCCAATGGAGAAGATAGAGTGAAGGCTGAAGGAGTTGAGAGGATTCGAGACACCATGAGGAAAGCAACAATCCCAACCAACCAGAGCCCCCAGGGTCTAAACCACCAGCCTGGGAGCGCTTAGGGAGGAACCCATGGCTCCAGCTATATATGCAAGGGAGCTATATATAAGTGGGAGAAGAGATCCTTGGTCCCATGAAGGCTGGACGTCATGGGGGGTGGTATTTGAGGGTGAGGAGGTGTGGAACGGGGGAGGGTGGGTGGGGTACACTATCATAGAGGCAAGAGGAGGGGGGAAGGGATAGGGAGTTCTTGGGAGGGAGGGGGGAAAATGGGGTAAGGGGAAAACATCTGAAATGTAAATAAAATTTCCAATAAAAAAATATATAGTTTTATTTTGAACTCTTAACTGCATTGTCAGTTATTGAAATCTAAGAAATTTTTCTTCTAGATAACTTTAAGAAGCATATGGACTCAGATTCCTGCCATATTGAATGAACAGTTTAAGTGTGTGCCAGTGTAAATATTTGTAACAGTGGAACCTAGTGTGCAGAATGATTTAAACAGGTCATAGAGAGTTTGACAGCCAGGTTGATGTGATGTAGTAACTCAGATATTAGCAACAACAGGAAGCCAATACCACATTAGATGGAAGAACTGGAACTGTAGAGCATAGGCAAGTCAATAATCCTACAAGGCTGAGCCAATGATGCTCTGACCCTATGATAGCTGAGAACAGAATACATTCATCTACTGTAAGAAAATCACTCAAGGCACAAAGGAAGAATACTCCTCTTTCTCTCTCTCTCTCTCTCTCTCTCTCTCTCTCTCTCTCTCTTTCTTTCTCTCTCTCTCTCACCGCTGCCCCATCATCACTGTATTTCACTAATAAAATGCATCTCAGTGAGTTATTTCATTTCCCAAGTCTTAGGTCACACTGCATCACTGAGGAAATTCAGGGTAGAAACTCAAGGCAGGAATCTAGAGGCAGGAACCAAAGACAAGGCCGTGGAACAGTGCTGCTTACTGGCTTACACTCAGGGACAGCTTTCCTAACCCAGAACCATGTGCCCAGGGATTGCACAGTCCACAGTGAACTGGACCCTCCCACATCAATCATTAATTGAGAAAATTTCCCACAGACTTGCTTCCTGTAGGCTAATTTTATGGAAGCATTTTCTCAATTGGGATTCCCTCTTTTCAGATACATGTAGGTTTGTGTTAAAGCCAACCAGCACACAGAGGGAACCTCCACAGAAGTGTGGTACATAACAACCTTCATATGTCAGTTCTACCATGAAAATATACCACAACTTATCAATAGCCAGGCATTTCCTACTATGACCTGGATCAGGGCATCCATATTTGGTTTTAGTAGCAGGTTGTATGGAAGTAAAAACACATAAGAAAACTACTTGAGCTTTCAGTTTCCACTGATGCCCTGAGCTGATCCTGTGCCACAGTTCTCCATACCCAAATACTGCCAGGAGAGAGCTGATCTCCAAGGACTGCTGACACACCTGTGAGCACAGGTAAGACCACCACTTCTGCTCCAAGAGACCCACCTGGAGCCCTCAGGACAGAGGAATGGAAGAGCACCTTGGAACAGGATCCTTCTGGTTTCCATCTGCACCTGGGAGCTGACCCTGTGCCACAGCTCTCCATACCCAAATTCCTCCTGAAGAGAACTGGTCTCCCAGGAGTTCTGACACACAGGCTTGCAAGAGGGACAAGCCACAGTCAGAGACAGCAAGACCAGCTAATACCAGAAATAACCAGATGGCGAGAGGTAAGGGCAAGAACATAAGCAACAGAAACCAAGGCTACTTGATATCATCAGAACCCAGTTCTCCCACCACAGTAAGCCCTGGATACCCCAATAAACTGTAAGAGCAAGACTCTGATTTAAAATCATATCTCATGGTGATGAGAGAGGATTTTAAGAAGGACATAAATAACTCCTTCAAAGAAATACAGGAAAACACAGGTAAACAGCTAGAAGCCCTTAAAGAGGAATACAAAAATCCTTTAAAGAGTTACAGGAAAACACAACCAAACAGGTGAAGGAATTGAACAAAGCATTCCAGGATCTAAAAAATGGAAATAGAAACAATAAAGAAATCAGAAAGGGAGACAACCCTGGAGATAGAAAACCTAGGAAAGAGATCAGGAGTCATGGATGCAAGACTCACCAACAGAGTACAAGAGATAGAAGAGAGAATCTCAAGTGCAGAAGATACCATAGAAAACATTGGCACAACAGTCAAAGAAAAGGCAAAATGCAAAAAGCTCCTAAACCAAAACATCTAGGAAATCCAGGACACAATGAGAAGACCAAACCTAAGAGTAATAGGAATAGAAAAGAATAAAGATTCCCAACTTAAAAGGCCAGTAAATATCTTCAACAAAATTATAGAAGAAAACTTCACTAACCTAAATAAAGAGATGTCCATAAACATACAAGAAGCCTATAGATGGAACCCCTGACAGAGTTATTAAATTAACAGACTGGCAAGCCAAGAATGGGTAAGATTCTACACAGAGCCTTATCAACCTAAGACAGAAGTGCATTGCTTTTGATAATGCATATTCTATAACAGGTAAGGAAGGCATTCTTGGCAGAATGACCTAAGACAGGCTCAGTCTTGTTTATGAATAAAAAGGGGGAGAAGCCGGGCGGTGGTGGCGCACGCCTTTAATCCCAGCACTTGGGAGGCAGAGGCAGGCGGATTTCTGAGTTCTAGGCCAGCCTGGTCTACAGAGTGAGTTCCAGGACAGCCAGGGCTACACAGAGAAACCCTGTCTCGAAAAAACCAAAAAAAAAAAAAAAGAAAACAAAAAACAAAAAAGGGGGGAGAAATGGAGAGCTTTTAGGGCTAATTGGCAAGAATCTGCCATGGGCCAAGGACAAGAAAGTGGGCTTCAGGCAGGAATCTGACATTAGGCTAGAACAAAGAATTAATTTCAGGCAGGAATCTAAATCCTTGGGCTAAAACAGGGAAGTAGGCTTCAGACATGAAAATGACTTTGGGCTAGGACAGGAAAGTTGACTCAGATATTTTGTTCATCCTGATAAGCCCTTAGAAAGAGTGAAGGATCATGGGAGTGTTCATGGAATGTTTTTTATTGCTATGCTTGATCTTTGACTATTTGTGTTTATTGTCTTGCTTGTTCCTTGACTATTTGCATCTATTGTATTTCTAGTTCCTCAACCTAGAACTGACCTTAATACTGGCATGTAATTAAAATGGTATAAAAGCAAAAAGGAAGAGTGGGGATGGGATAGGGGGTTTCTACGGAGGGGAATTGGAGAAATGGGATGACATCTGAAATGTAAATAAATAAAATATCCAATAAAAAAAAAGAAAGAAACCTACAGAACTCCAAATAGACTGGCCCAGAGAAGAAATTACTCCTGTCACATCATAGTCAAAACACAAAATGTACAAAACAGAGAAAGAATATTAAAAGCAGTAAGGGAAAAGTCAAGTAACATATAAAGGCAGACCTATCAGAATTACATTAAACTTCTCACCAGAGACTATGAAAGCCAGAAGATCCTGGGCAGATGTCATACAGACCATAAGAGAACACAAATGCCAGCCCAGACTATTATACCCAGCAAAACTCTCAATTACCATAGATAGAGAAACCAAAATATTCCATGACAAAAACAAATTTACACAATATCTTTCCATAAATCCAGCCCTACAAAGGATAATAGATAAATAACTCCAACACAAGGAGGGAAACAACACCCTAGAAAAAGCAAGAAAGTAATCTTCTTTCAACAGACCCAAAAGAAGATAGCCACACAAACATAATTCCACCTCTAACAACAAAATAACAGGAAGCAACAATCACTATTCCTTAATATCTCTTAACATCAGTGGACTCAATTCCCCAATAAAAAGACATAGACTAACAGACTGGATACGTAAACAGGACCCAGAGTTTTGCTGAATACAGGAAATGTACAACAGTGACAAAGATAGACACTACCTCAGAGTAAAGGACTGGAAAAAAAATTTCCAAACAAATGGTCCCAAGAAACAAGCTGGAGTAGCCATTCTAATATCAAATAAAATCGACTTTCAACCAAAAGTTATCAAAAAAAAAGATAAAGAAGGACACTTAATACTCATAAAAAAAAAATAAAAAAAATAAAAAAAATAAACCTACCAAGAAGAACTCTCAATACTGAACATTTATGCTCCAAATGCAAGGGCACCCACATTCATAAAAGAAACTTTACTAAAGCTCAAAGCACACATTGCTCCTCACACAATAATAGTGGGAGACTTCAACACCCCTCTCTCATCAATGGACAGATCATGTAAACAGAAACTAAATAGAGACACAGTGAAACTAACAGAAGTTATGGATCAAACAGATTTAATAGACATCTATAGAACATTTTGTCCTGTAACAAAAGAATATACCTTCTTCTCAGTGCCTCATGGTACCTTCTCAAAATTGTCCATATAATCAATCACAAAACAGGCCTCAACAGATACAAGAAAATTGAAAATAATCCATGCATCCTATCAGATCACCATGGACTAAGGCTGGTCTTCAATAACAACAAAAACAACAGAAAGCCCATATACACATGGAAGCTGAACAACACCATAGTCAATGATAACTTGGTCAAGAAAGAAATAAGAAAGAAATTAAAGATTTTTTTTTAATTTAATGAAAATGAAGGCACAACATACCCAAACTTATGGGACACAACGAAAGCAGTGCCAAGAGGAAAACTCATATCTCTGAGCACCTCAGAAAAGAAACTGGAGAGAGCATACACTAGCAGCTTAACAATACTCCTGAAAGCTCTAGAACAAAAAGAAGCAAATACACCCAAGAGGAGTAGATGGCAGGAAATATCAACCAAGTAGGAACAAAAAGAACTATACGAAGAATCAATAAGACCAGGAGCTGGTTGAGAAAATCAACAAGATAGATAAAATCTTAGCCAGACTAACCAGAGGGCACAGAGACAGTATCCAAATTAACAAAATCAGAAATGAAAAGGGAGACACAGCAAAGAAACCAAAGAAATCAAAAAAATTTTTAAAAAAAAGAAAGAAAACTACTTGAACTAAAAATGATTATGTCTACAGAAGACCTATGATTGGTATATAAATATAAAATTTTATTCAGATATAAGGCAAATAAATAGTAACATATACTATACTCATTGTATATTTTTCAAATAAATATGATATGATTTTAGCTGAACTATACAGTTCAAAAGTATATTGTTAATAAAACTAAACTAACTCCCTTTACACCTGCAGTGTAATTCCCGAGGGCAGAGACATATACAACAGGAGGTAACTTACATGTATGTTTTTATTTAGTTATTGTTAAGTCAGTCAAAAGTTTCAAGCAAATTCAATCTTAGAGTTAATGAACCATGTTAAACTGAGAGCCTCTTGCTGGCCACCAGCCAATACACAGAGTCTTTTTGGTTGTAATGGTCTCTCTTTTTTATTATTAATTTATTTATTCACTTTACATCCTAACTATGCCCCTACCCCCATTCTTCCTCTTCTCCCAGTCCTACCCTTATAAATCCTTCCTCTAGTTACTCTTCCCCCTTCTCCTCAGAGAAGGGGAAGTATCCCTTGAATAACACCCCACCCAGGGACATCCAGTTGAAGTAGGACTAAGCATATCCTCTCCCCCTAAGGCCCAATCAGGCAGTTCAGTTAGGGAAAGGGGATCCAATGACAGGCACAGAGTCAAGGACAGGCTCTGCTCCAATTGTTAGGAGATCCACATGAAGATCAAGCTGCATATGTAGTAGCCTCTCTTAATAGCTTTGGTGCCAAGGCCTATGCAGAAAAGCTCCCAGAAGGTTCAAGACGTCTGTGGACCTGTCACATTGATCATGTTCAAGGCTGTCACCCTTCATCAGTCTACTGAGTATTGAATTTTGGTTAGGAAGTTGCTACAGACTGGATGCCAAATGTCACCCAAAGGTCCAAATGTTAAAGCCTTGGACCACAGCTGTGGCACTATTGGGAAGTTGTGAACCTTTAGGAAGTAGTACCTGTAGGGAGGTATTTAGGTTTGGTGGGTCTTTCAAAGAAACTGTAAGTCTTGCTCTCTCTCTCTCTCTCTCTCTCTCTCTCTCTCTCTCTCTCTCTCCTCTCTCTCTCATTTCATGCTATGAAGTAAGGCTCTTCTTTTGCCACATGCTCCTATGAACAGTGGACTGAAACTGCCAAGGAGGCAAAATTAACCTTTCCTCTCTTTAGGTTGATTGTCTTGGGTATTTGTGACAGTACCTGGACACTATGTAACACAGAAATTCTTTAGGTCAAGATCCCTTTGTCATTTAAGTGATTCCCAAAAGTTCTTAGAACTGACAAAATTAACTTCCTGGAGTAAAAGGATGTGTCCCTCTCTGGTTACAGTTTCAGTTTCTAAACTACAGCTCCAGGAGAAACTGAGTTTCTAAATTAAAGTACCTGATCATGAATAAGAGCAAGGCTGAAGGAAAATCCCTTCCCAGTCCTGGCCCTTTTCTTGAGGAGCCACGTGGTGCTGCACATCAGGTCACTGCGAGAGCTACAGGTTGAGAAAACAGGCTGTTTCAATAATCATTAGTATTGGGATTAGCAAGATAGGAGTTCCTTGAGGAGAAAATGGACTAAAGAACAGTTCAGTTTGTGTCGGACCCCTAGAATTACAGCTCCTGTTCACAGCAGGGTTGCTATACCTAGATTTACAGGAAGTTGAGCAGTAGGTATAAATGTGTGCAGGAGAAGGCCTAGAAGGTTTGTTCATCCAATAAACATAATAAGAGATTCCATTATTAGGGATCTTGTTCCTCCTTTTGGTATAGACATTAGCATTATTTGTTTTATAAGTTTAATTAGTCATTGTTGAAATGAGTATAGACAGTTGTTAATTAAATGTTTTGATGAATTGATCTGATCATGGGGTTCCCAATGGAGGAGTGAGAGAGTAGACTGAAGGAGTTGAAAGGACTTGCAGCCCCATAGAGAGAGCAACAATACCAACCAACCAGAGCTCCCAGGGTCTAAACCACCAGCCTGGGAGCACATAGGGAGGGACCCCTGGCTCCAGCTGTATATGTAAGGGAGGATGGCCCTGTTGGGCATAGGTGGGTGAGGAAATGCTTGGTCCAGTGAAAACTGGATGCCCCAGTGTGGGGGAAATCATGGGTGGGGAGGTGGGAATGGGGAGGTAGGTGGGGACACATCCTCATAGAAGCAGGAGGAGGGGGGATGGGATGAGGGTTCCTGGGGGGAGGGAATGGGGAAAGGGATTACATCTGAAATGTAAATAAAATATTCAATTAAAAAAATTTTAAAAAAAGAAAAGTACTTAGGAAGGAAAAAAAGAAAAATGTTTTGATGAAGGAAATAAAATCGAGGAAAGAGAGTGATAACAATAACGACTGGTAATTCTATTATTGTAGGGATAATGGAAGAGACAAAGAGATTTTCGTCCATTTTAATTCTCAAGGAGTTTCAGTTTTTAATGATTTAGGATTTTGGAAAGAGGAAATGCAGAGGAAGTTTATAGAGAAAATTTTAATCACAGTGGAAGGTAAGTAAACTCTGGTTCTCCCGTGTGTGTGTGTGTGTGTGTGTGTGTGTGTGTGTGTGTGTGTGTGTGTGTGATCTTCTTCATCCACACTTTCAATCAGGAAATTGCATGGTAATTGCAGCTCTAGGAAACCATAAGCACTCAACAGTAAGGCAGCCAGCAAACAGAATTTCTTTATACCTTAAAAAAATTTCTCCCATGCCCACCAATGCCCCCAGTATGAGAATTTAGGAAGGAATGAACATCGACAACCATTGGAATGACAGAAGTCATGAGACTAGCTGGAAACTTTTATCTGAGAAAGGACTTTTACTCAAAAGAAAAGATTTATCTAAGGCAACCTACGGGTCTAACTTGTTTACACTTAACATTTTAATAGCTGGGAGGTTAAGGTTTGAGAGCAAGAATCATTGTTACTCACCTAGAAGCAACTGATTATGTTTTTGTGATCTTTCGTCTCCCACGAGTATTTAAGGGGGTCTGTTATAATGTCAAGCCTTGCTCTTTTTCTTGAAAGGAAACGAGGAGACATAAGAATTAACTCGATAAAATAACACTGTGTCTCCGGAAAGCCAGCCCTCGGGGGAGATGGGTACAGGCAAGGCTGAAAAGGACACAAGGCATCTCAGGACTCCGATTTGATGAAAACTTCATTCCGCAGAAAAATAAACGCAGAATCTGAATGGCTTCCAGTGGTGACGTCTCGCCACAGGCCGAAGTGGCGCGGTGGCTTTTTCCCAGCCATTTCCCACCTCCCATTCTCAACCCCTTCTCCATAGGACACAGATAATTAACCACGGTGCATGGGCCGAGGCTTGAGAAATCCTCAGTGTTTCCTCCGACTGACAAGTTAACAAGATTCTAGGGTTTTCTAAACCAACTCAGCCAAAGGACCAGACAACTCAGACACTGTTGATAATCTTTCCGTACTTAAATGTACTGTCTTCAATCGTGTGCTTCCATTTAAATGGCCAATTCTTTACAGATTACGCCTTTGGAGAAAGTGCTGTGATTTCCAATTTGAGGGGTAATGGGGAGCTTTAAGGCAATTGATCTCAAAAGGAGAAAAATAACTCTGTGCCCAGAAGTTTGTGGAAGCAATAGCGACTGCTGAGACGGTTTTGCACACTCAGTTCCAACGCGTACACAAGGAGGACCGCCTCCATAGCAGAAAACATGGGAAAATGGAGTGTATAGCATCCAAAAGTATCTAACTACTCATCTGTATTGAGAACCTGAAGCTAAAGTAACATAATTTCAGGAATCAAAGGGGAAAAGTGGAATTATCAGATCCAGCTATCCTGACCCAGACTTAAAGTTTTCCCTACTATTAGATGTTCTAAGCTCTATGGACCACATTGGATTCACCCTGGAAGCTTTTAAAAGAGAAACATGATATATGTTTACATGCCGGATCAATTAAGTAAAAATATCTGAGGTAATGGGCAAGCTGTGAGCGGTTTAAAGACCTTTGTCAGGTGATCTCATCAGGGCAGGAGGCAGAGAGCCAGCAACCGGGTTTGATCAGAGGCCACATGTGTAATCCCCATTGACAAGCATCTTCGTGGAAATCCATTTTCAGAACATTCTTATTGTTTTAAAGCTTTTCTTTATCTTGAAGTCTTTTCATTCGAGTAAGTTGTAGTAGAAGCTAGAGCCTTCGTTCTTAGCACAATTCCAGTCCTATACCTACACAAATGGCTTAAGCTAGTGTCCAGACTAAACTTAGAGCCACTACTCCCACCTTCCACAATGGGCTCCCCAGCTTTCCAGAAGTTTCCTTTGGGCAAGGTGGATTTGAGATGGTGTTTTACTGTTTATCCTCGACTGATCTTGAACTCATTTTGTAGCTCAAGTTAAAAATCAAATTAATAGCAATAGTCCTTCTGACTGGGCCTCCCAAGTGCTGGAGATTAGAGGCTTGGGCCACCACAACGGGTCAGCTGTTTCCTTTAAAGGGCCCACTGAGGCATTTGTTGGGAACTTAAATTGACCCCGCCCCTTTTCTTTAAATACTGCTAGTGGGCACACATATTCCACCAAATCTTTCCGCCTTGAGTAACTCAGCAATGGAGGACTGTCAGAACTTGTTACATCGTCTTTGCCTGCTGTCTACTCTAAGTCCATTAGACCCTTTACTTAGGAATGGCTCAGGAAAGGCTCGGAAAGCGGAGGCTGTCGCCACAGGAGCGCCAAGATAGATTTCTAGCTGAATTATGGCAAACGGTGGTCAGTCACTACTGGGTCATCTGGTGATGTGGCTACAAGAATTGCCTGTGCCTCCTAAGGCTCCATACAACACCTGCTATCTCCAGGAAGGGGTACACAGGGAGACCCGGAGTAGGCCACTGAGACAATCAACACAGACAGAGAAGACCAGAGGAAAACGAGCCCAACAGGTAAGGATTTCTTTTTAAGTTTCAGAGAACTATGTGAATAATGATAGAACCTGTAATCTCCACACTCAGGAATGAGGAAAGCAGAAAGATCTCAAATTTAAGGTCTGCCTGGGCTACAGGGAGAGAGCATCTCTCAAAAAAAAAAAAAATACTTTTAAAAACTTTATTTGTCAAGTTAAAAAATAAACTAGGAATGAAGCAGATGTCCTGAGAATCATTGAAATAAGAGAAACTAGCAGTTGAGTGCACATTTGTGCCAGGTGCCCTGTGTACACCAATTTAGTCAGTCAACAAGGTCCTGTGGGTTCCCTAATTAAAAGGGAAGATGTTCATATGGCTTCAAGGGATAAAGCTAGGAAAAGAGAAGTCACCTTGGAGCTTAAAAAAGGATAATATCATTTTTACTTTAATCTTCTCTTTGGGTATCTGTGGTCAAAGGTAAGGTACTCGGGTTATCAGTCTATACTGGCACCATCTCTTATTCATTAATACTTTTGCTTTCCCCCATGCATAAGTATTAACATGTTTATTTATTTGTGTGTGTGTGTGTGTGTGTGTGTGTGTGTATGTAGGCACATGCACGTGGGTCCCTGTGTACCATCATACGTAAGTGGAGCTCAGAGGACAATTTACAAGGACTGGGTTCTGTCTTTGCATCCTGTGAGTCCTGGGAATCGAACTCAGGTCATCCAGCTTGGCAACAAGCACCTTTGTCTGCTGAACCATCTCACTGGCCCCCATGTATGTTTTCAATCCCCACTCTGTACTACCATTTCCCTCTCTTTTCACAGATAAGTATATAAGTTCTATTATTTGTGTGCGTTCTTACAAAATTTTGTGCATATTTTATACATTTTGGTTTCCTGGAGTGTGTCCTTTCCACTGAGATTGGTTTCCTTTTCTTACTAATTTAGTTCTCTGGGTGTCCTGGATACAAGTCCCTTGTTGTCATTACAGACTAGATTTATAGTCTATTAACATTCTAATCTTTCTAACAATGTTGCCTAGATGTAATCGACATCAACTTTTTCTTATAGATGTCACATTTGAATTTTTATTTAATAAATCCTTCCTACCTTAAGGTCAGAAAGCTAATATTTCACTTTATTTCCAATTCGCTCCTGCTTTTGACATTCATACTTATAACTTTAATCCCCCTGGAGTCTACCTTTATACCAAGACATGACAAGCTCAACCTTCTGTCTGTAATGATCCTGTTTTTCTAACTAACTGCATCTTCTATTTCTGCCCTTACTTTCCTTGTGGATGAGAATTTCACCTCTATTTTCTTCTAGTCTGTTTTTTTGTTTGCTTGGGTTTTCAGGGGGGAGGGCAGGGATTTGTTGGTTAGTTGGTTTTTTTGTTTTTTCAAGACATGGTTTCTCTATGAAGCCCTGGCTGTCCTGGAACTTACTTTGTAGACCAAGCTGGCCTCAAATCAGAGATCTGCCTACCTCTGCCTCCCAAGTGCTGGGATTAAAGGTGTGCACCCCCACTGCTTGACTTTATTTTCTTCCAGTCTGTATATGAGGTTTTTGTTGGCTCTGCTCTGCATCGCTGATCAGTCTGTCTTCTTTGTATCAGTGTAACACTATGGTTTTCAGTACAATTGAGTAGGATGTCTTAACATTTGCCAGGACGAGATACCCTATTTGTCTCTTCCAAGACTGATTTGCTGCTTTAATAGCAAATAGAGTATTGTAGTTAAGAGCACTTTACCATATTCACATATTGAAGGTCTAGGAGAGTAGATCTCATGTGTTTATCATTTGAAATAGTCAGCTTGATGGGCACAGTGGAACACAATTGTAATTCTAGATGCTTGGAAATGGAGGATAAAGGATCAACTGAGTTCAAGTTCAAGACCAGCATAGACGATTTAATGAGTCCCTGCCTCATGGATTAATAGATGATGATGATAGATATGATAGATAGATAGATAGATAGATAATTTTAATTACTTTTAAAATGGATAGCTTACTATTTGTGAACCTCCATTTTTTTCCAAGTGAATTTTAAAGCAAAGACATCAAGCTCACCAAAAAAAGAAAAATCTAAGTGAAAATTTTTAGGTTAAAACTAAAGTTATTATATATTAACTTAGAATTCTCTCTCTCTCTCTCTCTCTCTCTCTCTCTCTCTCTCTCTCTCTCTCTCTTTCCCTCTCTCTCTCACACACACACACACACCCCTTGCTTTGTTGCCCAAGGAGCACCTGTCCATTTATTAAGTTTATTTCCTACTCTTGTTAGTTACAGCTTGAACTTGTACTTCACAGGGTGCCATGCATCCTTGGATGAGTTAAGCTCAGTCTGTCTTGAAGGATTTCCTGGATAAGGACACAGAAATGATGCCAGTTTTACAGAAACCTCTCTCTGGTTAGTGTAATACTTTCCACAACATGTTAACATCTTAACACCATGTGCCACCGGACATCAGCTCCAAAAAAAAAAAACAGCTACTCCAACTGCCCGCTCACCTGTCTCCTCGAGGTTCTGATCTATCCTAATCTGCCCTCCATTTCCTAGGTCTCAATTCTGTAGCATCTTGCCCCTTCCCAGAATCGACCACCCAGCACCAAAACACCTAAGTTCCAACATGTCTGTTTTTTTCTTAGCCAGTTGTTGCTTATTTTCCCTGTTTGGCAGCCACGGAATATCTTTTCTCAGGCAGTACCTGCAGGCAGCAGATTTCATTTTGATCTAAGGAGAGAGGTTTGAGGAAGCTGTGAGGGCGTGGCTACAAAATACCTGTGACATCATTCCACCCAAGCGCAGTCACTTAGCCTGGAAATGATATCCTTACTGTCTGCACACCAATACAATGACTTCTATAAGTATTTCGGATCCGTCATTTGGTGATTGCCAGTCTCTAAGTGCTTTGTTTAATCACGAAGTGTCATCTTCGGAGCTGTAGCCACCCATGCCCCAGTTTCCCGCAGTCAGGAAATGCTAGGGTGATGTCATCATTCAGTGCCCTCAGCCTGAGAGGTGTAAAGACAGCAGCGTAGGTCTTCAGGCAGGAGCACACAGCTGCCCATCTCAGCCACATGAGGTGAAGGAAGCAGCCTGGCACCGGGTGGCACACTTTTAGGCACAGTGAGTATATGTCCATGCATCAAAAGAGCAGCCGGTACTACAGAAGCCTTGCGTCATGGTAGATGACTTTGCCTGCGTGTACTCTGAGGATCATTTTCATGATCCTAAATCCATGAGTGGCTCTCATTCGTTTCTGTTTCCAGCTTATCTGAGTCAGAAATCAACTGTTTCTTGAAAGTTCAGTAGAAACCATCCAAGGAGGGGAAGTTGTTAAACAGCATTTCAATTTATTCAACATTTGTGGTTCTGGTCAATGTTTGTTTATTTGTTGCTAGTAAAATATTGAGCCTATAAATGGGAGAATGTTTGATTGTGAAATTGATGAAATGCCCAGAAGTTTCAGTTGCTATGCGCAGATTTAGTCTCGAGAGCTGCAGTGTGCTGCCACCTAGTGGTAACTGTCTATTCTTGTTTGACTATTGCTGGATCTCAGATCATCCACAGTTCTGAGAATTCAGTGTGGTGAGCACCCACTCAGTTGTCTAATGCTGCAGGCTTAGACCAGAGAAATGCCTTCTGCCTTTAAGACCTCTACAGAGGCGACCTGCCGTTATCTCCTAGAAAGATCATCTTGAGCCTACCACCGTTTGAGGACAGGAGAAGAAAAGAGCATCAATCCCAAGGCATTAAATTCACGTTGTCGATCCTGTGGTTCTTAAACTATTCTTTAATGCACTGGCATCTGTTTGGCGGTTCTCTTTCTGCATTGCATTTAATTTACTAACTTTCCCCTCTCTTTCGTTACAAGCTGGTCGATCTTATCTGGCTGGGTTCAACTTTTTTATGGCACAGTTATATTGTGTAACTCTTAGCATTTAATTTCAGACATATTTATCCCCAAAAGACTCTCTTCCCATCAGCCCTCACTTGCCAATTCCTCCTTTCTCGCAGCCTCTGTCAAACGCTAACCTTCCTTCTGTCTGGATGGATACTTATAGTATCCTAGGTAGTTCATAGAGATGAGATTATACAGTATGTGGTCTTTAAAGTCGGGCACCTTTCACTTAAGATAGCATCTCGGGCTTCGCACCTACTGTAGAGTACAGCAGTGCTGCCTTCCTTTTGTACAGATCTATCCCAGGGCATGGCTATCCCACAGTTGGCCTGCCTTTCCATCTAGTAATGGATAATTTCAATGGGTGTTCTTATAAAAGCTCTTATGAGAGGTGCTGTCGGTGATCTCCAGTCTCTTGAATATATTCTTAGGGGTCCAAAGGTTGAGTCACGGGGTGAATCCAAATTTTACTTTTTGAGAAACTGTCCAACTTTTCCACAGAGATTGGACCATTTTGTATTTCCATCAGCAAAATGCAATAATTAAATGAAATTCCCACTTCCTAGAGGGTGTGAACTGGGGCTTTTTTTTTTTGTACCATTTTCTGTCTATTCCTGTCCAAATTTCTAGTGATAGTTAGCACTTTACTTATTTTAATGAAATTATCTTGTAGTTGTTCATATATTATAAATATTTGACTTTTATCACATGTATTATTTGCAAATATTTTCCAGTATGATCTATTTTATTTTTATTGTGATAGTGTCTTTTGAAGCACCTTTCTTTTCTGTTTATAAAATCCAATTACCTGGAACTGGAGCGTTGGCTCATGACTCAGCAGTAAAGAACACCAGGCACAATAAATAAAACAACGTTAAAAGGGAAACAAAAACTTTTGAAAGTGAAAAAGTCTAATTATCTACTTTTTTATTACTTGTGTTTTATGTATCAAATCTAAGAAACCATGCCTGAGTTCTTTTTTTAGTTTGTTTGTTGAAAATAGATTGTTTTCATGCAGATATCCTGACGACTGCTTTCCCTCCCCCAGATCCCCCCAGAAGCTCCCCAGCTTCCCTCCCACCCAAATCCACATCCATTCTTCCTCTCATTAGAATACAGGCGGGTATCTAAAGTAATAATAATAATAATAATAATAATAAAAGCAAACCAAGCATAATAGGACAAAATAAACAGAAAAGATAAAAGAGCCTAAGGGAAAAAATGCAACACAGGCAGGCACTGAGACACATTCATGTATTAGTTTCTTTATGTTAATATTTCTAAGTGTTTTATAGTTTTAGTTATTTGGGGTCTTTGATTCATTTTGGGGTGTGTGTGTGTGTATCAGTGGCTTCCATAGCTTGGCTATTGTCAATAATGCTGTAATAAGCATGCTCGTTGGATTTGATTAACTGTACATAATCTAGAATTACCTAGATTATGACCTCAGCCGAAGACTTGCTTCAATCCAATTGCCCTGTTAGCATGTCTTTGAGGAACTGTTCTGACTGATGATTGATGTGCAAGGGCCCAGCTCCCTTAGGGTAGCACCATCCCTAACCAGGTAGCCCTGGACTATATCAGAAAGGCAGCAGTGAGTAAGCTGGAAAGTAAATCAGGAAGCAGAATTTCCGCCATGGTGTCTGCTTCAGTTCCCGCTTGATTCCATACCTTCAGTAATGGACTGTGACCTGAAAATAAATAGAAGACGAAATCAACTCTTTCCTGCCCAAGGTGCTTTCCGTTAGAGTGTTTTATCGCAGCAACCAAAAACAAACTAGAGCAGTGAACATGCTAGTGGCCATACTTCTCCAAGACTCTGATTTCATTTCCTTTGAATATATATTTGTGGTTATAGGAGTGCTGGACCACAAGACTGTTTTGTTCTTAAGGAACTTGCCTGGTGCTTTTTGTAGTAACTATAATAATTTACATTTGTACCAACAATGAGTGTTCCCCTTTCTGTGGCTCCTCACCAGAATTTGCTGTTCCTCCCTGAGATACTAGCTATTCTAACTGGGTAAGGTGATACCTTACTGTATTTTTTACTTATGTTTTACTGCTAACTAGTGATGGAAAGTATTTTTTATGTGCTTGTTGGTCATATTATATCATCTTGAGCAATGTCTATGTCAACTACCATCTTCAAATTAGAGTGGTGTGTGTGTGTGTTGTGGTAAGCTGTTTAAATACCTAATATTCTAGACAATAGCCCCTTGTTTCCTACATCTTACCATCCAACACCTTAGTTATAATAAGTACAGTCTTTTCCTTCAATCTGAAGGACTAGCCTACAATATGAAGAATTAGCTTTACCTAACCATACAACTGTAGATACACTGATAGTTTTCTTTGTTTGTTGTTATAGTTATCTGTTTATTTCTGCCTATGTATAGTTAACCATAGATAATGAATAACCATGTATGTATAGACATAACTACATATTTAAAACACTATTATAATATGATGTTTTATATGTGGGTTTACATCCCATAGGGTTTAAAAGTTTTTAAGTTTTATGTTAAGAGTTAATCATGTTTTTTAATACATTTCTGATTATGGTTTGTTGCTTCACATTTATTTCCCAAGGATATTGCTAAATGGACTTTCATGCTGAAGTTCTGAAGCTTCATTTGTTAAAAAGTGCATTAACACAAAGGAATCCTGACTAGAACTCAAAGGAAGATATATTACTTCATTTTTTCTACACATCAAAGAGCAGAAAACACATATTTTATTTAAAATACTATAGCTTATAAAACAGCATATGGAAGTCAGATTTGTTATTTCTGAAATATGTAATGGAAGGAGTAAGTCATGGGGTAGATATGTGAAGAACTGACACAACTTTTTCTAGTCCTTGTCCAACTTTGCTTTGGTTTTTTGCTTCTTTGGTTTTTGGTGGTGGTGGTGGTTGGTTGGTTGGAATTTTTTTGTTTTGATTTATTGTCTTTTAAATTTTTTGTTTTGTATTTTTTGCAACAGGGTTTTGCTATGCAGTCCTGCCTAGCCTGGAACTTGCTACATAAACCATGCTAAGCTCAAATTCAGAGAGATTCTCCTTCCTCTGCCTCCTGAGTGCTAGGATTCTAACTTTCCTTTCGAAACATTTTGAGTGTTCACCATTTCAAACCATTCATGACAGAGATACAATTTAGTCAAAATGATACTGGGCAGAGGGTCCTTAGCTCAGCCCATAACACATGCAAGAGAGAAGGGAAAGACCCCCAAGATCACAAAGTAAAAATCATCTTTATTCTCTGTCTCCCTTCCTCCCTCCTTCCTCCTTCTACCTCTGTCTCCCTCCCTCCCCCCCTCTTTGTGTGTACAAATATGGACACGTGGGTGCCTATGTGCAGATATGTGTATGGAGGTCTTAAGACAACTTTCTCTTTTTTTTTTTTTTTTTTTGGTTCCAAAAGGGTTTATTGTCATGGCAGATGGTGAATGGATCTGGATGTACCCCCCCAAACTCAGGGCAGACCTGAGTTAAGTAGGGAGGGAGAAAGGGGAAGGTTCTGGGGAGGAATGCTTAATTGGCTCCGCCCTCTGACCTTCATTAGTATGTAAATCTCTAGGGCCTGAGGCCTGTAGTCACACCCTCTACCTGTGTACTTTGGGAGGGGCTGTAATGGCCTACATGACTGAAAAATGAAGGTCCATGGAGATTAGACTGCTTTTCAGGACCCTGAGTTCTGGGGACGTGGCTGAACTCCTGCTGTTTCTCCCTTGGAGTCTCGGGGTTCTAGGCCCATGCCCACCCAAGAACCAGGATACCCTTACACAGTCCCACATCTCCTCCCCTTTACTTTTTTTAAAAACGGGGGTGGGGGGGTCACTGTGTCATCTGTGGTGAAAATTTTGGATGAGGAAGTCAAAAGAAAGCACTATTTAGGACAGAGGGGTTAGCACAATTAAGTCACAGGGTAAGGGGAGTTGAGGGTGGGGGTTGGGAAGGCAAAGAATCATTGAATCAATTGAATACAAGTGGTACAATTTGAGGGTAATAACATCTGAATAATCTCTATAGACATTAAGTTTTCCTCACTAACATGTAACTTTAGCTATTTGACTTTGGCAAAAGAGTTCATCTGTAGCTGGAAGGTCTGGATCTGTCTTCTATAGGATTTGGCATGTGTCTCTGGATCTCCATGTTGTCTCTGGAGTCTTCAGTCAGGCGGTGTGGCTGGAAGAAGACAGCTTGGCCTCCTAGGCAGGTTCCAGGAGGTGGTGTTATCTCTGTTGGACTTGTGGGAGTACCTATAAGATAATCACAACAGGGAAGCAGCACCCTGGCAGCGGAATGTCTGCAAAGGGTGTGTAGTAAGCATTAGGCTACTTGAGAACAAGCAACAGCATGGTGTGCTGATGAGATCCTTGTCTTGTGAACTATGCTGGAGTTACTCACAATTTGTGGAGAGGTTCTTGGTGGGCACCAGCGGGAGGTACTCTTGGAGCTGGCTTTGCCCACATCCTCTACCACCTGTAGGGAACGATGTAGGCCCGCACATAGGCACTCATGGGTGTGAGTCTCTGTTTCGTTGTGGGTCCATGTGTCTGCCACGATGCAGTAGGCTGGGATTGTAGTTCAGCAGGGCAGGAGCACACGGGATCTTGGCTGAGTTTATTCCATGCAACACCAGGCGAGTGTGGCGGGGCCCCACCCGGCATGGGCATGGGGAATTCTTACTCAGTCTGGTTCTGCGGGGGTGCAGAACTCTTGGATTGGGGATCCCTGGGCCAGAAGTTAGCCGGGGACCGACTGGTCTCAAGCCCTTGGGCTCTCAGACCACTGACTGAGAGGCTGTGGAAGGACTGAGACTGAGAGCATGTAGGCGCATGACTGACCAACCCACAGCTGAGAGAAACAAAAAGGGGAGGAAAGAAAGAGGCCCCGGCAGAACCCCACAGGAGAGATTTGATTACTGTACTTGCTTAGCAGACTCAGAGGCCTGGCTAGCTTGCTTGAAGATGTGGGTCCCCCGTGGCTGGAATGCAGAGAAGTCCTCCAGGTGAGGGATTACAGTGATGGTGGCATTGAAGGCCTTTTCCACAGCTCCCCCATGGCTTGGAACCACAGCTCAGCATGGGAGAAGCACAGAATTTTCACTGTGTCGATTCCAAACACCACTGGACAAATGCGGTGTGGGGAATTATCACTCAGTCTTGGGTTCCGCAAGGAGGGGCAGAGCTCTCAGGTGGACCCAGGGGTCGATGTCTCTATTTGGAGCCCCCTAGATGCCACTGACTGGGGGAGGGGGCACAGCAAAACAGAGACAGGGATGCGCAAGCTCAGCTGGCAGCTCGAGCACCAAGAGAGAGACAGAGAGAGCCCTAGCACAACGCCTTGTGGAAAGCGTTTGCCTGTTATACTTGTTTGGCTGAGAGACAGCTGTTCGGCTAGCTTGTTTAGTTTCTGTAGCTACGTGGCTATTCGAGGCCCCACATTGGTTGCACCAGATGCGGGAAAAGGGGCCACAGTAGAGGAGTCCTGGAGGCTTCCAGACGGCAGCGGCAGGTCCCACATACAGAGAAAGTCTAAGGTTCCAGAGGCTGGAAGCTTTGCCGACGGCAGGCCTCAATGATACAAGGAAGTCCTTGGTTCCAAAAGGATTTATTTTCATGGTCGGTGGTGGATGGATCTGGATGTACTCCCCTTAAGACAACTTTTCAAAAGTTAGTTCTTTCCTTGCATCTTGTTTTTTTTTTTTTTTTTTTAAATTGGCTATTTTATTTATTTACATTTCAAATGTTATCTTTCTTCCCAGTTTCCCCTCCACAACCCCCCATCCTCTCCCCCCTCCCCTGCCTCTATGAGGGTGCTCTTCCACCCTTCCACCCACTCCTGCCTCAGCACCCTAGCATTCCCCTACTCTGGGTCATTGAGCCTCCACAGGACCAAGGAGCTTTTCCCTCCCAGTGATGCCTGCTAAGGTCATCCTCTGCTACATATCCAGCTGGAGCCATGGGTCCCCCCATGTGTACTCTTTGGTCACATCTTGCTTTTTGACACAGAATCTCTCTTATTTCTGTCATACTATCTACTATAGGCTAGCCTATGTGTTCCTGGGAGATTTCTCCTATCTCTGCCCACTACTTCAAGGTAGTAGTGCTGAGACTACAGATGTGTCCCACCATATCCATTTTTTTTAATGTGGGTTGAGATGGTTGAACTAAGTTTGTCATGCTTGTGTAACAAGCTCTCTTACCCACTGCCACATTCAGTCAGCCCACATACACATTTTTAAATATCTCCAAATGCACAGAGAGATGAAATACTCACACTGGCTTCTAACACTGGAATACTGTAGATCATGTGATCAGCAATGAGAAGTTGGTGAGATTCCCATTGTCCTCAGTGAACTAAGTGGCTTCAATGGAGATTGACAGGGCAGAAGAGGAGACAGTGGGTTGGAACTTACATGCCCGTTATCCTTCTTATCATTAACCTTCTTGTTACAAACCATTTTCAAATGTACTTAATATGCATCTTATCCTCTGGTAGGGTCTCTAGATGAGTCCCAAACCCAGCCACTATTCTTTTCATCATCAGCCAAAGCAATGTATTAATTTGATTCCCTTGTACCTACTACAATGTGTGATAGCTCAGGGAATAGTCATTGGTAAGTTTTCTTGGAATCATCTTTTAAATATTTCTGAGTACTCTCCCAACTTCCTAACTATACTGCACATAATCCCAATGTATGTTAACAACTACAAGTAATTTATAGGAGAGACTTAAGGGCACAAAAAAAAAAAAAAAAAAAAAAACCCACACAACTGAACAACTGTGTTAGGGATTGTAACCCTGCTGTTTCAAATTGTACAGCCTCAGTCTCGGTCTCTGCAACAGACTCAGAGAAAGAAACCCATTAGTTAAATAAACGAACACAAATGGAAGTGACCATCTTAGCACTAAAAGGCAGAGAGAATATATCAGCTTTTCTTGCCTTTCTCATGAGTTCTGGATCTCAGCTTTTCTGCGGCTTCCAGGCCTCGTTCTCCATTGCATTTGGAGAATGAAAAGCTCATACTGGGAAGTGGTAAGATGGGTTTTCTTAAGCAGATATAAAAAGGATGCTTCAGGCTTCGAAAGCACATGTCTGATTTCCTCCTGTCTTTCATGTGTGCAGCATGCAGGAGTGTAAGAGAGAAAATCCTTGTTAGTCCATACCTTGAATCAGGATCATCTGCAGCTGCTCTCCTGAATCCACACACCATGCTCTGGGAACACCTCTGATACCATTGTATACAACTTGCCTGTCCTTTGGGGCACCTAAATCCCAATGCTTCATGTAAATAAGTTGTTTACCATAAGGTATTTCATTGCAGGTAAGACATTTCTTTATAAGCATGCTGGCAGTTAACAAGTAGATGAGAGAAAATATTGTGGAAAACAGTTAAGACATTTTATAAATATAAGAAAGCCATAAGGCAAAGTGAAGTGGCATACATAGACATAACATAGACATGCATGGATATGCATGAACATACATAGACATACATCCCCGCCTTCCATAGCATGAGGATCCCAGCCTTCTGAGGGTTTCAGCCTGAGTGAAGACACCAAGCCTTCCGTTTTCTCATCCACCCACTTTGGATTCAGTGATACAGATTGCCAAGGTCCTGAACCAATTTAGACCTGGTAGCAGGTGGGTTATCCAGTTGTCAAAACGACTTGGGGTTAGCATTTCCACAGGTCTCCTTCTTCATCCTTTACAGCTACACAGAGGGTGGCAGGCACTGTCATCCTGAGATGATAGACTTCAGATAAAGAACTGAAGCTGCCGTTTAGATCCGCTACAACCTATACATTAACCAGGAACTGTTAGAGGGAATGTGATTTTACATTAAGAATATCAAGGGCTATGGGCAAAACATTCCAAAAAGCATTTGTGTGTACCAGAGAAGACAGCCATTTTTAATACAAGCTGGGTTTGGATCTGAGTCTCTGTGCAGATCAGCCCCAGTCACTTTATTTTAAAGCATGCTTACCAGAGAACTAACTTGTTTTCACGACATGTTCAAACAAAGAAAGCAGAAGAATATAATCAACTATCATATGACACAAGTCAGCGTGCAGTCTATAACATAGACCTTTTAACACCTACAGAAGCATTAGTACATTTAATAAAATCACTTCATTCAACTAAGACATAATCTGTACTCATGTTTTATTTTTCATAAATATCATGAGATTTGATTCAAAATTGATTATAGTAACAAAGATACTATAGATACTAAAGAAGTATCAGGGAAAATCAAAACCCACATTTTGCTTAACTGTGTTTAAAAAAAAAAAAAAAAAAAAACACTAAAACTTAATCTTTCTCAACTTCCTGACACTTGTCCCTATCAGCCAGACATCACAATGGCAGTTTTCCGCATCACACAGTATGTGCCAGATTAGTGCTGGAATCAAGTAAAGTGGGTATGAGAAAGGCTGCCTGTAACTTTAAAGGGAAATGTCTGCTTCCAAAGAAACTAAATTGACCTGGATAATGCGCATGCTGGCTGAGGGAGGTGCGCCCAGGTGTAAGAGCACATCAAACTGACAACCTTCCTTCACTGCTTCCGCAGTGGTTGATTATGCTCTTAGGTAAGGAAAACTGCTGATAGAAAACTTGAGTGGTTGCAGAAAATACAGTTCTGGGATCTCGGAGTGAATTCTTTTCATGTGAAAATGTTGGCTCCCTCAGGACCTATTTTACACAGCCTCGCTGTTTAATAACAGCACAGCCTTCTCTTCCTACTCCCTAAACACCCTCAATTATAGAAGACTGCACCTAGGTTAGGTTTGAGAAGGCTAAGATTCTCTTCTGCATGACCTTGAGCAAATTACTTCCGTGACTCAGATTGTCATTTAGGAAACACTGCTGGTTACATAAGAAAGCTTTCTGCAGTACTCCTGCCCTGAACACAAGAAGTATGTGCCAATTCCTTTCTAAATTGGAACCAAAATGACTAAACATAAGGCAGAGGGTAGCTCCATGTACTCAAGGTTCCATGGACTCTCTGGACTTGCTTTTGCCCCAGCTTTTGTTCTTGCTTGTTCCCAGGTCTTGTGGCTTTCTTGTACAAAATAAAACCAATCTGAAATCAAACGCTTATGCCGGTCCAGTGATCAACCAAAGCTGGACTCCTTCTGAGAACCTTTGACATGTCAGCAGCTAATTAACATAGCTTGGCAGCTCTCGTTAAGTTCACATAGCCTTGGACTTCTGCAAAGGAGGGGTGGGGGGAGGACAAAGGGAAGAAGAGTAGGAAGAGAGGCTGAGGAAAGGAGAGACATGCTAGGAAATGGACGTACCTACAAGAGCTCAGGCACTCCTTATAGAGGCGATGCCTGACGCCCCAGCTTTCCCAAACCATGGTTATAAAGAGAACATAATTATACTTAACAGAAGCCACCTGCATTCTGAAGTCATCTTAAATTTAAAGCTTGTGGGAGACTTAATTAAATTTAATGAAAACCATGGCTTCTAAACAAAGATGTATTATAGTTCCCCCATAGTTATTTCTGAGGAAATTAAGTAGCAACCATGAAGGGTCGCCTTAGTTCTCACATTTAACACCCAGGTCTATAAATAAGACAGTGCTCTCTTCTATTCATTAGCTAATAACATTGTCAAAGTACTCACCTGCTCCTGTAGGAAGAAAGCAAGCCATAACTGGAAGGGAAAAGAGAAGAGGGAAGAAAATAAGGAAATGTTATCCTGAGTAAGAAACAGGGGTATCATACTGCCTTCCTTCCCATCCCTGGTATCTTCAACCCACCACTCCCACCTTTTCTGAGAGAATTATATATTGTTTACCATGAAGTGTACGGGTCCATCTAATGTCAATAAGAAGTGATGTCTACAGAGCCTAAACCAGCCATCCCTTTATAACCAGGTAAGGTCTCAAGTGGAGGCACTAGGGTACCAACCCAGCCACAAACCTCCAGCCTACAGTTTGCCCTGCCTGCAGAGTGTCCTGGGACCAAAGCCTGGCATAACCATCATCAGAGAGGCATCATCTACAAACTGATAGGAGCAGATGTAGAGTCCCACAGCTGAAGATTAGATGGAGCGCAGGGAGTCCGGGGGGCAGGGGGGGCGTGGAGAGGGAGAGAAAGAATGGGGGTGGGCAGAGGAGTCAAGAACACCATAAGAACACAGCCCACAGAATCAACTGACCAGGATTCAAACAGTCTCACAGAGATCGGGGAGCCTCTGGGGGTATGACCTAAGTCCTCCACATATATGCTACAGTTGTGGAGCTTGGTGTTCTTGTGGGATTCCTAGCAGTGGGAGCAGGGTGAGAGGGGGAAGGGGGCAGTCTCTGACACTTTCGCCAGCCTTTGGAACCTTGTTCTCCTAGTGAGTTGCCTAGTCCAGCCTTGATGTGAGAATATGTGCACAGTCTTATTGTAGCTTCGTTATGTTTGGTTGATGTCCCTGGGAGGCCAGCTCTTTTTCTGAGGGGAACTGGAGTGGGGTAGATTCTGGGGGAAACAGGGAGTAGCAAGATTTAGAAGAAGGGAGGAAAAGGGGAAACTGGTTGGGATGTAATATGTGAGAGAAAAATAAATACAAAAGAAAAAAGTGATGTCTAAATCACAGACTTGAGATATGTGGCTTCACAGTGGTCTCCTGGGGACTGTGAGCTGCTGTTCGTCAGTCGGTAAACACAGTGGTGTACCATCTGCTGCATTTCAGGAGGCTGTGGAGATACAGTGCAGAGGAACACTCACTGGAACAGAAAGGAGGCAGAAAAAAAGTGGCCTAACCTGTGTCCTCAAAGGACAGTGCAAAAGTCAAAGACAGAATTCTCAAACATTACTGTGCCTCGCAGTCCCCTGGAGGGCTTGTTAAAGTATATTTCTGGACCTCACCCCCAGAGTTTCTGATTCAGTAGGTCTGGAGTGAAGCCCGAAACCTTTCCTTTCTAACAAGTTCCCAGGAGATGTTGGTCTGGCTGGCTCAGGAACTCTATTTTAGAACCACCGCTCTAAAATACAGAGTCTCAGAAGTTTAGGGAAATGATGTGTTCTTTAGAAAGTTGGTGGTTATTGGACAAATCCAACCAAAACAGACATCAAGAAAAATAAGCTACCAATGATAAGAAATAAAGTGAATAATGGTTGAATACCAGAAATCTTCCCCACAAGGGAAGGACCCACACCACCAGGATGGGGCTAAAGTCTCTCCCTGGGAATGATGGACAGAGCTAAGAAGCACCCCACTGACATGATCTGCCTATTGTCATCAGGTCAGGACCAGACCCCTTAGGCAAAGCAGGAAAAAGGTTGCAGAAGAGGCCCTAGGCTAAGGAATTCTCTAGGGTAGAAAGCTTCAAGGTGGGAAAATCTCTCCTACCTAGAAGAACCAGAGCCATCTATACTGTAACCTATGTTTTCTCCCCTGGCATTAGGTCTTTGACAGAACACAGAGACAAACTTGTGTCCGAGTCTTGACAATTCATATCTGGTGGACAGAGTATCTTAATCACTGAAGTCTACCTGTATCCACCTACATTCAGATCACTGTCCAACTCCATCTTTAGGAAGCATGCAGCACAGGACAATAAGGCGGTATCGTCCGATTTCCACATTCATTCTCATCTGACTCAATGCCACAAGATGGAACCAAAGAACAAGCTAGAGAAGGCATCCAGGTATCTCATAAGTGGTCCAGAAAGTCAAGTCTTAGTCATTCTTAATAGACCATACTCCTCTGTGGAATGGATTTAAGCTAACTCTTTAAAACATGAGAGCTTTATTCTCCTCTGTTTTATTAACTAAACCAAAGTCAACAGATTATGCCAGATTCCATGTCAGCACAGTACTGAGCTTCCTAATAGAACACCACACTTTACTAGGGCAGTAGTCTCTACAGCCTTGGGACCAACAAAGTTCACTGCATAACCACATTGTCAGGTATGTTGTCAAAGGATTAATAATGCACTGAACGAACCACATGCATTTGATTCTACTGATTCATGCCTTTAGAAACCCCAAACTAGAACAATACTAATCCCAGGTATATTTCTTGCCCAAAAATATCTTTAGAAAAGAATTGTCTTTAACCTTCTTTTTTTACACTTTCTTTTTCTGTCTAACTGAACTCTTTAAAACAACTGCCCTTTAGACATCAGTTCTGTATTTCTTATTATAAAATCTTACATTTTTTATGGAATCTTAAAAATTCTACTTGTGAAATTTATTGGTGTTTTTGAAGAACATTGTTCTTCAAAAGAAGAACATGTTCTGGAAGATGGATTAGTTTATATGTTCCAAACATATAAAGTTTCTAGTATTGTGCCAGGGAAATGTTAGTGATCCCCAAAAACATATACAGGAGCCAACCTGATGCAACTCACAGCAGGGTCTTTATTCTATTCAAGCTAGCTTACCTACCCTCAATGCACCATCACACAGGATGGTTTTGGTGGTAGGGGAGCCCCGAATGTCTATCAGGGCAAGGCTTTATAGTAAGCAGTAAGCAGGGAGTATGTGTGCAAGCATCTAACTGGAAAGCTGTTGTAGTCTTTAACATAATTGGTTGGTGCTGGGAGTCATATCAAAATTTGACTTTTGCTTCCCTATGCATTGGTGGACGTTAGGCAGGAGGTAGGTTTGTAACATGGGGGTACAGGTTTGTGTTGGGGGAATAATCTGGAGACACTGGTCTTATTGAGGGTATAACCTGGAAACTCTGGTCTTATTGGGGATTAGCATAGACACTGGAGCTAGGCTCAGGTTTTGTTGGGGGGCAACTTGGAAACTAATGTTAGGTACCAGCATGTTAGTTTACCTGAGTTCAAACTTAGGTCAGGTTCTCTAAAATGGAGTCTGAACTTAAAAGATTTGGCATCTCACTAGCACCTTTGATGAGAATTTGATGGCTGTAAATACATGTCTCTATTCCTAGGATCCATATTCTGTCGGTCTGCTTACCTGTTTTTTATGCCAGTATGGTAACACGTTGAGTGCTATGGCTATATAGCTCCAGTGATGCCTCCAATTTTGTTCTTTTTTGGTAAATATTATTTTGTCTATTCATGGTCTGTTTTGTTTCCTTGTGAATTCTGGGATCAATTTTTCTAGCTCTGTGAAGATGTTGCTTTTACTGGAATGGGAAAATATTGTCTTTAAATTGCTGTGAGTATATGGACATCAATCATCTTCCAATCCATAAACTTCGAAGACCATTCCATCTTTATAATGTCTTCACATTCTTTCTTTCATATGTTATGATTTGCATGGTATATATTTTTCATTTAGTAACTTAAAGCTATTTCTTGGGATCCTTCAGTAGCTACTTAAATGGGGATACTTTTATGATCTCTTTTTCAGCAAATTCCTGACTGTGTAAAGAAAAGCTAATAATTTGTGTGCTGGCTTTGTTTCATGTAACTTTACTAATTTCATTCATCCCTGTCATTTGTTTCAGTTAAAGTTTTTAGTAAGTACAGATGGTAATTTGAGTTTCTCTCTGTCTTATTTGCATGTTTTTCATTTCTTTCTCTTGGAAAATTGCTCTGACTCAAACCTTTACTACTATAACAGTGAGAGTAAACACCCTTCTACCGTTCTGGCTCTTACACAAAGTCTTTCAGCTTTCCTTCAGTCAGCATAGTGCTTTGGACAAAGTCTTCATATATAGTCCTGTTCTTTTGAGAACAAGGAACCTTCTATATGAAATTTGTATAAAGATTTAATCAAGAAGGAATGTTAAAATTTAACAAATACTTTTCCACATCCATTTAGATGATGATAGACTTTTTTATACTTCATTTTATTGAAAAAAGTACCATACTTACATTGGTTTTCATATGTTAAACCATTCTTGTATCCCTGGGATGAAAGTAATTTGGCCATTGGGTATGACCAATCTGACATGCTGTTGAATACAATATACTAATGTTTTGTTAAGAATTTTTACATCTCTTAATCTCATAGTTGTTGGCATATAGTTTCCTTTTTTCTTGTGTTCTACTCCAGTCTGGGTAACAGAATGCTTGCTTTATACCATAAATTTAGAAGGGTTCCCCCACTTTTAATCCTATTGAATACTTTGAGAAAAATCAGCATCAATTATTTTCATTTTTAAATTTTTTGTTGGTTATTTATTGACATGTCAAATGTTATCCCTCTTCACAGTTTTCCCCTCCACAAACCCTCTATCCCCACCCCCTCCTCCTACTTCTATGAGGGTGCGCCACCACCCACCTACCCATTCCTGTCTCAGTGCCCTAGCATTCCCCTACCCTGGGTTGTCAAGCCTCCACAGGACCAAGGGGCTCCCCTCCCAGTGATGCCAGATAAGACCATCCTCTGCTACATATCCAGTTAGAGCCATGGGTTCCTCCATGTGTACTTTTTGGTTGGTGGTTTAGTCCCTAGGAGCTTTAGCGGGAGGTGGGTCTGGTTGGTTGATATTGTTGTTCTTCCAATGGGGTTGCAAACCCCTTTAGCTCCTTCAGCCCTTCCCCCAACTTCTCCATTAGGGTCCCCGTGCTCAGTCTGATGTTTGGCTACAAGCACCCACAACTGTATTGGTCAGGCTCTGGCAAAGCCTCTCAGGGGACAGCTATACCAGGCTCCTGTCAGCAAGCCCTCTTGGCATCAGCAATAGTGTTTGGGTTTGGCCTCTGCAGATGGGATGGATCCCTAGGTGGGGCAGTCTCTGGATGGCCTTTCCTTCAATCTCTGCTCCACTCTTTGTTCCTGCATTTCCTCTTGACAGGAGGAATTTGGATTAATATTTTCGAGTTGGGTAGGTGGCCCCATCCCTTAACTAGGGGCCATACCTATCCACTGGATATGGTCTCTACGGTTTCTCTCTCCCCTTTGTTGGATATTTCGACTAATGTCCTTCCTGTTGGGTTCTGGGAACCTCTTGGGTCCCTGACAGCTGGGACTTTGTAGTGGCTACCCTCACTTCCCCCTCCCCTACTGCTACTCTCCTCCTTTCAAATTGCTCCTGATCCTCTTTGCTTCTCCCCCATCTCCCCCCATATCTGAACCAGTCCCCCTATTCCCCAGCCCCTCTTCTCTTCCTCCCTGATGCCTCCCTCCCTCTACTTTCTGAGATTATTTTCTTCCCCCTTCTGAGTAGAACTGTAGCATCCACTCTTTGGTGTGATCTTCTTTCTTCTTGGGTTTCATATGGTCTGTGAGTTGTATCATGAGTATTCCGAGCTTTTTGGACTACTATCCACTTATCAGTGAGTGCATACCAAGTGTGTTCTTTTGTGACTGGATTACCTCACTCAGGATATTTTCTAGTTCCATCCATTTGCCTGCAAATTTCATGAAGACATTGTTTTTAATAGCTGAGTAGTACCCCATTGTGTAAATGTACCACATTTTCTGTATCCATTCCTCTGTTGAGGGACATCTGGGATGTTTCCAGCTTCTGGCTATTATAAAGGCTGCTATAAATATAGTGGAGCATGTGTCTTTATTACATGTTGGAGCATCTTTTGGGTGTATGCCCAGGATGGTTATAGCTGGGTCGTCAGGTAGAACCATGTCCAATTTTCTGAGGAACCGCCAGACTGATTTCCAGAGTGGTTGTACCAGTTTGCAATCCCACAAGCAATGGAGGAGTATTCATCTTTTTCCACATCCTCAGCAGCATCTTCTGTCATCCAAGATTTTGATCTTAGCCATTTGATCTGACCTGTGTGAGGTAGAATCTCAGAGTTGTTTTGATTTGCATTTCTCTGATGACTAAGGATATTGAACATTTCTTTAAGTGTTTCTCAGCCATTTGAGATTCTTCAGTTGAGAATTCTCTGTTTAGCTCTATATTTCATTTTTAATAGGGTTATTTGGTTCTCTGGAGTCTAACTTTGTGAGTTCTTTGTATATTTTGGATGTTTAGCCCTCTATCTGTAGCAGGACATTTATTCTGCTATGTTGTATTTCACAGTGGAGCTCGGTGATTAGGCAGGAGAAGAGGAGGTGGAGCTGGGAGGCAAAAGAAAGGAAGGGAAGGGGAGAAAAAGAGGAAGGGGAGGAGAAAGGGGGCAGCCATGGAGAACCACAGATGGGTCGAAAGTTGTCCTGGGTAGCAACTTCTATTAAAATGTTAGATATTAGGTAACAACTCTAATTGTGTGGGCATCTTGTTAATTGAGCATTTCTAATTATATAAATCCTTTAGATAATCATTAAGCTTTAAGAGTCTCATTTCTACCGGGTACTGCAAGGATGGCAGATATTGTCTGGGGTTCAGCCGAGCTTTGTGGATCCAGCATGGTGGACTGGCAGAGCCATCCCCCACGCTGGCATCTTGTGGGTCTAGCTATGGCATGCATGGCTTCTGGTTGCTTCTACTGTGGAATATGGTGGCCACAAACCGCAGCATTTTCTAAATATCTCACGAAATATCTATCAGATGTAGGGTTGGTAAAGATCTTTTCACAATCTATGGATTGCCATTTTGTCCTGTTGACAATATCCTTTGCCTTACAAAAACTTTGCAATTTTATAAGGTCCCATTTGTCAATTCTTGATCTTAAAGCATAAGCCATTGGTGTTCTGTTCAGGAACTTTTCCCCTGTGCCCAAGTATTCAAGGTTCTTCCCAACCTTCTCTTCTATTAGATTCATTGTATCTGGTTTTATGTGCAGGTCCTTTATCCACTTGGACTTGAGCTTTGTACAAGGAGATAAGAATAGATTGGTTTGCATTCTTCTATATGCTGACCTTCAGTTGAACCAGCACCATTTGTTGAAAATGCTGTCCTTTTCCCACTGGATGATTTTAGCTCCTTTGTCAAAGATCAAGTGACCATAGGTGTACTAGTTCATTTCTGGGTCTTCAATGCTATTCTATTGATATTTGTTCTTTTCTTCAAGTATGGTAAAAGTAAGCTGGGAACCCGTGTGATTCTGAACTTCTCTTTGTATGGAGACTTTTAATTACTAACTCAATTTCATTACTAGTTATTGGTATACTTAGATTCTTTATATCATCAAGATTCAAGTTTAACAGATAATATTTAGAAAACTCTTGCACTCCTTTGAGATTTTACAAAGTATAATTACATAATTTTCCATAATAAACTGTTTTTTCTATATTGATTATAATATCTCATTTTTCATCTAAATATTATTTCTTTGGGACATGGTTTTCTTATTTGTCAGTTAGTCTGGCTAAATATTTGCCAATTTTATTTAGCTTTTCATAGAACCAATTTATTTTATTTGTCTTTTGGTCCTTTTAGTCTCTTTCATTTATTTCTTTTCTGATTTTCCTATTTTCAACTAATTATGAATTTTCAACTAATTTCATGCTTCATTTATTCATAATTATGTTATTTATTTTAGTTCTTCAATTTTATATATATGTACTCTTTCTATAAAGTTTCTTTTTTGTATCTTACATTTTTGATATTAATTTCCATTTTATATTTCAAAAAAAATTCTTTCATTTGTGTTCTGATTTCCTGATTACCTACTATACATTCAAAAATGCAATGCCAGGCACCAGGTATTTTTATACATTCTGAAATTCCTTTTGTTTTTATATTTGAGAATGTCACTTTTATTTCCTCAGATGAAATGATGAGATGAGAGCCATACCCAAGTGTCAAATACATGACTCATGATAACCCAGATCATTTCCTCTTCTGTTCTAACTATCCCTAGGCTTAGGCCTGGAAACTTCTAGCTTCCATACAGTCTAATCTTCCAAACTGACTGATTCGATCTGGCTTTTCTCAGCTTCTGACTGAATTGCTCTGCTTGGCCTTATAATAACTTTGGCAATATCTTCTAATCTTCTGTCCCCTTCTCATTCTCTGGCTCATTCTGTCTTCACTTGTGTCTGGCTTGTTCTTTCTGTAACCTGTCTAAGTAAAACTGTCCAGGTAAAACTACCATTCACTCCACACCACCCATTTCTTTCTCTCTCACTATAACCTCTCTTCCTCTGCTATTCTCATGTGAGTTGGACATATCCTATCTCTGATTCATTCTGTCAAATCTTTCTCTGATTCATCACTTTGTCTGCTCCTCAGTTAGATGTCACTTTCAATATGGCTGCTTGCTTCTACCAACTAACCTTACCTTCACTGTTAAGGTGTGTACAAAGAATGTGTCTATATTCCGGCTTGATCAAAACTTTGGATGTGATTCTTGCCAGAGCAGCAAAGTTAAAAGATTAAAATTCCTCTACAATCTCTTTATTTAGAGTATTGTAATCATAACAATACATAAAATAATATTTAAATTTTAATTAATAGGTTTAGGTGTATTTATTTGTTTTCTAGGATTGGATACCCTCTACAATCTCTTTATTTAGAAAATTGTAATCATAACAATACATAAAATAATATTTAAATTTTATAATAGGTTTGGGTGTATTTATTTGTTTTCCAGGATTGGATACTCCAACATTAATTGGATAATGGTCTACAATTATTGATTTTTGTTGAATTAATTCCTTAATCATATATATAATGACCCTTTTGTCTTTTCTACTAGCTTCATCATAAACTCTTGCCTTGTGAGATGTAAGTATAGCTATACTTATACACTTCATGATCACATTTTTTAATACTGTTTTCCATCCTTCTGTCAGTCATGACTGTATACTGCTGAAATGAATTTCTTTGAGATAGTGTGCTGTTGAGTCTTATTGTTTTTATTCAATTCTTCTTGTTTGTATCTTTTAATAACATAACCTATTCCATTTACATCTCTGGTTCTTATTAATAGTTAAGACTTCTTTCCATCTTTTTCTTAGTTTACTTTCAATAATTTCAAGTGTCTTTTTCTTCCTTATTCACTTTTGTGATCTGATGGTTTGCTGTATGGATGATGACTGATTCTAATTCTTTTCTCTTTTATGTATTCTCTTTAAATTGGATTTATGGTTTATGCTAGTTATTATGGTTTTTCACTTTAGATGTAAAACTTCCTTGAGCATCTTTTGTTACTATGTTATGTGTGTACATGTTAGTGGGGATATGAACACTTGTGTATTCATATGTAAACTCTAGAGTATAGGTTGTCATCTTCTATATCTGTGTAAGAGTGTCAGATCCCCTGAAACGAGAGTTACAGACAGTTATGAGCTGCCAGTGTGCGTGCTGGGAATTAAACCCAGATCCTCTAGAAGAGCAGCCAGTGCTCTTAACCACTGAGCCATCTCTCCTGACCCTATATTCCCTGTTCTTAACTTAATTTTCCTGCCCATCTTGACCTTTAGATATTTCAAATATTTATTGTTTTATTTTTATTTTTTATTTTATTTATTTTATTTATTATTTTATTTTTATTAGATATTTTCTTTATTTACATTTCAAATGTTATCCCCTTTCCTGGTTTTCCATCCAAAAACCCTCTATCGCATTCCACCTCCCCCTACTTCTATGAGTGTGTTCCCCCACCCATCCACCCACTCCCACTTCCCTGTCCTGGTGTTCCCCTACACTAGGGCATCGAGCCTCCACAGGACCAAGGGCCTCTCCTCCCATTGATGTCTGGCAATGCCATCCTCTGCTACATATGTGGCTGGAGCCATGGATCACTCCATGTGTACTCTTTGGTTGGTGATTTAGTCCCTGGGAGCTCTGGAGGGTCTGGTTGGTTGATATTGTTGTTCTTCCTATTGGGCTGCAAACTCCTTCAGCTTCTTTAGTCCTTTCACTAACTCCTCCACTGGGGACCCTGTGCTCAGTCCAATTGTTGGCTGTGAGCATCCACCTCTGTATTTGTCAGGTTCTGGCAGAGCTTCTCAGGAGATAGCTATATCAGGCTCCTGTCAGCAAGCACTTCTGGGCATTCAAAATAGTGTCTGGGTTTGGTGACTGTATATGGGATAGATCCCCAGGTGGGGCAATCTCTAGATGGTCTTTCCTTCAGTCTCTTGCCCCACACTTTGCCTCTGTACCTCCTCCCGTAGGTATTTTCTTCCCCCTTCTAAGAAGGATAGAAGTATCCACACTTCGGTTTTCCTTCTTCTTGAGCTTCATGTGGTCTGTGAATTGTATGCTTATACCTGAACCACACAACGACCCAACAAAGAACAAGAACTTCAGACCAATTCCCTTATGAATATTGACGCAAAAATACTCAATAATATTCTTGCAAACTAAATCCAAGAACACAGCAAAATGATCATCCATCATTATCAAGTAGACTTCACCCCAGGAATGCAGGGATGGTTCAATATATGGAAATCCATCAATGTAATCCACTATATAAACAAACTCAAAGAAAAAAAACACATGATAATTTCATTAGATGCTGAGAAAGCATTTGATAAAATCCAACAGCCCTTCATATTAAAAGTTGAAAGATTAGGATTTCAAGGCCCATACCTAAACATAGTAAAAGCAATATACAGCAAACCAGTAGCCAACATCAAACTAAATGGAGAGAAACTTGAAGCAATCCCACTAAACCTGATAACTTCAGCAAAGTGGCTGGATATAAAATTAACTCAAACAAATCAGTAGCCTTCCTATACTCAAAGGATAAACAGGCTGAGAAAGAAATTAGGGAAACAACAACCTTCACAATAGCCACAAATAATATAAAATACTTTGGTGTGACTCTAACCAAGCAAGTGAAAGATCTGTATGACAAGAACTTCAAGTCTCTGAAGAAAGAAACTGAAGATCTCAGAAGATGGAAAGATCTCCCATGCTCATGGATTAGCAGGATTTAGTACAAATGGCCATCTTGCTGAAAGCAATCTACAGATTCAATGTAATCCCCATCAAAATTCCAACTCAATTCTTCATAGAGCTAGAGCAATTTGCAAATTCATTTGGAATAACAAAAAACCCAGGATAGCAAAAATTATTCTCAACAATAAAAGATCTTCTGGGAGAATCACCATCCCTGACCTCAAGCTGTATTATAGAGCAATAGTGATAAAAACTGCCTGGTATTGGTACAGAGACAGGCAGGAAGATCAATTGAATAGAATTGAAAACCCAGAAATGAACTCGCACACCTATGGTCACTTGATCTTTGACAAAGGAGCTAAAACAGTCCAGTGGAAAAAGGACAGCATTTTCAACAAATGGTGCTGGTTCAACTGAAGGTCAGCATATAGAAGAATGCAAACCAATCTATTCTTATCTCCTTGTACAAAGCTCAAGTCAAGTGGATAAAGGACCTCCACATAAAACCAGATACACTGAAACTAATAGAAGAAAAAGTCAGGAAGAGCCTCAAGCACATGGATTCAGGGAAATTTTTCCTGAACAAAGCACCAATGGCTTACGCTTTAAGATCAAAAATTGACCAATGGGACCTTATAAAATTGCAAAGCTTCTGTAAGGCAAAGGACACTGTCAATAGGACAAAATGGCAACCAACAGATTATGAAAAGATATTTACCAACCCTACATCTAATAGAGGGCTAATATTCAATATATACAAAGAACTCATGAAGTTAGACTCCAGAGAACCAAATAATCCTATTTTTAAACTGGGGAACAGAGCTAAACAAAAAATTCTGAACTGAGGAATATTGACTGCCCAAGAAGCACTTAAAGAAATATTCAATATCCTTAGTCATCAGAGAAATGCAAATAAAAACGACACTGAGATTCCACCTCACACAGGTCAGAATGGCTAAGATCAAAAACTCAGGTGATAGCAGATGCTGGAGAGGATGTGGAGAAAGAGAAACACTCATCCATTGTTGGTGTGGTTGCAAACTGGTATAACCACTCTGGAAATCAGTCTGGTAGTTCCTCAGAAAATTGGACATAGTATTACCTTAGGACACAGCTATACCACTCCTGGGCATATACCCAGCAGATGCTCCAACATATAACAAGGACATATGCTCCACTATGTTCATAGCAGCCTTATTTATAATAGCCAGAAGCTGGAAACATTCTAGATGTCCTTCAACAGAGGAATGGATACAGAAAATGTGGTACATTTACACAATGGAGTACTATTCAGCTATTAAAAACAATGTCTTCATGAAATTTGTAGGCAAATGGATGGAACTAGAAACTATCACCCTTTGTGAGGTAACCCAGTCACAAAAGAACACACTTGGTATGCACTTACTGATGAGTGGATATTAGGCCAAAAGCTCAGAATACGCAAATATTTGTTGTTTTTTTTTCCATCCATTATGTCCCAAACAGTTTGAATGTTTCCTTCTTGCTTGTTTGCTTACTCGATTGCTTTTCAGTAGTTTGTGCTCACTGTGTAGCTATTTATAACATGTGCACTGTAGTCCCTATGAGGCAATGGAGGTTTCCTTCAGAACTCTTTCCTGCAAGTTCTACTACTAGCAAGAGCCTCTCACCTCCACAACAGAAGTGGAAATGGATATGACTCGTGCCCTGATGACCAGTCAGTTGTATGAGCTCAGGTGCGATATGGAAAGAGGGAGAGGTGGTATATCCCCTCAACAGTGTTCACGCCCAGTCCTGATGCTGGTTTCTACTGGGATTTCTACTGAGACAGCCTGAGGACAAGGCATCAGGTGCAAATGTGCAGGTACAACCACAGCAGGAAAGACAGTATTTCTCTCTGTTGCTTCAGTAGTTTGAGCATGCACACGAACAGGATGTTATCTGGATTTAGGCAAAATTCTTCCCTGAGAGCCCTTTGGCCATGCATGCCTGGAGATGGATCAGTAGCCAGGAAAGTCATGTACAGACTTCTTCAGCCTTAATGGACAACTAAAAGTAGGACCTTGGCTAGGGTTGGAGGAAGTTGCAGTCTTCCCTCACTTAGACGTGCATGTTTGGGGATAGGACGATAGCCAGAGTCTTGGAGATGTTTACCATCTCTTCCACACACTCCTTTGGGAGGATCAGGGCTAGTAATCGGGATTTTCTTTTCTTTTCTTTTAATTTTTTTTATTTTTTCCCTTCCCTTCTCCCTTTGTTGCACTCACTCTGACCAATATATATACATATATGTGTAAGTACACTGTAGCTATCTTCAGACACCCCATAAGAGGGTATCAGATCCCATTACAGATGATTGTGAGCCACCATGTAGTTGCTGGGATTTGAACACATGACCTCCGGAAGAGCAGTCAGTGCTCTTAACCACTGAGCCATCTTACCAGCCTGGATTTCCCTTTCTTGACCTTCAAAAGCAGGCCTGAGTGTGCCTTTATGGGGAGACATTTGGCAAATGGTGTAGGCATTTTATTTTCTTTCTGGGCACTAGGACGAGTCTGCACAAAGTTGTCCTGACATTTGGTCTCAGGGAGTCAACAGACAGACTGATCTGGTTCTTGAAGGTGGTACCCTATATTCACTGCCATGTTGCAGAATGCATCTCCTATAGTGCAGGGTACCCATTAGGTTGCAGTCACTCTGCTAGACCAAGTTGGGTTCATGGAGGAAGCTACTCATTGAGCCTTTGTCCAGCATCTGGGCTCCTGGAGATGAGAATGTTCAGGGTTAGGATGCTCTAGCATAATCCAAATTGAGCTTTTCTTCTCATGGTGTTTCCTTACTACAGTGGGCTCATTGTAAGTGATACCAAATTCTCCTTTCTAGTTGATTATTAAGTAGAATATGAGGCTAGAAAACCTATATTTATAGTAATAAATATTTAAAATCCTGATCCAGGGTTTCTACCCGCCATTGGTTATTGAGTTCCCAGATAAACACACACTCACACAGTCTTTATATTTATAATTAGCCCTAGACAGCACAATAGCTAGGCGGCTGCCTGCCCTCCATGCTGTTAGAATCTCCTTCCCTATTGGTAACCCCCAGTTATTACTTACTATTTAATATATTCCATATGGGCAGCACTTAATTCCAATTAGCCAGACTACATGGCCACGTATTCATGGCACAGCTAGCCTGTGGTGTCTTCTCCTCCCTGCTACCTGTTCTTCTTCCTCGTGGTCCCAAGCCCTGGAAACCTAAACCCCTTCTATGTCTCTTCTGCCCAGCTATCGACTGTTGATATCTTTAATTACCAATCACAATTAACTGGGGGCAGGGCCACTTCACTGGTGTCTATGTGTAGACTCATCTCTGGAACAACCAGTTTGGGGGACCCCAAACTAGCATTAGAATATAAACAACATTAGGCCAACCCACTGCATATATTTTCCAGTAGCTACGGTTTCTAATACCCATACTGATGCTGTTTGCTTGAAAACTCTCTTTCACACTTGCCCTTGCAAAGGGCCACTCATTTTTGCAGAAGTTGGCCTTGGGATGGCAGGTTCCAGGGTATGAAGTGTCTCTTACTTTGTGGTTGTCCAGATGTCTGAGCTTCCCATGGTTTCATTCCTTCTCTTGATGAGTGTTGGCATTTTCCTATAGCCATGCACCACACAACACAGCTGTACACCACTTCTTTATAGAGGCACAGACAATGCTGGCAACCTCAGAGCATTGCTTCTTCTTCAGAACATGAAACATTTTAATGTCTAAATGATAAAGCCACAGCAGTTCAGTATTTGTAACATTATAATCTCATTGTAAAATAGGTAACGAAGATGAAAATGAACTTTCATATAGAACTTGAGGCTAACAGACTATCCCTTGGGTCTTTCCGTGTTAATTTATAACTGTGATAACCTAATTAAAGCCAGGAGAGATTTTCTTTCTTTGTCAGCTACAGGACTTTTATCACTTAAACACTAAACATACTGGTTTGAGTATGCAATGTGAAGAAGGGTGAAGTATCTGGGAGAGGAACACCTCTGATGTGTCACAAAGGTGGGCTTAATGAATCCTTAATAAATAGAGGAAGCACTATCTGTATGGATAGTGCTTTTTTTTACTTTATAAGGTAAGCCAGGAATTAAGAGCTTCTTCAAACATGAAGAAGCGTCTCTGGCCAGAATGGTTGCATAACACTGGTGGTCTCCCATTTCACCTTTCAGTTAGACCAGGACTTCTCAACCTTCCTAATGCTGGGACCCTTTAATACAGTTTCTCATGTTGTAGTGACCCCCCCAACCATAAAATCATTTTTATTGTTACTTCATAATTGTAATTTTGCTACTATTATGAATAGTAACATAAATAAATGTCTATGCTTTCCAATGGTTCATCTCTCCCCCTCCAACCCACCCAGAGCAATATCAAGACAGGACGCCATGATTGGAAATACTGCTTGAAATGCTTAGAACAAATACAATGGCCACATGGGTGACCTTGTTCTTGCTCTGTCTCTCAGACCTTACCCAGCGCACCCACAACATTGCCCTTTTTAGAATTAAAACACCATTTGCAAATGTGATTTTTCGTCAGTTCTAAGGACAAAAATCTAAGAACAGACAGTTCATGTCTGAGGAAATATATATTTAATTCATGGGGAACTATCCACTAACTCTAAAAATTCAAATTAGTGCCTGGGAAGCTACTCAGGATTTAGAGTAATAATTTCTAATTTACTTATAAGATACTAACTTTCTACTAGTGGTAATGACCTTGAAGAAGTACCAATAAAAAGAAGTTAAAAAAATTTTAAGAAGTATAATAAAATTGGACTTATTCATTGACTGTTATCAGCTACTTAAAGTATGATGCTTTTCTTATTCATGTCTGAATCTCTGATATGCAATACATTAGTTTGATTAAACATTCAGTCAATTAAAACTATTCATGATCTTAAAAATTGCTATTTAGGAAGCAATATGGGAGGCCAGAGAGGTGGCTCAGTGGTTAAGAAGTTTTGATGCTCTTATAGAAGACCCACAACTATCTCCACAGGGTTCCCACATGCTTCTTTAATCTCCTTAGACACACAAACACACACAACACACAAACACACACACACAAAGAAAAAGAGCAAATAGCCCCAAATGAAGCTGAGACATGAAACTTAAGGGAATGTGCTTTGTTCCTGCCTGGCTTAACCCACCCAAATAGGCCAGTGTACAGTTTAACAGGAGAGGGAGGGAGGGGCAGATAGACAGCAGACAGACAGCAAGAGCCACAGAGACAGAAACAGAAACTGGTGTATAGTGTGTAGTGAGCCAGAAAGGAACAGCACATAACAGATCTAATCTCCCAGTCCTGCTCTTACTCTGGGGACCCCTTTACTGTCCAGGTGTCCTCACTTAGATCACACTTTCAGTAAACAACATCCATTCTGTGATAACATGGTATCATATTATGGTATTTCTGTTTTGGTTTTGTTGGGATATATTTATATGAGTTTTATGGGGTACATTATAATAACTTTGTACTTACATGCACTATATACTATCTCTAAAAACAGCAATAATGTGTCCATGTTCATGTGTACAACTATGTGTTGTGTGTGTGTGTGTGTGTGTGTGTGTTGTGTGTGTGTGTCTGCGCGCGCGCATGTGGTGGCCCCAAGTTGTCAAGAATCATTCCTGTTTGTTCTGGTACCTTAGTGAATGAGGCAAAGGTCCCCAGTCAGACCCAGAGTTTCCCCATATGGCTAGTCTCATCAGTCAGCTTGTTCTGGGGACCTGTTTCCACTGCTAGGATGGAATTACAGACAACTGCCATTCTCACCCAGTGTTTACACAGTAGGTTCTGAGGATCAGAATTCTTATGTACATGCTTATGCAGCAGTATATGTGTGTGTGTGTGTGTGTGTGTGTGTGTGTGTGTGTGTGTGTGTGAACATGTGCACATGCACGTGTGAGTGTTTTACAATCTTGGGACTCACACAGTACTTTTGAAATAATGTATAAAGAGTAGTACCCTACTCTGGTAGTAGAAGTACTCTGGTGGAAGTCATTCCTCTTCTCCTTTTTGATGCCCCTTAATTCTGAACTTTCTGCCCTTCTCCCTCTGCTCTTCTGACTCTTGAACGGTCAGCATTCTACTCTGTTCTTCTGTATGATCACCTTATTAGTTTCTACAAACAAGGGAAAAGACGTGATGTGTGCCATTCATCTATCTGTGCCTGTCTTACATGACATAATGCTGGACCATTTTGCTGCTGCAAATGACAGACTATCAATCACTCTTTATGGCAGAATATGAATATATATATGAATGTATATGAATGCAAATATTATGTGACTATATGTGGATGCAAATGTTTATGAATATGTGAAAATACATATATATATGTGTATGATATATATATTATTTATATTAAATTATATAAATTCACATTTTTGCCATTCATCCACTGATGGCATCTAGTTGATTTCATGTTAGCCACCGTGGGCAATGGTGTAATAAACTGGGAGAACAACTCTCATTTTGATGATTTTTGTCTCATTTGGATACTCAGTAGTAAAAATGGCGAATCACATGGCAATTCTACATTTAGCTTTTAACTAACTCTCCAGTTGTCCATAGTGACTGTACATATGACTACTCCAAGTATCTTTGTTCTCCTCAACTTCCTCACCAGTATTTGCTGGAGTTTACTTGATGGTAGCCATTCTTGCTGAGGCAAGATGCTACCTTACTGTGGTTTTGATTTGCAATTCCCTGATGGTTGGTGAATGTGAATATTTTCTCGTTATCTGTTAGCCATTTGCATGTCATTTTTTTATTCGTTCAGTTCACCAGCATATTTTAACTCTTTTTTTTTTATTCAGTTGTTCAGTTTTTCAGTTCCTTTTATGTCTGGATAAATCTCATTAGATGACAAGTGTAAGACGATTTTTCTCTTATTCTATAGGTTGTCTTTTTACTGTTGATTTGCTGTGTAGATGTTTCTGCATCTTGTTTAATCCCATTTGTCTAGTTTTTGTTTGGTAAACATGCCTCTTAAGGCCTCTCTAGAAAGATTATTGCATACATTAATGTCTGAAGTTTTCCCCATTTCTTAGTTTTGAACCTTTAGAACTTTGTTCCATTTTGCGTTTATTTTTGTGTACAAAGAAGGCATATTTCTATACACATAAATCCATATGCCCCCCCAAAAAAGCCTCCCCACTTTCAGTTGTAACAAGATCATGGAGTTCTCATTACAGGTTAGTTGGCCATATGTATGTGGATTAATTGCTGAGCGCTCTCTTAAGATCCATTTACCTGTGTGTCACGAAGTTCTGTGACTCAAACTATATAGCTAAGCAATGTCGGGGGCATCTCACACCTCTGGCTATTTGATGGTTAATCTTAATTGTCAATGTAATAGAACTGAGAGAACTAATTTGATCATGAAGGCTCTGAACTAATGTTCATCAACCACTGCTATGAAGCAATGATGATTTGTTTAGGCTGTCTTGCTTGGGCAGGCCAGTCTGAACATTTCAGTAGAGTGAACACAGCAGCCCTTGAGAAGGCAGTCTCTACAGGAGCATGCTTGCACCCAGCCCATCCCATATGCTGTCCAGGAGCTTTTAGGGAAAAAGTTCTCACCATACTCAACCTGACTGAACCCCACTACACACAATAGCAGTAAAGCTTATGCTACACACCTGGTCTCTCCTTAATTTAGATGTGCTAAGGAAGGAATGAACATTTCCCAGTAAAAACATGGAAGTCAAAATCTCTAATGAACTTTGATCTACACAATAATAAAAGAGACAAATAAAGGTCACATGGGTTCATTATAATGTTTATATATTGCTTATTGGAGAATATAAGACTTGATGGCTCACTCAACAATATTAAATAACTCCAAAATGTTAAGGAACACAAGACTAACAATGTGCTTCCTTATCTGGATATTAGTATTTCTCTGACCTTTAAGACTGACGGAGAGATAGATAAGATAACCAAAGCACAACTTCCTTAAGACAAGGATTGAGCATCTAGGGTATATAATCAAACTTTCATTAATGAACAGTGCCATTTGACTAGATAAGTTACTTCTACTGGGACATTACTGAGCATCAAGCTTCCCCAAGCTCATCATGAGCAGGAATTTAGTATAAAGATCAACACGGTAAGACTGCCTTTGTTTTATTAAAATTAAATTGTCAGACAGTGGATCACTCTGCACTAAAGTTAACTCTGAGGGACCTATTTCCTCAGCTACAGGAAGACATAAGCCTACTCCAAGAATTCCCATGCTGCTTAGCCCAAGGACACGCCCCTCTTCAAGGAAGAGAGTAATTATTAGTTGCCTCAGAATACCAAGCTTCAGCGCTGTCTTCAAAGGGAAGTTGAGGCTGTGTAACTTCCTTGCACCAAGCCCGCTTGCCCTGACAGGGGCAGCGCCTCAGAGTACTCCACAGCTCTGTGCCCAGGAACTCTCCATTGCAAAGCCTGATTTGCAAAGAGTCAGCAAAGGGAATTCTGGGTGCAACAAGACTGCAGCTCCCTCCACCGCAGCCTGACCACCCACACACCCTCTCCCTTTGCAGACACGCCACCCAAGCCCATTTCCAGGCACACTGCATCAAGGCAAACGTAGGGCTCAGCTGTGTGAGCATGCCTGCTGGAGTCTATCTGATTCCAGGCTTCTGCTGAAGCAAACATGTCCTATCTTTGGTGGATTTAAAAACACGGTAAAAATATAAAATTTCAAGCAGAGGGGATCAAAGTATTACTAGAGAGCATGAAGACTTTGTTCTTAGGCACAGCACTATCCTAACAGCAGAAAATGAGGACATCCTGGGAAATTCATGAAATACAGAGGATCAATGCAGACAGAACAGTAAGGGAGACAAGTGGTAAAGTGGCTTTTATTCATTCAGTTTTCCTTTCCACATACTAACGCTATTACAAAGTCTAAAGAAACTAGACTTGGTTGATTTTTTTATTAAGATACAGATCTATGAACAGAACAATTATTTCCTATCTAGATTACAGTTCCTTGTAAAAATAATATGTGAAAAATTAGTAGAAAATGAAAATCTGAAAGTTATCTGAATCTGAAAATGGTAAGGGATTTCTGCTGCACACTCCTGTGGCTCAGGACGGTGGCGCATAACTGGGTGGACAGCATTTAATTCTTCTGATTTCTGTAACAGCACAGTGGGTCCTTCAGAGCTTGGCGTAGTCTTTGAGAATCATCTGCAGTTTCTGGCTCAGCATGATGTTCCCTCTGGCCTTCAGTCTGCCACTGAAGAAGGCCTACCAAGCAGGAGGGGAGACACCAACAGTTAACCTTACACTTCACCTCTTCCAAAAGGACAGTTGTTGGGGCTGACAGCAGGTGAGTTAGTAACTGGACGAGGAAGGCAGCTTCAGTCTAGCTACGAGTTTAACAGTTATAGATTGCACACATAATTTTAGCTATCTAAGAAAAAAGACCCCCACACTAAAAAAAAAAAAATCACAGACTGAGTTATCTGACATGACAGGCTTGGTGATTCTGTCTGAATCTGTACTTCCGGCTTTACTCTGTTATTACATGTGGATTTGAGACTACTTAAATAAAAGACTGTATTGCATTCTTTCTTAATACAACTACTCTACACAGAACTTGATAAGCAAACTGAAGATGCTAATTACACCTGCACACACAGCAGCCATAGATAATGTCAAAATACAACAGAACCACACTGTGGTGACAGGAAATAGCATGGGAAGACTGGGGGAAGCCCAGGCCCTGTCACTTACTAGCAACGTGAACCTGGGCAAACTACTAAACCTCCTGAAACTCCAGCCCCTACATCTCCGAAAACTCAGGACAGCAGCACTAGAGTAACACACCCTTGTCGTGTGAGTTAAATAATGTGCAAGGTATAGGGTAAGAGTGTATAAAGCCAAGCAGAAGGCTGGCGCCTTAAATGAATTCTTAAACCCTCCACATTTTAACATTTCTAAGTCTCTTGATAGAATCTAGGTTTTTCTACATTTAAAAACATTATCTGCAAAAATGAATAGTTTAGCTTTCTCCTGTCCTCTATGTATGTTTTTTTAAAAGAGTTCTGAAATTAAAATATAATTACATCATTTCTTCTCTTCCTTTCCCTTCCTCTACCCTTTCCATGCACACCTTTTGCTCTCTCTCTCACACACACAAACTCTATTTTTTAACTGTTGTTATACACACACACAGAGTCTCACAGAGTCTATTCTTTTTTTTTTTTTTCAAGACAGGGGTTCTCTGTATAGCCCTGGCTGACCTGGAACTCACTCTGTAGACCAGGCTGGCCACCTTGAACTCAGAAATCCACCTGCCTCTGCCTCCCAAGTGCTGGGATTAAAGGCGTGAGTCACCATTGCCAGGCTATACACAGTCTATTCTTAAATATATGAATACAACCTGCTCAGTCCATATAATGTCACTTGTATGTATGTTTTCAGGCCTGACCACTTGGTATTGGATAACAAATTTGGGGCTTTCCCAGGTATAGGGTAAGGTTATTTCTCCAAGTCTCAGCATCCTTAATTGCCTGTAGTTCTCTGTGTAGGGCTGTGGTCCATGAGATTTTCCCTTCCAGGTCAGTGTCTGTTGGTATCCTCCTTCACATCTTGTTTAGGCGTGTCTTTAGTTCTTTCTGGTGCCCCAGTGTTCTGCTAACACTTAGGAGTGGGGAGAATAACCTTCTAGTACTGCTCTGTCTTAAATGCTTTCAGCTTTCCCCACTCCATGTCGGATCACCTGTGGGTCTGCAATATGCATCCTTTATTGTGCCCAAGTCTGTTCCTTCTACATCTAATTTGTTGGGACTCATATCATGAATGGTATGTTGAACTTTACCAAATACATTCTAATGCATTTATAGAGATGCTCATATGATTTTCCCTTCATTCTCTTGATATGACATATTAGCATGTGTTGAATCATCCTTGCATGCCTGGGATATGATTCCTTTGGCTCTGTTGTGTGTGTATGTACCTGTGAGTCTGTCTGTTTGGGTCTCTGTCTGTGTGCTCACTCAGATACATACACAGGCTGTTGAGTTTGCCTTGCTAGTGTTTTTGTAGAGAACTAGTATGTTTATCTATGATGCATGTGTGTCTTTGTCATGTCTGAGTAACATCGGTGCTGTCCTCACTGAACGAGTGTGAGGGACTCCTGCCCTGGTAAGCACTGGTGTTAGCTCTTATTTAAAAGCTGGGTAACACTCAGGAGCACTGCCATCTGGGGCTGGTGTTTTCACTTTAAGGAATGTTATTGGTAGAGTTTAACTCTCATTGGTTTTGAATAAATGATCTGTCTATTCACTGTTGTATGGGGCGGAGAACTTTCCCATTATTTACTGTATTGAAGCCTATCATTTCTTTTAGTCAACAGTGTTTGCTTTTTTAAATCTCAGTGCTCCAATATTAGATACACATTCCTTTATAACTGTCCCACCTCTTTGATGAACTGACCTTCGGTCATTGTACAGCAAGCTACATCTATTTTTGTCTCTGTCTCCTTTTTCAGATACAAATATAACCAACACACATTCCCACTCACCATTCCTATTTCCTCTGCAATGTCATCTTTCCATTCTTCTTTCAGTTCATGAGAGATTTTACTTAGTACAATGAGTTTCTCGCAGCAGAACATTGTTGAACCTTGTTTTTTAATTTATTCAACAAGTCCATATCCTTTAGTTGGTTAAGTATAATCATTTACATTTGGTTACTATAGAAAGTTATAGCTTTATGTTGGTGATATGTTGATTTTCTTCTAGTTTGGAATTCTCTGCTCATTTTTTTCTATCATTTTATCGAACGGCTGACTGTACCGACACTGTTGTTACTCTTTTATACGTCTGCTCTAATAGGATTTACATCTTCCTAATTCCTACTCTTAGGTGCTGCTGGGATAGTCTTCAACCTCTTTCCCTGCTGCTTACATCTGAAGGAGAGCTTGACTGGATATCATAACCTTCACTTGGCAGTTCTTTCTTTTCCAGCCTTGAAATGCATCCTTCCATGCTCTCCTGCTCTGGCGTATTTCTACCCACAACTCTTCTGTCAGTCTAATGGGGCTGGTGAGGATTTACCTGTGATTTCTCACGTCCTCAGGTTTAAAGAATCCTCCTTTGTCCTATACTCTGACAGTCTCACTGTGTCGCAGTGAGTGTTTCTCCTAATCACATTCATTTGGGAACTCTGAGTCCTGGATCTGGATGTCCATGTCTTGCCCAACATCAGGGAAGTTTTTAACCACAAAGGCACTGAATAATTTCTATGTCCATAACCTTAACTCCTCTCTAAGTACACTCAATGCAGCTGTCTGCTATTTTATGGTGTCTCACACATACTGGGTTTCTTGATTATTTTTTCCCCTATGTCTGATTGTGACATTTTGAAAGACCTATCTTCAAGCTAAAATTCTTTTTGCTACTTGATATAGTTGGGTCTTTTGACCAAAGTTTTTATCTTATTGAACTCTTTGTTTTCCAAGATATCTTCCTATTTACAGAATATCTCATTTATTTCCTGCACATCTTCCTAATTTCATTCAACCATGATCTTTTGAGCTCTTTTATTTAAAAGATTGGTTGATTTACTGTGTATATGTGTGTATACCTGCATGAGTTTATGTGTACAGGTGCTCAAAGAAGCCAGAGGGCATCAGTTCCCTTGGCACTAGAGCCTGAGCCATCTGATGTGACTGCTCAAAACTGAACCTGGATCCTCTCCAAGAGTGGAGTGTTCTTAACTACTCATCTCTCTAACCCTGTTACTAAGAGTTACCACAGTCAGGACGTATTCCTCATATGTGATCTTATGTGGAGATTTATGCTGTGTGGCAGAGTAGATATCACTACTACTTTCAGCCTTCTTATAAGTCAAATTTCTCCTGAAAATGTCTCTTGGGATGTTGGTTGGTTATGAAATTTTGAGTTTGGCACACAGGTTCCTGTAGATTCTTTTGACCATCACTACTAGTGTTTGGGAGGTATAATATCCTAAAGTCAAAGACCTACAGACTTAAGTAATTCAGATAGGTGTGGCCTGGACACCACACTATATGGTAATAATCGGGCCGTGACTCTATCAGGGGCAGGCATCTGTTAACCCTGGCCTTGTTACTTGAGATTCTCCAGGACTGGCTGCTGTAACAGTGCTGAGGGCTGAAGCACTTGCCACCTGACTGACACTGGTACAAGTGTAAGTGTTTCACAAGGAGAGACACTCGGTCATATTCACTTGCACTTTGTCAGCATTCCATAGTGGAGCAGCTGAGGCAGGAGCCCCACAAGGTGTGGCCAAAACAAGTTACATTTCCCCTCTCCTGTTGTGAGTGCATATACCCAAAACCCCCTAAGCTGTGCACCCTGGGAAAGGAAACAGGAGCCTTGGTTGGTTTTGTTGTTGTTCCCAATTCTCTCTGTGGTAGGTCTCACAGGGACTGAGTAACAAATGTGTTTCTCAGACAGTTTCTAACTTTTGAGATATTTTATAAACAGGTATTCTGTATCCACATAAATAAGTGAATTGCTTTTAATCAGGTTTTCTTCAATTCTTTCATCTCATGAGTTGCTACTATGTGGAAGTCGTTTCTGAACACTTGTGCATTCAAACACTTGTCTGAGCCCATTCACTGTAAGGACCAGATAACAAGACTGGAACTTCAAGCAATATAATCACAAACTGAAAATAACAAGATTTCCTCCTCCATGTAAATTACTATATTAGCTACTTCAATTTTGTTTGAAAACAGGTAACAGTTTCACAATAATATTAACACAGTCACAGAAGGCACTCCTGACATTCCTTGGAATGTGTCGACTTCAGTGACACAGTGAATATTACTTAAATATTCTAGTTCTAGATTTTCAATGAGTTAGTAATGCTTTATACTGGCTGAATGTCACTAATACAAAATCCTGACTTCCAAGATGTTTCAAAAACTGAAACTTCCTGAGAAATGTAAATCACGTTTTGTTTTGTTTTTTAATTTTGGAGCATTTCAGATTTCTAATTTTAGATTACGGATCCTAAACTAGTAAATCTGTGCAAAGATCTCAAAATTTTACTAACTGAAAGCTGAAACACTTCAATTAAGAAATACTCAACTTATACCAATCACATACAATTTTATACCACAAACTGTATATTCAAAATGCCCAGCATGGGTTTTATATTGTTTTAGCAAATGGTAAACAGGGATTAGACACCCTAAAAAAAAATCTTTTGAAAAATATTAACTGAAATAGTAATTTTAAAAATATGACTTGCTAATCAGAATATTAAGTATAAACTCTGTAAATAAAACTGTTAATACCATTACCTTCTGTGGGTCAAGCTTGCCCATGACCACTTCCATGAAATCCTCATCAGAAATTATGATGGTTGTATCAGCAGAGCCCTTTGCAGGGCCTTGGTACACCTCCCCAGAGCCGCTCTTCAGGTCAATGGCTGGAAAACAAGAAAACAATGCCTGCCACTTTTTCCTCAAAAACATGACAGCACAAAAAAGCTAAACAAAATGGGAACTGCTCTAGGTTCCAAGTTAGGCAATATCCATGTATTGTATACGTCTACTTCTAGAACATGTATTTCTGTCATTTGGAAAAGGGTTATGTTCTTTGCTGGCTTAGGCAGGACCTCACACAGTAAGCCAGACTGAGCTAGAGCTCACAGCAATCTTCCTGCGGTGAGCTCCATCACCTGCAGCTTGTAGCCTTTTTTAAGTGCTACTTTTTATAATGTTCTTCAAAACAGTCAAGTCAATAATAGTTTTTTTCTTAATGAAGAATTTTATGTGACAGGATTAGTCATATAAACATGAGTTAAATGTAGAACGAGTTACTAAAGGGAAGTGAAGTTGCTGCAATGTGTGTAACTAAGGCCTTTAAAGTGCAGTAAGCAAAGAATCTTAGTCCAGTAGCATGTGAGACTGCTCGGAGCTCACAATGTCCTCCAACCTTTCTAACACCTGGATTCATTAAAGGTTCTGACACCTGACTAGCAAGATTTTAAAACTAAATTTGAATAGCACTCCAGTTATTCATAAATAAACCATAATGCATCATAATTTTATTTCTAAGTATTTTTCATACAATATTATGTTTTCCCTCTCCCACATCCTTACCCATACCATGGTCTTTCTCAAAAAAAAAAAAAAAATCAAAAAGTAATATAAAAAAAGACAAAACAAATCAAAAAGCACATGAACTCACACATGTAGAGGATTCACTCTGTTCTGACCTGGGCACAGGACCTGCCCCAGAGTGCGGTTCATATACCCAATCAGTCTATTGGGAAAAGCTCTCTCAGAATGAATCTACTGCAACTGCAAACAGATTCTTGGGCTGTGTGTGTTCACACACACCTTTAATCCCAGCATTCATGAGACAGAGGCAAGTAGATTTCTGTGAGTTCGAGGCCAGCCTACATAGTGAGTTTCAGGACAGCCAGAGCTATGTAGAAAGACCCTATCTCCAAACAAATAAATAAAATAAAACAATAAAGGATAAGGGTGGGGGGCTGGAGAGATGGCTCAGTGGTTAAGAGTACTGACTGTACTTCCAAAGGTCCTGAGTTCAATTCCCAACAACCACATGGTGGCTCACAACCATCTATAATGGAGTCTGATGCCCTCTTCTGGTGTGTCTGAAGACAGCTACAGTGTACTCATATCCACTTCCCCTCCTTAGTGCTGGGACCTGTGCAGGCCTTGTGCGTACTGCCACCCTCTTGTGAGTTCGTGTGTTTCAGTCCGGTTGTGTCTGGAACTCTCACATGTGTCACATGTGTGCTATTTCCCCTCTTCCTCTGCACCTTCCCCTGAGCCTCGAGGGGAGGAGTTTAGTGAACGCATCCCTGAGTGCTCCAGGGTCGCTCAGCCTCAGTGCACTGAGTACACGTGTCCACTTGTGAGTCCTGTGTTAGCTACCATCTACTGCAAGAAGACGCCATAATGTTTGTTTGTTTGTTTGTTTGTTTAACTAGCTTCTCTTCCATTAAACTTTTTTATAGAAAAGTTAACTGTCCCAAAAACAAGCTTAGTAACTGAAAAAGAAAAAATTTTTAGCAGTTTAACTCCATTGCTTTCTGTATAACATTTACAGAGCTTTGCTGAAGCTACATGTAGGATGTCTGAGCTGTCACCCCTATGACTGATATGCATACAGGAAAACCCAGTCAGCAAGTTCAGTGTCAGCCTGTGAGCGTGCTCTCTCTCTCTCTGGGTGGGGGCTGGTGCAGCTGTATCCACCCTCCTAGAGGATACAAACAACTCCCACCCCTCATAAGGAAAACTAAAGGTCTGTAAGACCACCCAGAACACTTCATTATCTTTCTGCTTAGCAATTGCTGAAAACAGAACTGAATCACCCTAGGTCTCCACAGAAGAGAAATTTTCCAAGTAAACAAAACAAAGCAAAAACAACAACAACAAAATTAAGAAAAAAAAAGGCAGAGAGCAGGGAGGATTTTCTGCTTAGGCTGCCTCACTGGTCTCTCTAAGTTTCCAGTGTGACATAGACCAGGTGTCAGAGGCAGCAGGAGTCTGACAGGAAGAACAAAGGCCCTGATCTTACAGGGACTCCCATGAGTAAGTACACTTCCACAGTATGTGTTATCTCTATAGTCAGAAAGATAATGGGAGGGGACAGAAAGGAGAGGGTATGGAAAGGTTAAAAGAAAGCAAACCTCTGCTAACCAATAGACTTAGCATCTGCAATTTTAATTCTGCACAATTCTGCCCAAGACCCACTGGGGCGGGGCATGTTCATAAAATTCCACTCAGTAATAAAAACTGTACTTCACACACATTGACCCTAGAGTAAGGAAATCCGTCTATCTCCTGGTCAACAGCAATCTGTGGTTGTTCACTTTCCCTCACTCACACTCATCTACTCACCATTAGCAGGCAGGAGGCTTGAAACTGAAAAGCTAATAGCTAACTCTAATACAAGAAAAAAAATTGGCTCTCTCCCCAGCTGAGCAAGATGCCCAAAGGAGAAGAAGGAGGAGGGAGATGGGATGGAGGCTTGCGGGGGGGGGGGGGGGGGGGCCAGAATAACATTTAAAACTTAAATAAAGAAAATAATCTAATAAAAAAAATGTAACTGCCAAAAAGAAAAACTCATTCTTAGCAAGAATATACAAATTTGGGGTAAAGTAGCAAAATGTTCAAATCCAGAGTGGGTTTGGTTTATGTGGAAGAACTATCCACTGTAATCATCTGGGCTCAGAGATCTGCAAGGTCACAAGTAATCTCACTACAGAAATATACAAAGTGCACTTGCAGTCGCTGGCAGAGCTCACAGTGTTTATGAGTGATTACAGTTCAAACTTATGATCACTATGTCTCTAAAAGAGTCCAGAAAGTTTTCGGCTTTAATTTACTGCCCTTACAGGGAAGAGGCAACGTAAAATCACAATGGGAGCTACAGAAGGAAAGCCGTGCTGCCTTTGCCTCCTATGCTCAGGATAGCAGAGTCTTTGCGGGCACAAATCCAGCCTGCCCCCTAATACACAGACTTCGTTGAAGAGAACTATTAGTAACTGTTGAGTGAAAGGAATGAGAAGGAATTTGTTGCTTTATGCGCCAAACAAGCAACAAATAAAAAACTGATTGACCCAGAAGCCTAGGCTGTCCTCAAATTTGTGGGTTATCCTCCTACCTCTTCTTCCTAAATTCGAGGACTACAGAAGGGAGCCACCACGCCCACTAAAATATGAAAGTTTTTTTTTTTTTAACAAGATAAAAGGATACTGCAAGGACACAATACTTTGCTACTATTTTGGCCAAAAGTTCAAAAAACTAATCATGAATAATATCAAATAAATACAAACTAATGAATATTCTTCAAAATAAACTTTGCAATCCATCAAGGTAAGAATTGAGACAGACAGATGTATTCAGGTTCCAACAGCCAGGGACTTAAGTGAGTGTAGTGTGTGACCAGGCCAGACCCAGAGTACTCCTCCCACCTCTCACCATTTCTACTGTTGCTACTACTACTACTGTTGTTATTCCTTTGCTTTAAACGACCTTCTTGGGACAAATGGTGGAGCATTAATGAAGTGTTAGCGCAGGTAATAGCACTGTGTCAGTGTTAACTTCCTGGCATTGAGAACTACTTCTTGTCAGAGAATGTCTTTGTTCTTGGAATAACAGAGTAGCCTTCACCCTTACAACATCAAGTCTCCAAGTTACTCTTAAGTACATATACTTTTACAAAATGGGATAAAATTTTAACAATTTGAAATGCTAGATGAAAAATAACTGTTCTCTTTATAATCTTTGCAGCTTTATCTCTAGGTCAGAATTTATTGTTAAAAGAATTTGCAAATGATGTTAGGATACATTGTATATAGAGGGGACTGATGGCCTTTATTGGAATGGTGCTATTCTCTGAGAACATAGTCAGGAACTGCACTGGACACCAGCAGCTATCACTGTTGGGGAATTCCTTGACTTACAACTGGATACCAGATTCTTTCCAGGGATGAGATGTTTTCTTGAAATTCATGAGACACTTCTGAATCCCAAAATCTGGAATTGGTATATTTAAATTTTTGTGTATAGGCCTGGGGTGCTGACACACATCTATACTACTACTTGTGATGCTAAGGCAAGAAGAGAGTTTCTAGTTTGAGGCCAGCCTGGGCTACAAAACAAGATCTTACCGAAAAGATAAAACAATTTATGTTTAGGCTGAAAAATCTTAAAAGATAATCGGATTTGACTTCAGAAGATGAATCCAAACCAGAGCTTGTAGATTCTGATGGTCAAATGGCTTCCTCAAGAAGGGCAGATTCTTATCTACAAGGAGAGCCAGTTCTAAAACCTCAACCCTTTATTCCACATGGTGACAAGTTTCCAAAATGTATGCACACTAATATTCAAAGAGCATCCTCGCTGCCACACAGTGCACAAGAGAGGCCTGGATTTAGTCCAGATAATGTAGTTAGTTCTGGACACTCAATTACAATGTATATCATTAAAACTCAACTAATTCACTTCATAAAGAGTATTCAAACAAAACACATAGCATTTGTATGATCTTGATATGTACTAGAGGGAAAGGAAAAGACAGGCATGGCCTGGGATCTAACGTTGGAATGTGTTCAAGGACAGCGACACCACACCAAGTGTACGCCCATCTCCATTCCCTGGATCCTGTTCTGCTGTACCATGATATGATAGCTGGGCTACTTACAACAATATAAATCACAGTCTTGGTACTTCAGCGTTTGGCAAAAACAAGGGGGAAAATAGAGGCAAGACATTCTCAAAGGTAGTCTCTAAATATCTGTTCTATATCAATTAAGCACCACAATGCAATACCGGGCTGCCAAAAGGAACACCTTCTACCATAGCAGAGGCCAACAGAGCTTTCAGTGCAGCCAAATTCTGTGATGCAGCTGTGTGACATAGAGACTAGAGGGAGGACAAGAACCAGAACCGGGAACAACTTCACAGCTGAGAGTCAGATGTAGCTGACAGACAGTGCCAATCCAAGCACAGGCAAAGGTGAGCCTTTTGTGACCCAGGGGGTTCAGAGCACTGTCACTTTGCTGTGTAAGAACGAAGAACTGATGGCAGCAATTAACAAGATTCCAAAATATAATGGAGATAACTTTTTTGTGCTAACAACAGGTAACTTTCAAATATAAGCACACTGTCTTCAAAATAAAATCTTAGTTGGTTATTAACCACTTCTATCACATCATGGCAAACTGGCCGGCTTGCCTGGGCCAACTGTTTGTCCTCAACATGAACCCCTATAGTTTACACTGCCAGCTTCACGGCTTGTGACTTGTGCTCTTTAGCTCCTCTGTCATTCCTGTCGCACTCACTCCTCTTTCTGCACTACCTTCTATAAGCCTATGCTCTATAACTCAACTGCTAATGCACTTTCTCCACGAGGGGAAAGTTCATTTCCTCCAGAGAAAAATGGAAGAGAAAAAACAAAAAAACATGCTATGCTCTCTGTTAACCTCTAAGCTAGCTCAGACAGCACTAGGCTCACTGGAATCTGGGGAATGCTTACATCTCACAGTTCAGCTTTCCTTCTCCCTTCTCAACTAACTTGTTGCAAGCACAAATGTTTCCCACAAGGGAAAAAACCAGCAGATTCCCTGTGGTTATTTTTTAACAGATACATTGTTGCTTTCCTCTCTAAACTAATACAAACCATGTTTTATATAATTAACATATGGTGCCTAAAAGAAACAGCAAATGTTATATTAAAACAAACTGAAATATGCTTCAAAGAAGAAGAAATAGAAAATTGTTTCCAAAAGTTCTAAATGATTTAGACAGGCTTAAGGTGTTGACTCTCTATGTGTGGCAATTGTTTAGTTGTAATGAATAAAAACCTGGATGATTTTTCAAGGTACCCATGTAGACACCATCTTTTGTCCAGTGATATAGATCAAAGCCAAGGCCTTCTACCTGGCATAAAGCACTCTAGCATGTAGTAAGAGTTTTGATTTCTTTTAAAACCCTGTTGTTATTTGTTTAAATCCCAGGTGTGGGATATGGGCTGCTTCAGTTTGTTCACAGCTGTTAATTGTAATTGTCTCACGTTCTAGGGCTTCATAATTTTTGCCAGCTCTCAGGAGTCTCGAGAGAGTACAAATGGGAGAGACCCAGAGGGCCTGTGGCAGCGGCTGCTCCCTGACACTGGCCCCATTGCTGTTGCATTTGCTATTGCTGGCTTGCTGGCTTGCTGGGTATTCTGACAATGAAGACTGCACTTGCCCCAAGGAACTCGATGAACCGGAAGTAGCCTATAGAGGTCTACGCCCCTTCCCCTCTAACCTTCTTTCTCTCAAACCTAGTACTGGGGATTCGGGAGGGATTAAGGTGGAATGAGGGTAAAGATATAAGAATGTAATAAAATAAAAAAAACAATTATGCCAACACTACCATATAGTACATCTTCAGACCTAAACACACTCTCTCAATAGCTAGCAAAGAAAAACTCAAACATACACATTTTCATTAAGGAATCTGTGCCAGCACATTACCTACATTATATGTTGGCCAAAAGGAGGAGAAGTTAACAGGTTGGGGTAGAAATGAATAATTAGAATGTGTGTGTGTGTGTGTGTGTGTGTGTGTGTAAAATTGACAAATGATATACATAATTTAAGAAATGAATGTCTTTGAATATCCTGAGACCTATGGAAAACAAGAACTAAAAACTATGTAGGTCAGATTTACCTGCTTTCAAAGGACTATTATTGGTCCTTTATTATACTTTATCTCCACTAAAAGTCACCTTAGAATAATATAAAGTCATGACGATCACTTACTCCACTTGGCTGCAACACTCCCACCTTTCGTGATATGCCATTCAAACACAGCATTTACTTTCTTTACCACCTCACGTCCAACATTCTTTAGGCGGCGGCCTATTTCCCCGAATATAAGAGCACTCTGGAGCTCTCCACCCTGACAAAGAGAGGAAATCTTATTTGAAAACTTCACAAAGAACTTATTACAGATACATGCACTAAAAGTGATTTTTAATCTGCTCATAAATACCACAGCTGAGCTGTCTGTTTCACACAGGCTTCTTTTACACTTTCCTCCTATTATTCTGCCCAGAACTAGTTTACCCTACCAGACAATGTTATTGTTTAACATGATTTTAAAACAATACTTTGGTGCAGGGGAAAAGGGCCTCTTGTGTAACCATAAGGTCTTGATCTGAATCCCAAACACCTGTGTTAAAAGCCAGTGTGGCAATACATGACATATCCCAGCACTGGGAATCACACTGGCTTCCCAGCGCAGCAAGCTGGTCAGGGGCTCTCTGGAAAGCCAGTCCAGCAGCAATGGTAAGTCCTGGGACCCTGTCTAAAAGATAAGGGGAGGAGCAACTGAGGAAGACATATCTACATGAGAGCCTACTTGGGTGAGTGCACCCCACCACACCACACACAAACTGATTAATTTTTAAAAACTTGAGTAAACTGTGTACCTATGTCTAATTCATTTCTCAGAAACACTGAGCAAGTAATCACGTTATGGTCTTCATTCTTTGTTTATAAAACACGAATAAATTCCATGAAGCCTTTAATTTTTTGTGGCTGTAAGATGTCACAGGCTTTGACCTTAGATGATTATTACAAGATGTTAATTTCTTGTTAGTTATGAAATAACATGGTTATGAAAAAAAAGTCAACATTATTAAGTTAATATTTTGGACATACAATACAAATATTTTTATCAAAAGCCTTAGCCTTAATAAAATATAAACATTTTAATAAATGAGACATACTGTTATCTTCGTATCTGTATACAAACCTCAAGAAAAAAGTATAAGTTATTTAACTTTTCACCCTTTTTTTTTCCTCCAAATACTTTTAAAGATTTCTCGTTAAAACTAAGTGACTCACTCTTACTAAAACAGGCAACTATTTCGTCTTTAAAATATCCAATATTCTGAAAAGATTTTAAAAACTCTAAGTTGTGAAAATATTTTCCATTCCAACAAGTTTTAAATTAGTATCATTTCTTCAAGAGCCTTTTCATAGCTAAAAGAAGTAGCCCGAACAATCCTGAAGTGACATTAACTATGACTCACATAGAAGTCACTGGGTGCCAGTCTAAGCAGCCTACCTGAGGTGTCTGAGCTGAAACTCCAGATGCAGGCACAAGATCCACATACGCATTTGAAATGACAATGTCTCCAGTCTCTTGGACCTGAGAAGTGGAGTAGGGAAGAAAGAGTTCACGCTGATGATTTCACTGTTCCACTGTGAAATGTGAGTCACTTTAAGGAAACATGCTTCTCTTCAAAATGAAAAACAAACAGTAAGCAAACAAAAAACAGAAAGCCAGATGAAGCAAAAGGCCAACAGTGTAAATGATAAAGTAACAGACATGAAGATTTTCTGAATTAATACAATTGTTACTAAGCCTGGATACAGAGTCAATTGATGGCCTTTAAAGAAAGGAAAAAAGAAAAAACTATGAGCAGGTCTCATCTTCCAAAACACTAAAGGAGCTGGAGAGGGTTCCGTGGTTAAGAGCATGTTCTTTCCGAAGCCCGAGTGTATCTGGAGGGGAGCCACAGTAAGAGGTCCATTGTTGTACATAGATGTGCCATGGTATCCCCATATAGAGTAAATCTGTTTTATTAATCTAGACTAAAACTGACTAAGAAAAGATGATAGTGTATGTAAAGTCATAATTCTGGATCCTATTTCAAGTTGGAAGTATACAGAAGATGAAGTAAATATCTAAATAGCCTTTTATGTCTGCCATTAAAGAAACTCTCAGCCTGAATCCTACAAGTCATACTATTCCTATGACTATTCTCACATAAAAATAACACTGGAAGCCAAAGCTTGTAATCCTAGTGACTGAAAGGCCAAAGCAAGAGAGCTGCAAGTTCAAGGCCAGCCTGGACTAAGACAGCACATTTTTGTACATACTGTGCTATGACAAGACACTGTCTCAAAAGAAAAATGGAATTACAGTATAGACAATAAGTTTTTAAAAGTTAAGGTAGCAACTTTGATTTTAACTAATCTCCCCTGACTACTTCCCTTCATGCTTGAAAGGAGGGGGAAATACCTTCCCAACAATTCTTCTTTAAAAAAAAAAAATTAAATACAGTGAAAAGCACAGGCACAATTAATAAAAAAAAAAACAAAATACACTTTAGCAAATTGCTTTTTTGTAGGCACATGAGTATAGAGTTCTGAAATATTTGCTTAAAATGTTTCCTAAAATACAGTGGAAAGGAGGAAGTCAAGGTAGGAGTCTTCTATATCCCTGTAATTACTGGGGAAGAAGCAAATACTCTGAAGAGAGAAAGCATTTTAGAGTCTAAAATGGAAAGAATTGCATTACATTTAGGTGTTATTTCTCAGCTCTTTAAGTTCACAGAAACTGCACATGTTCTGTTCATGTTAGCACTGAATGAACATAGATACGGTGTCATGGTCCAAGCTTCTCAGTTCATTTTCCTCCCTTCATGGTGCTAGGGATTGAACCCAGGGCCTAGTGAACAACAGAGAGTACTCTGTCACTAAGCTACAGTCCCAGCCTGTTTGTGCATGTTAATTTTCAAGTAATATTCTGAACTCTATGGCTTGGGGTATACGGTAGTTAGCTAACTGGGCAACACCCTGGGTTCAATCCCTAACACCCATCCCTAGTACCCTGGCTCCACCACAAACATTTGAGGGAGTTGAACGGGAAGCAAAGATTTCAAGTGAAATAAGTTTTCAGAGGAAGCCAGGGTGTGCATAAGTGGGAACAAGGATAGAGTTTGAGAGACTACATGAGTTGAGCTTGGTGGTGCATGTGTGTAATGCCACCAAGGCACTGAGGGCAGAGGCAGGAGGATCACAAGTTCTATCAGGGCAGCCTGGGCTACAGACTAAGTAAGAGTCTGTTTAAATTACAAAAGAAAAAAAAAAAAAATCAGAGATTGCCCCTGAGGATAGGGCAGCAATTACACTGAAGCCTTAACACAGAAGAAATCTGCAAAATAAAACAAATGATATCCCTAATGCATGAACATGTTGCCAGCAGCAGGAAGGCATTAATACTAAAGCAGAATTCTGCCAACTTACCAGTTCCTAGAGGACCAAACAATGCATGAGAAGCTGCCCTGAGATTGAGGCTATGGAGCTGCATGAAGCTGCACCTGTATGCCTGCTAAAAAGCTGTCTGTGTGGCTGTCAGCAAGTCCTCACCAACATCAAGAGTTTCTAAGGAAGCTAAGTTTTCTTGTCTTTCAACAGTAGAGTTGTTATGGAAAGTTGCTACTGAAGACAACAGTGTTACAGAATCTCCAGTAACAAAGGCTTAATGTCACTGTTGGAGTACCCAAGCCTGCTCCACGCAATACAGAGGAACCAACAGAAGGCTAGTAGCTGCTTGGCTGTGGCAAAACAAATTTGTTCTTTATACTGTTGGTAATGGAACAATGTTTTAGTCCCTTTAGTGCTTTTCTGGAGCATCACTAAGTCTCCCTCAAAGTTACTTAAATCAACACATGAGCTTATTGGCTGACAGCCATGCGTTATGCCCAGGCTCTAGGATACAAGATGTTAGTTACAGATTTCTGTGTCATCAAGAACACATGGTTTCTGTCCAGGGAAAGAACTAAAGGCTACAACTCCACTGTTCTCTAGCACACAAATAGCTGCTCCTATAACTCGGCAAAAATTTGGTTAGAAGACCTTTCCTGTTAGACTAGATAAATGCTGTTCTGATCTCTTAGCGAAGCTGCAAGATCTTTCATTAGTGAGAGAAATAAAATTTAACAGGTATATGTGGAATCTGTTTCAACTAAAAGTGAGCATTAACGTTAAAAGTACTCCAAGCTTGACTCTCAAAGATTCCTATTATAACCACAAAACTGCAAGCAGAGAACCAACTTGACGGTGTGTGGTGAGGTCATAAAGCATGTATGACCAACTCTATGACGGCGTGTGGAGAGGTCATAAAGCATGTATGACCAACTCTATGACGGTGTGTGGTGAGGTCATAAAGCATGTATGACCAACTCTATGATGGTGTGTGGTGAGGTCATAAAGCATGTATGACCAACTCTATGACGGTGTGTGGTGAGGTCATAAAGCATGTATGACCAACTCTATGACAGTGTGTGGAGAGGAGGTCACAAAGTATATACGTCCAACTCTGACTCATACCTTGGTTTGAAAATGAATTCTGTTTCCTTCCTTCCACATCTCAGTTTGTAGAGTTTGTCCTGGATACACTGGTTTGGCAAAACGAACCTATTAAAATATTAAGAGTTTTGTGTTAAAGATGTTTTTTAAATGAAATTCTTCTACTTGTCAGGGAAATTTCTGAGGTCAGCCTAAAAGGAAAATATTAGAGATTTAAATATATTAAGCTTTATAGAAGATACCAAAAATACAGAAAATCCATAAGGCACAGACACTGAGTCATGTGCACACACATAGCTAGTTCTTTTCTCTCAAAACAAGAGACTCAGGGCTGTGAGCACAGCTTCCTGGCAGAGAGCCTGCCTAGCATACGTGAAGCCCTAAATTCAATTTTCAACATTGGAAAAAAGAAAAGGAAAAAAGCAGCACCAGTAAGCAGCATTTGCTCAAGACAAAGCAAAACCTAAAACCATAATCGTATGAGGTAGTAACTCGGGCAGCCACAGAACAACTTTACAGTTCAAAGTAGTACTAATTAATCAGGGCTCAAGGCTCCAGGGAGTGCGCACAGCAAAGTTTTAGAGCAGGATCATTTATGTCACTGTGTGAATCTATACATGGATTACTGAATTAAAGAAAATAATTGTTTTAAATGAAGACCATGAAAATAATGAGTGTTATTAAGGGCCAAGCATCAGAAAACAGATCTTTATTCTTGCACTGTGAATAAACTAATAAATAGTTTTTAGCTATTTGACATGGCCATACATGCCTTTCACGAATACATCTTTTGGCCTAGACAAAAATATTGTTAGGTAGAGACACTTTCCTTTGTTCCTAACAAAGTGAGCAAACAGTACAATCTTGAAATCAACTCAGAAGCACAAAACTGCAAACACTAAGTCCCGTCAGTGCTCTTGTGAGAGCTCAGAGCTCAGACCCGGCCTCCTGACGTCTTCTGTGAGGCAAATGTTGAGCTCGAAATGGACACGTGCCGAGGCTAGGAGGTAGTGACATGAACCTTTAATCTCAGGAGACAGAGCCGGGAGGATCTCTAAGTTTGAGGCCAACCTGGTCTACAGAGCAAATTCCAGGGCAGCCAGTGCTACATGGAGAAACCCCATCCCTCAAAAATATGCAAGACACATAAATACCTTAATTGCCTTGAATCTTGATACATCATTATCTGCAAACTTCTGTAAAACATGCCTTGCAGAAAATCCAAAGGTACATAATCCGTGTAATATGGGCTTCTCAAAACCTAAGAAAATTTAGATATTTTTTATAGATGAAAAGTGGTATGGTATATCTAAATATACATATATATATTTCAGTATTTTAATGTCTTTTAAACTGCAATAGCATGAATTAGGAACTATGCTATGTATTTAAAAAATAACAGAACATACCAGGAGAAATGGCACCACCTTTTATCACAGCACTGGGGACACAGAGGTAGGTGGAACTCTCTAAGTTCAAGGCCAACCTTGCCTACATAGGAAATTCTGGGCTAGCCAGGGCTACATATTGAAACTGTATCTCAAGAAAAAGTTCTATAAATAGTACTTCCTAGGGAAAAATTAAAGTAAAAACAGCAAAAAAAAATTTTGAAAAACATGAAATAAACATCCAAAGGAACACAAAGAACTATTTCACTTCATTTTATTTGAAACAAACCAAGTGGGTGGCTGCGTACATAGCTCACACCATTCCCCAAAGCCTCAACCTTGACTCCAGCAGCAGAAGCTTCCACCATCTGAATTTCAAGTGAACCATACAGAATTTTCTGAATACTTCCTACTTTTCCATCACCTTTGAATAAATATGAGAGCTATCTTTTTTTTTATTGGAAATTTTATTTACATTTCAGTTGTTCTACCCTTACCCCATTTTCCCCCCTCCCTCCCAGGAACTCCCTATCCTATCCCCCCTCCTCCTGCTTCTATGAGGGTGTACCCTCACCTACCTCCCCCCTCCCCCGAACCTCACCTCCCCACCCTGGAATTTCCCCCCCCAACGACGTCCAGCCTTTATGGGACCAAGGATCTCTTCTCCCACCTATAACACCCTTGCATATATAGCTGGAGCCATGGGTCCCTCCCTAAGCACTCCCAGGCTGGTGGTTTAGACCCTGGGGTCTCTGGTTGGTTGGTATTGTTGTTCTCCTCAAGGGGTGGCAAATTCTTTCAACTCCTTCAGTCTTCACTCTAACTCCTCTATTGGGAACCCCATGATCAGTTTAATGGTTAGCTGTGAGCATCTGCCTCTGAATATGTCAGACTCTGGCAGACCTCTAAGGAGACAGCTATATCAGGCTCCTGTCAGCATGCACTTCCTGACATCCACATCAACATCTACCTTTGGTGACTGCACATGGGATGGATACCCAGGTGGAATGGTCTGCAGACGGCCCCTCCTTCAATTTCTGTCCTGCACTTTGTATCCATATTTGCTCCCTTGAGTATTTTGTTACTCCTGAGAAGGACTAAAGCCCCCCCCCCCCCAACTTGGTCTTCATTCTTCATGAGCTTTATGTGGTCTGTGAGTTGAATCTTGGGTATTTCAAGCTTCTGGGCTAAAATCCAATAATCAGTGAGTGAATACCATGTGTGTTCTTTTGTGATTGGGCTACTTCACTCAGGATGATATTTTCTAGTTCCATCCATTTACATAAGAATTTCTCAAATTCATTATTTTTAATAGCTAAGTAATATTCCATTGTGTAAATGTACCACATTTTTTGTATCCATTCCTCTGTTGACAGGCATCTGGGTTCTTTCCAGTTTCTGGCTATTATAAATAAAGCTGCTATGAACATAGTGGAGCATATGTCCTTGTTATGTGTTAGAGCATCTTCTGGGTATATGCCCAGGAGTGGAATAGCTGGGTCCTCAGATAGTGATATGTCCAATTTTCTGAGGAACCACCAGACTGATTTCCAGAGTGGTTGCACCATCTTGCAATCCCACCAACAATGGAGGAGTGTTCCTCTTTCTCCACATCCTCACCAGCATCTGCTATCACCTGAGTTTTTTATTTTAGCCATTCTGACTGGTGTGAGGTGGAATCTCAGGGTTGTTTTGATTTGCATTTCCCTGATACTGTTCAAATTGCCAGTTTTGAGTAGTGCTCTCTTTAAACGGATAGTTAGTAAACTGAGCTAATGTTTTTCAGTGACTCACATCATTTACAACTCACCGGCAATGCTCGCAAAGCTCGGGTCGATGTGTAAAGGATTCCAGTCTCCACTGAGGCGGTACAGAGCAGCCTGCAAAGAAAAAGTACACTGTTCTCAGTGTTTGCTGAGGAAGCAGTGAGTGTAGGAGAGGAAGCATGACCAGATACTGATTAAAACGCATAATGTACAGAAACCCAGGCTGTGATCTAAAAGACAACAAGATTATGTATAACTAAGCTTTAATAATGTCTTTTGCTGAAATCAGTAGAGGAAGGGATAAGGTAATAAGAAAAGAAGGCAAGAATTACACACCACTGCCTGAGGGAAACTCTATGTGGATAGGTAAAGGTTTAAAGTCTCTTTTAGCCAATCAAAACCTATGACAATTTTCTCATTTTTTTAATTTGAAGTCTATAACTTAATACTAGTAGATAAGCATCAAAGACTTCTCACAAACCTTCATCTCTCTGCCACACTAAATCCTGAACGTGCCCATGCACGAAAACAAACCAAACAGCCTGCCAGTGTGACTCAGTGTATGCAAAGCTCAGATTTTCACACTACTAATTTACACAGGTCAGACAGGATTAGCAGAAAAATGCCGGTAATAGGAGGGAAAGCCTTCATCCTTTCTGGTATTGAAACTGCAGTTTTCAAACTAGAGTGCTCTCCAGGGCTAGGGGAAGAACTTCAGCAGGCAGTGGATATATAATAGTCTTTATAAAAAGCTTGTTACAGTCAGTGGCCGATCTGCCTCAAGATCTTCTCATTAACAAGTCTCATTCTGAGAAAATTTTTACTTCTCAGTGGCTCAGTATTCCTTCCTGTAGAATGTTCTAAATACAAGATTTATGTGTGTTAGAAAATTAAATGGTTTATTTTTCAAAAGCAGTATACAAACAGTAAACACTAGAAAAATATGCACTATCATGTATACAATGAAAAATAAGCTACAGGGCCTGGGTATCAGTGATGTGCAAATCTCTTCACCAAGGAGAACCTTGAGTTTCTCACTGAGAAAAATAAAATAAGAGGCTAAGAGGGCTCTCATCTTGAAAGAACAAACTGGAGAAATTAAATGAGATAAAACTCATGGGTACTGCCTTAGTGAACATCAGCAATTTCTAAAGCATTTTACAAGATTTTCGCAACAATGTAAACCAACAAAGTCTTTGATTAGTACTTGATTATATTTCCAGTCCTGCTCCATACACAGAACTGGAAAGGCACATAACTGCAGATGGAAGCCCAAGAAAGTCCACTCTTTTAGAGAACAGGATCAAACAGAAATATCCTACAAGAGCTGTCTGGAAAACAAAAAACACCACGGGGGAACTTAAGGTCCTGCAAGATACAGAAAGCTATAAATCCTTTTCAAAGAAAAGCACTTCCCTACAGTGCTCCTAAAATATCCTCCATTAGGAGGCAGCAAATGGAACTTTGCTATGCGGAAAGAATGTACCAACTCCAAAGTAGCAATCCTGGAAGCCAAGCAATCTGTATGAACAGCATGCATGGAGGTAAACAGACCCTCAGTACTGTGCTCACTGTGATGACAGGTCTCTCCAGTTAGTGTGCTGGATCGTTTTCTGTCTTTCTCCCAATACTTTCCACCATCCTTTCAGCTCTGGCCCTTGTTTTCACTTTCTTTTTTTCTTAGATTTATTTATTTTTACTGTATACCTATGAGTACTTTGGCTACATGTATGTCATGCACCTCATGTATACCTTGTGCCCACAAAGGCCAGGAGAAGGTGTATTGGATCCCCTGGTACTGGAGTTACAAAAGGTTGTGAGTGTCGGGCAGTAGTGGCGCACGCCTTTAATCCCAGCACTTGGGAGGCAGAGGCAGGCAGATTTCTGAGTTCCAGGCCAGCCTGGTCTACAGAGTGAGTTCCAGGACAGCCAGGGCTATACAGAGAAACCCTGTCTCGATAAGAAAAATAAATAAATGAATGAATGAATGAATGAAAGGAAAAAAAAAAGGTTGTGAGACCCACAGAGATGCTGGGAATTAAACCTGGGTCCTCTGGAAGAACAGCCGGTGCTCTTAACCCCTGAGCCACCTCTCCAGCGCCCTGCATTTTCTTTCTCATTGGTCTTTCTCTTCCTCAGTTTCCTAAACTATTCCTGACTCATGTTTCATTCATCGCTATCTTTCACCTCCCATCGGCATCCCTCTCATGGCTCCTACAGGGGTTCACTGCTTATACTTTCTCAGAGCGTCTAACATTGCGTGTCCTTCTGCCCTGCCATCTCCAGCCTAGGCATCAGTTTGTACTTGGCTGCTTCCATCCTCTTATCAGTGTTTGTCAGTCACCTCTTAGTTAGAGGAAGCTCCTCCATGTGAAATGTTCTTTTAGAAGGACAAACATCTACTTCTTGAGAATGGTGCCCCACTTCTTTCCTGCTCTGGAGGAATCTGACGCCTATCTGATTATCTTCTGTGGAAAGTTACTTCAGCATTGTCTTTAAGGCCCTCAAGACTGTTTTCTTCATCTTTTAAGTCTAAAGACTTGACCAGGATCCATCTCAGGGCTACTTATTAAAAATTAGCATTTTCTGGCAGCTATGCAAGTGACCCAGATAGTCCTACCAAGCATCTGTGATATTTTCAATTTTTTAGCCCCAAAAAAGAGATGGCCTAAACCTGAACTCAGAAAAGAAGACCTGGTTTGGAGGTCTTATCTGTTTTCAATTTAGCATGGAAACATTTAATAAAATATAAACAATTACATTTGAACAAAAAGTACAACCTACTTAATAATAACTGAAACAAGAGTATAATTAGCATTAGACATGTATCTGGTGAAACTAGTTTGTTTCTCATTCTCAAACACAAAGCTTGGTATTGACAGCTGTTTTCTGGTTGGTCTTTTCCATGTATCACTGCATAGAAATCTTTACTTTCCATGAAACATTTGTTTTACTTGTACAGTCAAGCATCTGCCAGTGAGAAAACTCTCCTATGGACATTTAAACAGCGTGTCTGAGAAGTGACATTTGTAGTTGCCATTTGCGTACTGACTAAAAAGTTACTGATATATATAAAGCCCAGCATAAAGTTCCTGCTCTAACAGCACACGTTTTCCACCTTTGGTACAAACCTGCTCATGCACACCGCCTTCCATTACTCGCCAGCGTAAAGCTGGCTTCATCTGTCATGCACCACACATCTCCTCACCCACACACTTGCTATCATCACCTCTCAACCTCTTCCCTGACAAACTGAAGCCCTTCGCCCCAGAGGAGGGAACATTCATAGACCACCCTTCTGCAAAGCCAATCACTGCTTTCAAGCCCTTCTGTATTTCACTCCAAAAGACGACTCTCCTCCGAGAACTTAATCTACAAACCAAAACCTGGTATTTAATTTTTCACTGCCTGGAAGAAGATGCCTGAGTTACTCCACTAAAGACACACAAAAGTACAGAATGTCCAGACTTTAACATCAGTATCATCAGCTAGGTAGACTAGCTCCTCTCACCTGATTCAGTGAGGTGGTATCTCTCAGTACCGCATCTGGAGGTCGGTTTGGTACAACTACAGCTGCCTGGAATCAAAGGACACTGTGTGTCAATTTAAATACATGTGATTCTCTTGCAAAACTGACATCCAATAAACAACCATGTGTCAATAAACTATTCAAACTGGAAAAAGAGGTTTTTTAACGTTTTATGTTCTGAGAAAAATGGTATTTAAAATTTCATAACTTCTAGCCTTTTATAAATTATGATTTCCCTGAAATTATTCTTTTCATTATAAGAAACATTATCAGAACCATTCTCCAGGTCACATAGTTTCTCCTATATATAAAAAGATGATGGCAACTCTAAGAATTAAACAATTTACATATCTTAATTTGCCATGTTAACAAAGTAATACAGTTTATCAAGTCTTTAAAGTTCAATTTGTATTATTAATTATCAGGGGAGGAGGCACACAGGAACGCAGGCACACATGAAGGCCAGAGATATCAGATTCCCCTACAATTAGAGTTACACTGCATTGTATTCAAACAGCTACATCAATGTTTTAGTATATAGAAATAAAATACTGTCATTATTACATAAATTTTATACAATAAAGTCAGCTTTTCTAATTACAGTGTTGATAATTTTTCATTATGAAATGCCGAGCTAAAATATTATCAAATTTATCCCACAAATCCCAAAAAACATAATCCTAAAAGGTCACGAGGGAAGAATCTACTTGTACAGAAAGTGGGAGGATAGAAGGGATGGGCAGGGAAGGGGTAGGAAAGCCACCACAGAAAACTCATTCAGAAACTAGTGAGGCAGTCTTGTAGAAGAATGAAGAATGCTGGGTGTGGCGCCTCATTCCTGGGAAGCTGAGGCAGGAGGACTGCTAAAAGTCTGAAGTCAGTCTGCCCTATAGAATTAGACTTAAATCTTAAAAAAATCAAAAGAGAGTCGGGCTGGAGAGACAGCTCAGCAGGTAGCATACGTACTGCTCTTGCAGGGGACTAACGTTCGGTTTCCAGCACCCAACATGACCAAGAGGAGTCTGATGCTTCTGTGTCCCTCAGACACCTGCACATACACATAACTAAAAATTATTTAAAAAGTAGACAGTGGTCATCAGACAGGAAAGAGATGATGGAAGTCATACTCTTCCATGGTCAAGAACCAGCCAGTGTGGCCATGTCAGTAGAGCAGGCGCAAGTCAAATAATCTATATCAAGAGTATAAAATTCCCAATACATACAAACAAACAATTGATGTTTGAGGATATGCAAATGCTTTTTTCTGGCTTATAGACTGAACACATATACTGAACTGTTATAATATACCCCATAAAGATGTACAAATATAATACCTCAAAAAAGTCTTACTTTGAGTTTTTCTGATGTCCGTTTTCCACCAAAGCCCCCAGAGCCAACAACAAAGACAGAGAACTGATTATAGCATATAAGTTCCTTCCCAGAATAAGAATAGACTATAAAAGAAGCAAAGGGGAAAAATAATTATTACACGAAGATTTGCCCAGATAATGAAGACTAGCTTACCAATTCCTTTAATGGTTTCAAAATAAAATACAGAGCTAAGACAGCACTTAGTGAGGGTAGGGTTTGCACAGCTATACTGCAGTGTGTTCATCTCCAGTCTCTGAAGGCAAGAAGGGCTCCCCATTCCTTCACTGTGAACAGGGGGGTTTCTTTTTTTACCTCCTAAATCCCCCAACTACCACCTATATCAAATTTTTATCTGCCACAAACATTTCAAACAACTCCTCTCGAAAATTCGAGCTATCACACTCAAACTCTGAAGTACTGTCAAAGCACCAAGGAAGAGCATGGACCTAAAGAGCCAGTGACCAGGGACGGGGACAGAAGAGCTGCCTGGGGTGGGGGAGCCGCCCAGAGAATGCCATCCTGCCCACTTTGTCCACCACTCTATCCCTGGAAAGAAGAGTTCCCAATACGAAAAGGTTCCTCCAAGTGCTGAGATCATTATCACGTGCAACTAATCCATGGCTTCTAGTTCATTCTGTATCAACAGTATTTCGACTTGCACTGTGTTTACTGGGATACAGCCTCATGGAAAGTCCAGGAGTACCAACATGGTCTCCAGGATTCACCACAGAACCAGCATCAGAGCAGGCATTCCCACTGTTCTCAGTAGCAAACTTCACACCTCCACTTCTTTTCTTCTTAAGCTTAAGTGTTTGTACTGTGCTTTAGTTTATGTTTAGTAACTAGCACTCTAATAACTCAATACTTATTAAAAACTTCTATAAGCTTTCTCCTACTGTTATAAACTACTATAAGCCCTTTCGTATTGCAGATAAAATGTGGTTACAGTGTTGAAACTATATGATGAGTTCAACAGTCTGGAAACCCAACTGCAATGCAGAATAATCAAGTTCCAAATAGCTAACAAAGAAAAGAGCATCAGTAACTCCACCCGGCTGCACCAACTCTACCACAGTGGGCATAATCTTCCTGTGACTTGCCCAAGGTCACGAGTCTCACATTTGTGCCTAGGTTATGCTGTTTTACCCACTGACATATCCCACCTGCCCTAGCCTCTTAGCCTCAATCCTCTTATTTTTCTTAAAGAACCCATGAAATTTTAAACTGCTTACTTTGCTTTCTTATAAACTATAAAATGAATACAAACTTCTGAACTGATCTCTGTATGTTACATGAAAATCTATCAATCTAATGACATTATTATAAGAATTAAAACTGTTACCGTCCATAACAATCACTGCACCAGAGCCTTTATCCAGGATGTCAGCAACAACTGCTTCACATTTTAATTCTCCTAAAATTAAAATAAGATATATAATTATGTTAAGACATCACAGAATTTACCAGGGTTAGCACGTGAGTCAGCACAGTTAAAAAAATTATAGTTTTAAATATTTTCCCCTACCTACTAAAAAAAGAAATTGCATATACAGAATACTTAAATTGCTAAATTTGAAACATGAATATTTCTGATACAAAAATTTGAGAAACTAATATAGTGACTCAAACGGAAAGGTTTAATTGTCATCTAAGAACTGGGTAAGCACCAGTCTCCTTTACCGGATTCCTTCTCAAATCTCTATGGCTCCTGTGAAACTCTCTCTAAGTATTCTTTTCCTAAACTCTTTACTCCTCATTTAGCTGGGTAAACCTTAGGTGAAAATAACAAAAGCCAGCACAATGGCAAACACAGTGGTGGAACCTTGGGGGACAGAGGCAGCTGGGAAGGATAGGAAGGAAAGCGGAGGGAGGGAGGATGGCCAGAAAGTGCTATATACAAGTTTGAAACAGTCCAAGAAAAGCGTTATTTTTTTAAAACCTGTTTTCTCTTTTTTTTCTACACAACAGGGATTAACACCCTGCCCCCAAGCCACACAACATGAGTGTCATCCCAGATTCACAGACAGCATGGCCCTGTTGATATTTGAACCACAGAGACAGAACTTTTTAAGTTAATCCCAAAGTCCCAGGATAGCTATTTAGGAATGTAACAGGACAAGAGCAAAGGCGTGTGCACCTCAGCTTCAGTGCAATGGCTGCAGAGAGGAGAAGCCCCTATCGGGACAGGAATGGAGGCAGAGGACACCTAGGTAAGGGAGAAACAAAGCCAGCAAGAGCGGGAATTCGATGAACAGAAAGAGAAGACTCCAGATTCACAGAGAATCAAATAACTTCCTAAATATCTATAGGTGGGAGGTAGGAAATGGTAAAAGCAGTACAAAGGCTGACAGGGTGATGCTTTCCAAAACCAATCTGGTTGAGTCCTCTGTAAAGCCCTAGTACCTTCAGAACAGAGTCTGAACTTCTTTACCTGAGTTTCAAGGGCCTATGACAACCCATCTTGTCACTGTCACTCTGTATTCTCAAATCTTGCTACACTCCCCAACTGGTCCTTAGGGACGCAAGAACTGTTTTCAGTTTCTCTGAAAGCCTCTACCTCCAGAGTGAGGACTAAAGTGGTACCACCATGCCTGGGTTGCATCTTAAATTTTCAGTACACATATTTCCTAAGAGTAATTTTAAAACTGTCTGACAAACACACAGAGATATGACTGAAGACAAAGAACTAACAAAAAATACAATTTGAGGCTAAATATATAAAAGAAATCAAGAAGTATTATCTCTAACTTCCTATCAGTGCATAATTGTAATTATTTGGAGTATATACCTACTCCCTCTTCATATTATAAAATTCTTAAGGGCAATATCTAATACACATCTACTTACTTTAACAATGGTTCCCCAAATGAACACACTAGGCTGGGTACACATGAAACATGCAAGGACCTCCACAAAATGACACCATACACACACACACACAAGATCTAGAGCTTGAGTGCAGAATTTATATTTCATTAAAATAGCAGGTAGTATAATTGCTCAGATAATCCTATCATACAACCAGGTCAAAGAACAAAAAGCATCTACCGCCTGATACTATGCCTTGGAAATGGTAATTATCCCACAGTCAACACTAACTGGGTGGGTACTGTTTCAGACTAACTAAACAGACTAGAATTTTATTCTGTAATATATTGAAACAAATCTATTACACTTTCAAAGCAGTTACAAAGCTCAAAGTTTCAGTAAAATATCAAGGTTTAAGAAAAAACTAAGGTGCAAGCCTAGCTACCTGCTGACCTCTACATTGTATGATGTGACAAGATACCAAATCCTCCTTTGTTTTTAACCATCTTAGTTGGCTACACACACACAGGGCGAGGGGTGCGGGGGGGAGAGAGAGAAACATTCTGACATCAAAAGAAACACATAAAATTATTGTGAAAGAATAAAAATATGGGGCTGGGTCCATGTTCTCTCATCTGTGGTTCTTGGCTCCAAATCCTCAGATTCAAGTAAAACACGGAGTGATCAAAGCTAGGAAGTATAAAGGAATAACTGAAGGGTGTTGGGGAGGGAAGGGAATAGAAAAATACAAATGGTATGAAGTGGGAAATGGAATGAGGAAGGGGTTCCAATGCAGTAGGATGGAGGGAATGAGGGGCAAACAGCACCAAGGTCATCTGATAAAACATCAAGGAATCATAGTATTTTCTATTTACATAAAATTATATACATACATATAAGTATATGTACACACACACACACATTTTTTTTTAAGGAAGTTAAGTTACTTAGGCTGACAGTGCCTCCCATAAGAACCATAAACTAACAAAAACCCTAGTACTAGGCATGAGAAACCTCCTTTTCAATGGTTGGTCATGGTAGTCTAAGGAACTTCCAAAACAATATACATTACAGGTGTAGCCCTTGGTTGCCCTTTGGGGGTTAAAGGTGGACCCTTGTGGCTAAGGACACTATACACTTAGGACCCAGGATGCAGATGATTTTACATGGATCTTACCTGAAAGCCTGTTTCCTGTATCCTAGCTTCTGTGACTATGCAAACTAGGAAAGCAATTATACAATTCTACCCAGATGCAACACCTATAAACCATGGCAACAGGCAGCATGGCAACAGGCAGCATGGCAAGGCATGCTTAAAGGTGTAATGAGGCACTCACAGGTAAGGATCACACAGCATGAGGGAAATCACTGCTGGTACTGGAAACCTGAGCTTCCAGGAGCCAGTGAGGTCACAGACATTAGAAAATTACTACTGCCATTTGCTAGACCAGCATAAAGTCTTACTATGTTATCAATCTTATCCTTATACCCACAGGCAAGTGTAGCTTTCATCACAGAAGCCTCTCTTTACAGCAAAGGAAGATCATTACAGAAAACCACAACTGGAGCAATGCACAGATCAATGAATGGTGGGGATCCCAGCCCCAACAAATACATCTTGTATCACAAAATCAAAAGATCAGGAAAACCCAGCCCCATAGAAACATCTACAGCACAGCTCTCCCATCTGTGGCTCAGGGAACATCATGAAAGAGGAAAAAGAAAGATTGAAAGAGCCAGAATTTCAAGAAATCACCTCGAACCAGTTTCTCCCTCCATCTGATTGCATGCCTAAGACCAGAGCAACAGCACTATCAATGGACATTTTAACACAGTAGGAGGGAATTTTACAGAGTCTCACCTCTAGACAAAGTACTATAAGCAACTACTAACTGTTTGCCTTATGCAAATCGAGATAAACCACAAGAACCACATCTGATATATAATCATAATGGCACATATGTTAATACAGATATACTGATAGTATTAAACCAAAAATTTCACTGTTGATAGAAGACAATTAGGAGATAGTTTCTAGTTAACATCATCTACTCAAAGTTTACACATGGAAGCTTCTAGTGTTCTGTTGGATTGGTCTGTGTCAATTTAACACAATGAGATGGTTTGAAAGATTAACCAGAAAAGTAAAGCACAGTATTAGGCAATTCACATAAACTCACCTGATCGAGGAAGTGGCTTATACAACTCCAAGTACTGCTCCCCATGAAGAACCTATGTTATAACAAATGTAATTTTATTTGCAAAGTTCCTTGTACTAGTTTCTACCTGTGTGTACTACTAAGCACAGATGACATTTCACTACCCATACTTCCTGTGTGATCTATCTCAGTATAGTTTTTGCTTAACCATGCAATACAGAAATAATTAGCATAGCAGCATAAAGACAAACAAATTTTGGAGGACAGAAGATCCAGGGATCCTTATATTGGATCACTCAGTTGGGCTCTGTTCCAAGTGCTTATAATAATGCCTAAACATATTGGGCATTCCATAAGTGTCTGCTCAATACCAATGAGCCAATGGGCCTGGGATGGTAACTTCAAGACACACAAATGGAGTAGAGATGACTCAACTAAAGCACAAAGATAAACCTTACAAGCACACCCAAAGGCATGGATATGCTTGCTACATATCCATTAATGTCATATTCCATTAACATAATCCATAAACACGAATGTCAACATTCCCTTTGTGCATGTCTCAAAGCGTAGAAACCAAGCACACTGTAAGGAAAAAGCAACCTAAGTTCAAGGTGGCAAACCAACATATGCAGGCAAACCTGAGAATAACCAGTCCAAGTCCCCCACCCTACTATAGTAGGGCAGCTTTCAGTCTTCCCACAAACCCAGAAGGAAGGAAAGAAGGGAACAAAGGTGTGGGAAACAAATGAAGTGCCTTCTTCACTCTACCAGCAGCCTTGACACTCTAAGCCTGAGAAACAGATTTCCGGATGGCTGTCACTTCTTGTGGTGGTTTGATAGGAATGGTCTCCATATACTTCATGTGTTTGAATGTGTGGCCCATAGGGAACGGCACTATTAGGAGGTGTAGTTTTGTTGGAGGAAATGTTGTCACTGTGGGGACAGGCTGAGGTCTTGTATGCTCAAGCTATGCCCAGTGTGGCACAGTCTCTCTCTGTTGCCTTAGGATCAAGATGTAGATCTCTCAGCTCCTCCAGCATTATGTCTGCCTGCACGCTACCATGCTTCCTGCCATGATGATAATGGACTAAACCTCTGAAACTATAAGTCAGTTTGTAAGAGTTTATAAAGCTACTTTGTAAGAGTTAGGGTGGTTGTGGTGTCTCTTCACAGCAATAAAACCCTACGACACTCCCAGTCACAGAATGCAAACATTTTATTCAGCATATTACATGGGAGAGAGATTAGGAAACTCCAGCCCAGGTTTTTGGCCCTTTCTTCCAATGTTATCAAGCAGTCTAAGAAAATGAGTTCCCATCAACTGCAATAGGAAAGACATTGGCAAGGGGTTGATCAATAGACAGAAATCTGCCCACAGCTCTGATTCGGCGATCTGCTGATGGCTGTTGTGAGAAGGAAGCCTGTGGCAGTAACAAGGACTTCAGCTTATACTTTTTTTTTTCTTTTTTTTTTGCCCCTTATGATTCCTTTTCTTTCTTTAGTTTTTGAGCATCTCCTACAATGAGTTTTGATTATGTCCATCCCTCCACCTCAGCCCCTCCCAGAGTCTCCTCTCATTCCCTATCCACCCAACCTCATGTCTTTTTATTTTAAGCCCAACAAGACCAGTTTATGCTGCCCATATACTTGGATCTGTGGTCTTCAATTGAAGCCTGGTTAATTTACCAGGCTATACTCAGAGAAAGCTGTCTCTCCTTCTTCCAGCAGCTAACAATTGCCAAGAGCTCCATGGCTGAGGGGTGGGAATGTGTGTCCAACTTCTCTTCAGCTGATACTCTGGATGAGCACAGGCAGTTTGTAGCCCTTCAAACTGAGGAATGATGTGAACCAGGTATATTCACTCTCTGACTCAGTCTTCCTGTGTGCAGAAGCCTAAACCTAGTTACTTAGAATTATGGTACAGAGGATTAACAGCATTATCCCAGAAGATCGGTATATTCTTCTTGGAATTTGAAACTAACTCTCCCCTCTTTTATTCATGAAAAGAAAAATCAAAAAATATACTAAATCATTATTCCTAAGCTAGCCACCATAGTCAATGTATATTCATACTATGTAAAAATTATATGTATGTATGTATGTATATGTATATATATAGCTGTGCATAGTAATGTAGGATGAGACATTTATCAACCACATTTAAATAAACAGGAAAAAACAATATTCTTGATAGGCATACCTTTGCAAAGTTGATTGACAGCCCAGGAATCTCTGCCAGCCCTCCATTCATCATGGACTTCTGAGCAACAATGACTCCAAAGGTAGGCAAACAGGAGAAGTCAGCACTGCCTTCATAAACAAACTTCAAATCCTTTGGATTTTTGACTGAAGCTCCTACTCCAAGGGCATACATAATACTCTCCAGTTCCGTATATGAAGAAGAAAATGAAGGAAGTTTATGGCCAATAGCCCCAGCCTAAAAGAAAACCAAGAAGACTATTACACTCCACAGCAGCATCTGCTGGCCTAGCAGCTTTGAAGTAGGCCTCAAATCGTAATTGTTAGCTAACAATATTCTCAGGCTTAAAATTGGACTTCTGACAGTGACAGATTCCTAGGTCACAAAATACCAGGGGAGTATGAAATAAATTATTTTTTACTTGTCTACTACACTTTGGTTTTTTCCCCTTTTATTGAAAATTGTTTTTTTTTCCTCAGATAATACATTGTGATTACAATTTCCTCCCAGTTCCTCCCTACTTCCTCTCCCATTTGACTCCACACCCTTCCTGTCTCTCATTAGAAAACAAACAGGTTTCTAAGGAATAATAAAATAAATGTGTGTGTGTGTGTGTGTGTGTGTGTGTGTGTGTGTGAAATATGATAAAAATAAAACAAACTAACAGATCAGAATAGGACAGAACAAACAGACAGAAGGAATAGGCCCAAGAAACAGATATAGACATAGAGACCCACTCATTCACATACTCAAGAATCCCATAAAAACACTAAACTGAAAACCATAATGTATATACAAAGGACCTATAAGCTAAATAGAGAGAAATATACATACATAGATATCATAAAATAAAGGTATGTATGTATATATTATTGAAATAAACATAGATACAGATGTATGTATCCTGACCTGACATCACAGCCAGCTAACAGTACCCTGAACATGTCACAACACTAGAGCCTTCCTGTTACTGTTCCTAATTCAGTGACAAGCATCTGACTGGTAACCACACCAGCATTATCTAATATTGTCAATGATTTTCCTCAAAAGATCTGGCAGGCAAAAGAAAAAAAGGAAAAGAACCATTAAGATAAACATTCTTTCCCAAAAACTTAGAAAAATTACTGAAGGAAGGTTACTGGTGGCAACAAAGAAAGACGCTTGTAAAACTGAAGAAAAACAACAAAAGAAAGTTATATTTCAATGGTCAGCTTCTGTTTGTTCATTCTATCTACATCCTATCTATGTATTTTACAATAAATCACCCATTTATCTTTTAACTAGTAAGTTAAGAATAATTTTGTTAAAATGTTTTGGAATTATTTATATTTCAAAATATCTTGACTCAGGCATTTCAGCACAGAGGCCACGCTCTCTGGTTGGCAAGAGAAAGGGGAACTTGACCAGGAACCTGTAGCACAGACTGCCCACCAGCCATTGCTGCCATTCCCTACCCAAATTTGTCCAAAACTTCAAATCTATTTCCAAAGGATTTAAAGTGAGCCATGAAGGGCTAGGGGAGGTGACAGGGATAGCACACACAGACACCAGACACCTCGTCACCTCAGGTCCTATTCAGCAGCAGCAGAGTTAACAGCTTTCTTTTCCCTCTCCCACCCAGTTTCCCCCAGGTTACTTTTTTTTTTTTTGGTTTTTCGAGACAGGGTTTCTCTGTGTAGCCCGGGCTGTCCTGGAACTCACTCTGTAGACCAGGCTGGCCTCGAACTCAGAAATTCGCCTGCCTCTGCCTCCCAAGTGCTGGGACTATAGGCGTGCGCCACCACCGCCCGGCTCCAGGTTACTTTTCAAATAGCAAGGAGCATATGGGCTAGTCAACATATCAACTGGCAACTACCTTGTTTCATCATAACCCCAAAGAAAGACTATCAAAACTTACATGCAAAACTACAACCCTGAAAACAGAGAAAGCTTTCAGCTTCTGTACCTATTACCAATGCCAAAAGCAGAAGCTGAGCTGGTACCTTCTGCTCCCACACTCACACACTAAGGAGAGCTTTAGAAAACAATATCCAAAACCCTTCTCTCCTTGCAAGACAGCCCCCCACCAAAGCAAAAACCATGGTACCACCCAGAAAAATCTCAGAAGAAAAGTTGAAAAGATGAATAGAGTTCCTGGACAGCTGCAGAGTTAACTGCAAGCTACATGCTCACGTGAGCGCCATGAATTCCTTATGTCAACTGAGCCTATTCCAAAGACAACCATAACGGGTTCCAAACACACACACTGAGTTTCTCCATGATAAACTACAGAGTAACTACCTCCAAAAGAAAGGGTAAAGGGGTGGAGGGAAGGAGGGAGAGAGGGAGGGACTGTTGAAAGGTGAGCTGTAGGCACTTCTACTTACAAATCCTGCCGTAGCTGCAGGTGCCGCATGACTGGTATGATTTGGTGAGATTCCTTCTGAATCTACTTTATGTAAAACTTCGATTATACCACCTGTTGATTCTACGATTAAAAAGATGAGAAAGGACAGAGCTTTACTATAAAACCTGAGTTAGGAAACCACAATATGCTAGAGAAGAGCTACCACACACTTCCCACCCTCCCACTCCAGGGGACAGCCTCATAGCCCTGCTAACCAACCTACGCGGGTTATTTAAAACACAAGAGGACATGGAAGTTGAGACTGAAGAAGGGAATGAGAACAGAAGGTGATCTGGAAGCAGTCAGATGAAGGAGTGCAGTGAATGTGATCACAACACATTATATACATATACAACACTTTCAAAGAATTTAAATACTGTATTTTTAAAAGGATGCCGCATAAATTGGACTTTACTGGGTGGAACAGAGCTTTACCAGCATGTCTGTGGTCCTGTTCCACCCTCAGCATCACAAAAAATAAATACACATAAAAGTCTCTGCATCAAAAGAACTTCAAATTCAATCATAGAAAACAAGGGCAGTAAGGAGCCGTCACCACTAGGATTCGCATGGTAGGAGTTCAGCTAACACCAAAGCAACACAGCCCAGAATAGCTGGGAATATCTTGCTGAATATTTGGGGTCTGAATTTTTCTAAAGAAGTCCTAAAATAATGACAAGGTGAAAAAGGAGGAGGAAAAGAGAAAAGAGAACAGCAAAAAACAACGTACTGAATCAATGTACATCTATAACTAAACAGAGATGAGGGCACTTTTAGGGCAACAGCAAAACCTGTGTCAGATTAAGGGCATGTGGGTAGGGACCGGAGAGATAGCTCAGAGGTTAAGAGTGCACACTGCTCTTACAAAGGGCCTGAGTTCAGTCCCCAGCACCCACCTGGGGAGTTCACAACCTGTAACTCCAGCATCACAATACCTGATGTCCTCTTCTGAACACCTCAGAAAACTGCACTCACATGTACTTACCCACACAAACACATAAATAAACACACACACACACACACACACACAATTAAAAGTAAATGTAAAAATAAAAACAGTGTATGGCTAGAAAAAGTAAGACTCTGAAACCAAGCAGCATTTGGGGAGAAGATGCATGTAGCACAATACCCCAGAGTCATCCGTCCAGCAGACACACCAGCCAAACACACAGGATTAAAACACACTGAGCAAACTGGCTGAGGAAGCAATACTCTTCAGTAGGAAGGTCCTGGCTGAAGAGGTGTGGTCTGCTGCAATGTATTGTAATGCTAAATACTGCTCTGGTTGCCCTCAGGGCAGAGGGAATCCTCTCTCTTATAAAAAGTAAAGCTATGTAACCTTGCTTCTTAATTTAAAACTAGTGTTTGAATAAAGATGCTGACAGCCTATAGCTGGGCAGAAGAGAGTAGGTGGGGCTTCAATTCCAGGACTTGAGGTCTGAGTAGGACCAGGAGGAGAGAAGAGAGAAGAGAAGGCAGAGAGAGAAGACGCCATGGGGTAGATGAGTCTTGAAAACATGACCATGAGAGCTGGCCAACTGGAGTTAAGAGCTGCCCAGATGAAATGTAAGTTATAACTTGGGGTTATTGGCAGAGAAGAAGGTATAGTGTCTTAGAGGATTGATATTTGCCCAGCTTCAGTGCATTAAAGGCTTATTATAAATATAACAGTTGTGCATCTTTTCTCGGGGAACTGAATAATCAAAGGTGGGGTGGAAACCCCTGACTAAGAATAAATGCTTACTACAACAGAAACTATGATCCCAAAACCATGGGTCACCATCACCATAGTAGAAACAGATGAAACTGCACATAGAGAAGACAGCCTGTCACCTCTGCTCCCTGATCAGGACCAAATGGCTCAGGACTCTACCTTGAATGGTCTGCGGCTTGCTGGCATTGCTGAAGTCACAGATCTTCTCCCAGTTGTCCCTCACTGCCTCCGGAGTCATGGGCTGATTCCGCTTTCTGACGATGGCTCCAAGAGTCCTCTCCCAGCGCACTAGTCATAGAAAGAAAACGTGAGACTGAACACATACCTTAAAGACAGAGCTTAAGACGCTCAAGGGCCCATCTTCAAGACAAGGGAAAATTACAGAGAAAGGAATACATTGTGCTCTAAAACACCCATTAGCAGAAATTTCAGTCCGTAGAGAAAGATCTTCAGGGGAAGGCAAAGGGACATGAACAGGAGGAGCTCAGCGTAAGAACATAAATGGCTGAAAGTGCTGTAGTGAAGCCTACCACTCCCTAGGCTAAGTAACCCACACCAAGTTAAATGACACAGAATTAAATCAGATTTAAAATAAGCTTAAAAATATAAATGTGAAGCTGTTAGCAGAGTCTCTTGCTGAATCTAAAAACCAAGATACATGTGGTCATGCCAAAAGGCTCAGCTTACAACCACAGATCACTTAGCAGAGGTCACTACCCTCTCCTTGTGTAGAGATGAAGACTGGCAGGACAAAGCTCTGCTGCTGTGACCTGAGAACTAGAAGTGACAGCAAGCAGAGATTATAAACCTGTCACAACCCCTGTACTACCTGGCCACCATTCCCGGCTCACCCTCCATTCCCACAGCCCCACCAGAGCCACACAGGTCACAGAAGTACTGCTCTTCTTGAGTTCTCTTAGAGATTTAACACTGTTTTCTTTTTTAAACATTCCATAGGAATAACTAACTTGTAATAACGTTTAAATATGATGGCAGAACACTAGTGACCATTCAAAATAAGACATCTTAAAGAAATGAAAAAGATAACACTTCCTAAATTTTTTCCTGCTGTAAAAGTGTCCATGTATAGCTGTTACTGCAACACTTAGCTTGATATTTTAAATGGGCACCATTAAGATACTCAAATTGCAAATATGGAGTCATTGATGCATATAACACATATATATTACAATGTGTATACCAATGTCCTCCAGTGATATCAGTCTTCTACACAATTCAATTAATCCTATGATTAATTGTGATACCAACAGAAAACTAAAAGCAAGCTGAGATCCTGAATTTTTCACATTTTTTAATGTTATAAAGCAACTACCATATTTGGAGCTCAGAAGGTTTAAGAAAAGAAATATCAAAGGAGTGAAGCCAAATGAATTCACTGTGGTGGTGGGGGCCGGGGGACCAATTCCTACAGCTCAGCTGCAGCCCTGTTCACATTCTCTCATATTCTCTCTCTCTCTCTCTCTCTCCTCTCTCTCTCTCTCTCTCTCTCTCTCTCTCTCTCTTTCTCTCTCTCCCCTGACATCTTATAGTCTAAAAAGAAGAGAATTACATGACAGAATCCAAGAAGCTGCCGGTCCATCCAGAACAAGCACCTCCCATATTTCAGGCAATTCTCCCTCCCACTCACTGTTCTGATGAAAGAGCGTATGTGGGAAGCCAGAGCCATTGGAAGATAAATGTCAACAAAACAGAAAGCACAGTATCTGAAGAGAGGAGGATAAACCAAGTGCAAACTATAGGGATAGCACAGGTCCTTAAAAGTACAGGCCTGCAGAATAATTCCCATGCTGTAGAACCTTTTGCTGGACCAAGTATTCAAGTCTGCATAAGTATACACTACTGATTATGCATTTGACAAGCGCCATCTCTAATGGCTAGACAGGCTATAAAAGCAAAGTCCATCACAATCCACAACCCAACAGAGACTTACATTTTCCAATCCATCCTGCTCCAACCTAACAAAGGGAAGGAAAAAGACATATCATCTAGTGTAAATCATTACAAGAACGTCTTAGTTATGAGGAGTACAGGACAATGGTTGACAGGAATGTGGCACTACAGGTTTGCACAAACCCCCTGGCTCCACCCCTTGCTGATGCTGATGGCATCAAAGCAGAAGCCTGCAGCAGGCAAAGCCGTGGGGCTTCATGAGGCTGAGGTAAGGCAAAGGATCACGTTCTGATTTTCACAGGAAATGATAATGTGTTTTATTTCTGCAATATTATAGCAATCATTCAACCTTAAAGGGGATGGTATCTGATTAAAGAACCTCATCCTTCTTACACACTACTGGCCAAACCGTACTGGAATTTCACATGCATAACAGAAGAAACTCACCACAGTGGACACAGTAGTGGTCTAGGTCCGACAGTATGACTTCTCATCAACATTTGCCTTTACTATGCTCATGCCTTTTTAATATATGCAATTAATGGTGGGTTAGTCAGCTGTGGTTGTGACCACAGGCAAGGACAAAGGGAAACTGGGGAAAGAGGCAAATTCTCAGAAGGCAACTGAAAATTTCCTAACACTGGCCTTTCAATGAGCAATCCATAGACTACTTGTCACTGGTTATGTAAAAACAAACCAGCACGGGCCACTTTTCTAACTGACCCAAAGCTTTACACTAAGCAACAAGTAAGGCTAGCTATTCCCTCCTATCTAAAACATACATTCTATATTAGGAGTCACATGGAACCACCTAAACTGACCACAAAGTCAAAGCCACCATAATACAACGTGGTTATTGCTTCCTTTGCTAGCTGGAAGCTGCTTCTTGCTTGTTCCCAGTTGACTTGACTTGCTATCCTTACAAACTATGTCATTTCCTGACTTCCATCTCAGTAAAATCTTCCCAAGCCTTTCCTCTGGTTTCCCTTTAGTTCTCTGGACAGTGATCAAGGGTCAGCATCTCCAACCTTGGACCACATCACCTGACTGAGATGTTCCTCCAGCTGTCTGCTAACAGCATCACCTTTAGCCACGCAGGCAAAGTAACAAACTACAGACTCTTCTCATGGCCAAAGCAACTGCACCAGCGGGACTAATCTGCAACTACCACTAACAACTCCAGAAATCTGTCAGAACTGTGCAAAGCAGTCTTATGGCTCAGAGGTTAAAAGCACTAGCTGCTCTTCCAGAGGTTCTGAGTTCAATTCTCAGCAATCCTATGGTGGCTCACAACCATCTATAAGGGAATCTGATGCCCTCTTCTGGCCTGCAGATGTATATGCAGTAGAACACTCATATATTAAATTTTTTAAAAAAGTCCACAAGATAATAAAAGAAAATAACAACATAAGACTTTATATGTATGCATGATCTTAGCTGTATGGCAGTAGAGATGAGGATGTATATAATGGTCCATCAAAAGGAAGAATCTATGTAAAATGTACATCTAATAATAAACTGGAAGAAGACATTTAAAAAAAACATTAATAGTAGTTCTCTGAATAGAAATGTGTGGTTTTTATGTTCTCCTATTCACATTCCTGTATATTTAAGATTTCCACAAAGATGACATATTAGTTTTTGGATTAATAATATAACTATAAAGAAATAAGTAATATTTTGGTTCCTAACTGAGTAAAAAGAGGTCAGACCAAATTTCAAACTGTAAGTGACTCAATATTATTACATTTTTTTCTATTCTGTAAAATTAAGGGTGCAAAGTTCTTTCTGCATCTAATTTCCATAATTCACATTCAGTGGTCTGGTCTGATTAGAAAAGTGAAGGTATATAGCTTTGCTCAAATATATAGAGACCTGTTTTTCCTTTAGTTATTCATCAGCTTTTAATTCAAATCAAATTAGCTAATAACATATTACTTCAAACTGAGGAGCGTTTTTTGCTAAGAAATATTTTGAATGTTATAGTCTACATACAATAGGTTCATTATTGACAGAATTTCAAAAATGGGGTAGAGTGAGGTCTACTAGACAATACTTTAGGCTAAAAGAAAAAGATCAAACACAAATGGATATGCAAAAATATGTAAATTAGCTAGATGGTGACACAAGGCCTGAAATTCAATCCCCTGTAGTACAAATGATTCCAGCAAATGGTGGAACTATATGTATGTAGCTTTTGTTTTATAATAAACATTGAAAGTTTCATAAGAGGGAGAAACAAACACTTTCTGCTGAATTTAAAATAAAGAATGTATATTTATTGATCTGTCACACATCAAACATAATATCTACTATATTTATAATTAAAGTTGCAGGAAGGAAACATTAGGCTCCCATGCCAAGGGTTTTTAATGATCTGTAGATGTCACAAAGACCCCAAGAAAACATAAGCCCTGGGGCGTTAATTTATAGTCACCCTGCAAGACAGCAAGTATGGGCCAAACATTCAAATTCTGGTCTACCTGACTCAAACACCTGTTTTATCATTCAGCTTATTAAATTAATAAGACTTTCTATATTTTACTAAACACATTAAATCAGCAACATTGCAATTAGGAAAAAATATTTAAAATGGACCGCAACAAATAAAGAGTTTGTAATAATGTCACTTTCAAAAAAAAAAAGACACAGATCTACATTTGTTTAAAACAAGGTCCTGCTGTGTAGCCCAAGTAGAACCAAACTGCTGTCCTGTTCCCTTGCCCCGCAGAGTGCTGGGATAACAGTGTATACCTCCTTCCCTGGTTTAATACTTGTTCTATAATAATATATACAAAAACATTTTACAAATCAAGTGATGCAACCGGTACAGACCTTTCCAAATACAGCATTTGGGACAGACTGATGCACAATCTGTTTAAAGTTTAATTAGAGAAACAACGCTTTAGGACAGCAGCAAAGTTTCAAAATACCTCAAATAAGCTGCCATTCTCCTCACAGCTCTCATGGCAAAGCCAAAGCACCAGAGGGGCCACATACTCCGGCTTCAGGGCTTCAACAAGATCTGAGACAAAGACAAGAGCATCCATAACCAAGAGTGCACATACAGGCTTCATAAATCATTTTACTTTCTAGAAACATTTTATATAAATAACCAAAGACTTTTAAAATAAATGTGAACACCATTACATATAATTAAGTTTAAACTTTTTCATCACAACTAAGAAAACCTAACATACTCTCAAGTTTCTGCAATCACAGGCATCACATGTGCCTTTTAATGATGGGTAGCATATATTTACTGAAAAAAATTACCAGAGCTGCCTGGGAAAAGACTGGTGAGCAAAATAATGTAAAACTTGACAATCTTAGGTAGCACGCATTCTCAAAGTTATTTTACTCTGCCGCTGTTTAGTAAGCATCCAGGAAACTAGGAAGCATCCTTGGCAAGTGCAAGCGCAGAGAATGACTGGGCTGGAACGTTCTGCTGGACTGGAGACTACACATCGTAAGAATGCTCTCCCACTGCACTCGGTGAGCATCGTGTTAGTGCAGAAACAAACTGTTACTCAAGGCAAGTGAAGGCTGGGACTACAGTGTTGGCTCTGCTGTGCAGCAAACTTAGGAATGTGAGCATAAGGCTCGACTCCCCCTCTCCTGGATCTTCATCAGTAAGCTGGTAATTTAATGTACTTTCCCTACCTATGGTACTTAGATGTTCCAAGTGCAAATGAGAGATGACTATATCCTACTGTATGTTATCTATTTATAATATCTTATAATTGTACCTAAAGGATAGTGTACATGCAAATTTTAATTGATATAGCCAAATACAATTATACTCTGATGAAAATTTTGATATAAATCTAATTGAATGCTATATGTACTTCTGCTCACCAATCTTTGCCTAGGCAACTCTATTTTTCTCCTAAAAAACTGTTACTTTGTTGCTCAAGCATCAAGGATACAATTATTACAAAAGACAGTTAAAGGAATCCTAAACATAGAAAAGGAAGAAATTCTCCACCCAGAGAACACAGGAAAGAAACGACATGGCAGGAACAAGAGGTGAACAAAGGACTAAGAAGGCGCCACGGCTGTAAACCAGCAAACCCTAGCTGATGACACAGAGGAGGAGGAGGAGCAGGAGGAGGAGGAGGAGCAGGGGAGGAGGAACAGGAGGAGGAGGAGCAGGAGGAGGAGGGAGGAGGAGGAGGCAGGAGGAGGAGCAGGAGGAGGAGGAGCAGGGGAGGAGGAGCAGGGGAGGAGGAGCAGGGGAGGAGGAGCAGGGGAGGAGGAGGAGCAGAGGGAGGAGGAGCAGGGGAGGAGGAGCAGGGGGAGGAGGAGCAGGAGGAGGAACAGGGGGAGGAGGAGCAGGAGGAGGAGGAGCAGGAAGATGAGGAGCAGGGGGAGGAGGAGCAGGGGAGGAGGAGCAGGAGGAGGAGGAGCAGGGGAGGAGGAGCAGGGGAGGAGGAGCAGGGGGAGCAGGAGGAGGAGGAGCAGGAGGAGGAGGAGCAGGGGGAGGAGGAGCAGGGGAGGAGCAGGAGGAGAGAGGAGCAGGAGGAGGAGGAGCAGGGGGAGAGGAGCAGGAGGAGGAGGAGCAGGGGGAGGAGGAGCAGGGGAGGAGGAGCAGGGGGAGGAGGAGCAGGAGGAGGAGGAGCAGGGGGAGGAGGAGCAGGGGGAGGAGGAGCAGGGGGAGGAGAACAAGTGGAGAAGACATGAGCAAGAGTCCACACAAACAGATGAACAGTGAAATAACAAAATTAGAAAACTTTCTCAGTAATAATCCAAAATGTAAATGCTCTTAACTTTCTGATTAAAATATGCAAATTTACAGACTGAGTTTTAAAACAAGACGCTTCATTTGTTGTCTCTATGAAATAAATACACTTTACTAGCAAAGACACACACTGCAAAAACCTGAAGAAACAATGGATGTCAACTTACCAAGCAAGCAGAAGCTAGACATACAGCAGTGTAAATATGATGATAACATAAAAGTAAACTTCAAACCAAAGGTAGACAGAAGAGCAAAGCCAGTCTAACTATGTAGTAATATGTTGACATTACTAACAGACAACCCATGAAGAACACGGGACAGAGAGACAACTCTGTGGCTAAAGTGCTTGTTGCTCAAATGTGAGGCTTGGATCCCCAAAAACCCACACAAATGCCGGGTGGATGTGGCACCCTGCCTGTTCTAGCCTCAGGAGACAGTGGCAGGAGATGCCAGAACAAGTCAGCCAGCCAGACTAGCTATACTGACACACGCTTGATTTGACTGAGGGACACTGCCTCAGTGTATAAGATGTAGAGAGATTACTCAACCCAGGGTCTTCACATGCACATAAAATGCATGCATGCACACCCATAGACACACACAAACAAAAAACACAAAAAACTGAAAAGAATCTCAAGACCTGGTACCTACATCTAAAGCAAAGAATAAACACAACAACCAACAGTATAAAAATAAAAGTTCACACAAAGTTCAATTTACCTGTTTTTATTGCCAAAGCATCATGTTCAGAATCCAACAAAAAGTGAAAGTCATGCTAAAAGGCAACAAAGAGTGCCAGAGCCAGGTTCAAACACAGCAGAGATTTGGGGATTATCCAATTGGGAGATTAAAACAACTAATTAATATGCTATAGGCTCTAATAAAAAAGAAATGATATATAAAAAGATTGATACCAAGTGCACAGGTGGAAACTGTAGAAGCAAAAGAAAATAAGCCGGCCGAAGAAATGATGCATCACAAGCTCTCTCTCATCAGAGGCAGAAAGATCTACCCTAAATTTGGCCCACACCATCTAGTGGCAGCCCACATAAAAGGATATGGAAGAAGAAAGCTTTTACTTTTGCCTGCTTGCCCTCACTCTCACTGGCAAGTTCATCTATCCTGCTGCTGAAGCACTCCTTTGCCGGTGTTAGAACCCACTTCTTTAGGATCATGACACAAACTTTGACATGCAGCCTTGTAGGCTGAACAACTTCTGGATTCTTGGCTTTCCGTGAGGAAACAGTCATTGTTGGACTAGCTGGACTACAGACTGTAAGCCATTCTAACAAATCCATCTACGTATGTGAATGTGTATGTATGTGTATGTATATGTATGTGTATGTATATGTATATATATGTATGTATCTATTAGTATATATGTGTATATATTATTAGTGTGTGTGTGTGTGTGTGTGTGTGTATATATATATATATATATATATAATCAATTCTATTCTTCCAGAAACCTGTAACTAATATACTAGAGAGCTCACAGGACCACTTAGTGAAATATGTAGTACTGAAAAAAAAGCCTCCAACCTAAATGCCAATAAAATAAAGCTTCAAAAGTAAATTTAGAGAGGCAGATCTATGAGTTCAAGGCCAGTATGGTCTACAGAGGGAATTGCAAGACAGCCATGGCAACACAGAGAAGCTCTGTCTCGAAAAACAAACAAAATAAATTTAGAATTAGAACTGGATGTCTGCAAATGGATCCATATTTACCACCTTTCACAAAACTCAAGTCCAAGTAGATTAAAGACCTCAACATAAAACCAGATACAATGAACCTTAGAGAAGAGAAAGTTCCTTGAACTCACTGACAGAGGAGACAACTTCCTAAACAGAACACCCATAGCACAGGTACTAAGATTGACAATTAATAAAGGACCTCATAAAACTGAAAAGCTTCTGTAAGGTAAAGAACACCATAAAAAAGGACAAAATGGCAGCCTATAGAATGGAAAAAGATCTTCACCAACACCACATCCAATAGAGGGCTAATATCCAAAATATCTAAAGAACTCAAGAAACTAGACATCAAAACAAAACCAATTCAAATGTAATTCAATTTTAAAATGGTGTACAAATCTAAATAGAGAATTCTTAATAGAGGAATCTCAAATAGCTGAAAAACACTTAAAGAGATGTTCAGCATCCTTAGCCATCAGGGAAATGAAAATCAAAATGACTTTGACATTCCCATACTTGTACAGCCACTATGGAAATCAATATGGAGGTTCCTCAGAAAATTTGGAAGTGATCTATCTCAAAACCCAACTATAACATTCCTGGAAATAAACCCAACAGATATTCTACCATACCACAAGTACACTTGCTCAACAACGTTCATAACAGCTTTATTCATAGTAGCCAGAAACTGGCTATTATGGACATTGAGATGTCCCTCAATGGAAGAATAAAGAAAATGTGGTACATTACAATAGAGTATTACTCAATTGTTTAAAAAAATTCATCACAAAATTTGCAGGCAAATGGACGGCACTTGAAAAAAATCATCCTGAGTGAGGAAACCCAGACCCAGAAAGACAAACATGATATGTACTCACTTATAAGCAGGTATTAGCTGTTAAGAAAAGAATAATCACACTACAATCCGCAGACCCACAGAGAGAGGCTAAGCAACATGAGGGTCCTGGTGGAAGCGGGGGATGGATCTTCCTGGGGCGGGAAAATAGAATAGATTTTGCAGGTGAACTAGAAGCAGGTGGTGACTGATGGAAACAGGAGGGATTGGGTGGCAAAGGATAGAGGGAAAGAGTATGAGGAGAGACAAGAGACGACTGGACTTGGGGGAGGGAACCTAGTGTAGTTTAAACTTCATGCAATCTATGAGGGTGATGGAGGATACAGAGTCTGGATGGGCCATCTTTGCAACCAGGCAAGGCTTCCAGTAGTAGGACTGAGACACCAACCCAGCCACAAACCTTCAGTCTATAACCTGTCTTGCCTGCAAGATGTGCTGGGGTAATGGTGTCTCAGAACTTGTGGGAGTGGCCAACCAATGACTAGTCTAACTTGAGGCCCATTCCACAAGATAGAACCCATGCCTGACACTGCCCAGATGGCAGGAACCAGAAGCTGGATAGCTCAGAGACCTAGAATAGAACCAAACACATCTGGCCAGAAAAAAAGTCAATGAAATAATTCCTAATGGTATTCTGATACAGTCATATATCCGTGCCTAAACCAACTGTCATCAGCTGATGGGATCAGATACAGAAATCCATAGCCAAACATTAAGTGGAACTCAGGGAAACCTGTCTGAAAGAGAGGAAGAAAATATTGTAGGAGGCAGAGGGATGAAGTACACCAGGAAAACATGGCCCAGAATAAACTAAGCAGGCCTCATGGGGATGAAGTGACAATACGGAGGCTGCATGGGTCTGAGCCATGTCCTCTGCTTATATGGCTGTATAGCTTGGGATTTTTGTGGGACACCTAACAGTGGAAGTGGGGGGTGTCTGACTCTTTTACCTGCTCTTGGGACCCTTTTCCTCCTCCTGGGTTGTCTCATCCAGACTTGGTGTGAATGTTTGTGGTCTTACTGTAACTTGTTATATGATGTTCGGTTGATATCCCTGGGAGGCCTGCTGAAGGCAAATGGAGGAGCAGTGGATCTGGGGGAGGGGCTGAGAGGAGTGGAAGGAGAGAAAACTGTGGTTGGGAAGTAATGTATGAGAGAAGATTAAGTAAAAAGAAAAAAGAAAAAAAAATCTAAGGAAAGAAAAAAACAAGAGTAGGAGGCAAGCCACACATGGTGGCAAAAGATGTTTCCAAAATACACAAATACTTAAAACTCAAAAAAGGAACCAACTCAAGTTAAGAATGAAGGTGCAGACATTCAGGAGGTAGAGGCAAGCTGTCAAGTATGAAGCCAGTTTCGGCTACAAAGCAAGATCTTATCTGGTAACCTTAGTTTAATCCATAGAACCAGGCAAGGGTGGAATAAGAAAACCAATGTCAGTTAACCTCGGACCTCTACATGGATCGAGTAACATGTACCCATATGTAAACACTATGGGCATACCCAGAATAAAAATAAATAGTAATCCAATAGATACTTCAGCGAAGGATTAGTGTGACAACATAGGAAAATGCCCAGCATCATGTGTCATCAAGGGGTCTCAAATTAGAATAGTAACGTCGTATCACTAGATAACTATTAAAAAGACAAGATTCTATTTTGATTTGCCAAATGCTAGCAAGATATAGCACAGGAATTCTAAATCAATGCTGGTGGAAAGACAAATGATGAAGAGATTGTGAAAGACCATTCAGTAGTTTCTTACACAGACTGTACCCTTACAAACAATCCAACAATCACATTTCTTAGTATTTTCTCAAAAACTAGAAATTTATGTCCATATGATAACTTAGATGTGAATTATTGGTAGCTATCTTTGTAGGGTTTCTATTCCTGGGATAAAAAACATGACCAAAAGAAATCTGGGGAGAAAAGGGTTTGTTTCATCCTCTAGGGAATGCAGGGCAGGAGCTCAGGGCAGAAACCTTGGAGCAAGAGCTGATGCAGAGGCCACAGAGGAGGACTTCTTCCTGGCTTGTTCTTCGTAGCTTATTCACCCTGCTTTCTTATATTATCCAGAACACCATATGACGTGCCTAAAAGCATCAGTCCAATCATTAACCAAGAAATGCCCTACAAGCCAATGTGGTGGGGGCATTTTCTCAATTGAGTTTCTCTCTCCCCAAATTGACTGTAGCCTCTGCCAAATTAACATAAAGACTCGCTAGCACAGTACCTTTACTACAACAATAAAACAAAACAAGCAAAGCAAAACAAAAAGACAACAGAAGCAACCAAGATGGCCTTATAGGCAAGTTAATAAACCAACAGTGGTGCCCCACACCGTGGACTACATCCAAACAATACACAATTTCCCATCCAGACGGAAAGGAGTAAGTGCGGCACTGGTGAGCTCTATTCGATTCTGTAAGAGTGGACATGTGAGGGTATGCATTTGTAAGAAGTCTTACATCAGACAAAGTGAGTCCTGATGCAACTATAAACCTTGGTTAACAACAATAAATCAGTATCAGTCCATCAGTTATAACAAGACAGCATGGATGTTAGTAGGAACCCAGGAAAGGAACATACATGAGAACTCTACACTCTAACCAATTTTCCTATAAAGCAAAACTGCTCCAAAAAAAGTATGTTACATTCCCTATTTATGCTATGCATTTCATATTGTACTTTATATGATCTATATAAGTAATCTATTATTGTAAATAACTATGTTGTACTTATTATAAAATAGAAAAAATGCTATTATCCTGTCTACAGAAATATGTGTGGGTGTATCTATGCAGAGAAAAGGGATGAAAGTTTACTTCCAAGAAGAAAACTTAATGGCCATTTCCTGTAGCTTCCACTGTACTCTTTAAGTTTTTCAATAACAGCCATAAATTACAAAAATACTCTTGAAAATGGAAAGAAATTTTCTTTTAAGTATTCAGAAAATCAAATTCTTTTGCAAAGCTCCTTCCACACACAGTGTGGCAGACTCTAGCACACTCACCTTCCACACACAGTGTGGCAGACTCTAGCACACTCACCTTCCGACATCACCGTCTCTGTCATCCGTGACCCAGCATTGGGGGCAATGGTGTTACAATGAATGTTGTTCTTCCTGCCCTCAATTGCGAGAGTATTGCAGAGACCCAGAATGCCCAGCTTTGCAGCACTATAATTTGCCTGGCCAAAGTTGCCGTATATTCCAGAAGCTGAGGAAGTCATTAGGATTCTAAAAAAACAACACGGACATCATCTCTGCCTGTGCTACTGACACTGCAACCCTACCTATTCTGATGCTACGGTGCCCGTCCAAAGCGACTCTGTACACCTGCTTCACTGCTCACAGCTATGATTCATACAGTTAGAATGATGTTGATATAAAAGTGATATTTCATAACTCAACTATAGGATTTAGTACATAGAAAGAATCTCTGGTTAGAGCCAAGTGGATTTAAATATAGCAATATTTATATCTATCTACCAAAACAATATTTATAAACACAAACTAGCAACATGTAAGTTAATGTTTTAGCAAGAAATATTAGGTCAAACAGTTGTAATTCTTCAGTGGTCACCACTTTGCTGCTCCATTTCTGGATAATAGTAAACACCTTCATATAACCTGACACAATCTCACTCCACTTACAACAACAAAATAAATCACATCGTTTACTTTCAGAACTGTCAAGATCAAGATAAAATAAGAGTCTCAAAAAAAAACCAGCATCATTAACAATTTGCCTCTACAACCGTCCGAAACCTAAACTGTAGGGCTGACCCTGACACACAGAGGACAGAATAAATGTAAATACAAACAGGTTACACTTTTGCAGCAATAGAGAACTCTGGATCCCAAACACTTTACAAAGACTAGCTCGTGCTAGCATGAGAAGAAATGGCCACTCATCCCTCTGCCCATCTGGTTGCTGGGCAGACCAAATAACCATCTTCAGTGCCTACATGCTTTCTAAAGTTGTTGTATAGTAGTTTCCTACAAAGTTAAAATCCTCTGTCTTGGGATGAAATTCATGAAGCCACAGGATGATTACAGGGTCAAACAACAGGGTGTGCTAAGGGGACGTGCTATGGGGGAGCACTTTAAGCTCAGTAAGTAAATTATTCAAAGACTTCACAAAGTCCCTGAAACTGACAGGATTCACTAGACCCCTCCCTCCCAAAGGGTATGCAGGTAGTAAGGACAGCTTACTAAAAGCCAGTCTCAGCCAAGCCGAGCTGTCTGGAAAAGGCTCAGATTCACTGAGACACCTAAGATGCTCTCTAATAATGAGTTGAGCTTCCGGCAGGCTGGACAGTGAGCTCCCAGTGTCCAGTTCTTGTTCACTGTCACCCATGCTGAGGGGGATTTTGGCAATGCAGCTGTCTTTTAGTCACTGCTGCTCTGTTTAGTAGCCCCTCATCCACATTCCTGTAACTAATGCCAATAAAGCTCACTACTTTGTTTTGCTAAGCTGAACTCTGGTGGTGTCTGTGCTGTTGACTCTTATTGGTTCCCCTTCTGGAATGAATAGACATCGATTCACATCCTGTGTCCCCAAGAACAGTGTCACACAAAAAAACATGATAAAGTCTCATGGGAAATGTACTGATAATGAAAAATATGTGGTAAAAGAAAACTACAAAGCTGGTGAGTGAGTGTGTGCTAAACTGTACTCTAAAGCCTGCACTGGTGTGAAAGTGCTTGCCGCAGCACCATACACCCGTGAATAGCACTGTGTGCAAACATCCTCACTGCTAACTGCAGCCAACTTTACCTTCCAAAATTCTGCTTCTTCATATGATCCCACGCTGCCCTGGTCACTTGGAAGGAGCCCCGCAAGTGAACTCTATGAATTATATCTGAAAAAGATTTTCATTATATGTTTGTCAAAAGTAAGGTGTGTCTTAGAATAAACTTACACAAAAATGTTCAGTTTATATGGGGCATTCCTAACCATCTACTGTCACACCCAGATAACCACTTTTGCTTTGGTTACAATTATGCTACCGATGAACAACTCATACCCATACCTATGAGCTTCTCCTATAATTTATAAAATTACTATAATCCTTACATTAATCTAAACATGATATTGTATTTAATTAATGCCCACTCAAAATGAAAATGTGCTAATAAAACCCAACTAGGAGACAGTACAGTCTTTTTACATCTCCACTGGCATGTGCACCCAGCAACAAAAAGTTACCCAAAGCAACTTGAGACCAACCTCCTTTGAATAAATACCTGTAGGGATTTACCTTACCTGGCAAGTGCTTGTCACACAAGCATAACAACCTGGGTTAGAGTCCCAGAAGCCATGTGAAAACTTTAAACAGGTAGCAAATGCTACGTGTAATCCCAGTGCTGGTGAGGCAAAGACAGCCACTTGGGACTTCCTAACCAACAAATCTAGCCCAACTAATGAGCTCCAGACCAGGAAGAGGCCCTATCTCAAAGGAGGCAGGTGGCATTCCTCAGGACAACAACCTAACATTGGCTCTGGCATATAAATGTATATGCACACCCATTCCACACATACATGAACTAATATGCATCTATTAAAAACAAATGTGTAAATAAATACTCATGAATTTGACATATATAACTTATACTCAAAACAACAAATCATAGACGGCACAGCTCATCATCAGGGAATATCAATAAAATAATCTTATCTCTATTTTTGCCAATATTTTCAAATGAGTTAAACTGTCTACTTTAAAGACTTCAATGCGATGAGTGGACCACCTGAAGAACACTGTACAAAACAACCCTGGATTAAGAGCTGTCCTGTTTTTGACCATTCTTACTCATTTGGTTTCATTCTGTAATTCAAAAAAACAAAAAAAAGTTCTCATACAAATACTAAATGAAAGACAGGGTAAATGCCAACTAAGGCAGGACGAAGGGCTGATAAGGAGTGGGGGACTGGGTAGGATGGAATCTCATCACTGAGATCTCTGTTCTCAGCTTCCTATCCCAGCTGTCCCAAGGAAGAACTAAAAGTTTTCCTTTGCTTAATTCTCAGGCACCAGGACACTGTATCTCTTCCAAAAGTTCTAGGGACAGAACTTGAACTTCAGCTTAGCAATGATGTAATTATCCCACCTCAGCAGCTCTGCCTGCCATTCTCTCAGCCACTGCTCTGCTTATTTTTGATGACCATAAACAGAAACAAAAGAAAAATAAATGTAATAGGCTTTCACTGTTACATAAACTCAACTTTTACAATATTTCCTATTTATTGAAAGCTTCAGATTAACATCCAGGTTTTGTCCTACCCTCTTCTTAAGGCCTTTGTTTTTAATTTGTAGTGCCCTGGGCTCTTCTATATCCTGTTCTTCTCATGGGGAAAACACTCACACATATGCAGAGACAGTTAGATAAAACATGGTAAAAGCTACTATAAAGAGTTAATACTAAGAAACAAAACTGTTTTCAGTAACTTTCACAAATGACTGTTTTTTTAACAAATGTTTAAAAATAGGATACTTCTAACGATATAAATCATTTTCAATAGAGTTAACTCATTTATATTAATAGTAGCAAATACAAAGTATTTCCTTAATAGCATACTCATTAAGTACTAAAAGACAAAATAGATAGTCATATTCCAAAGAAGCAAGAAAAACATCTTACCCCAGTCTTCATCACTTATCCTGGAGAAGGAACGGTCCCTCAGGATTCTAAAATATTGATAATACAGAATGGTCAGAGTGAAAGGGAAAACGCACAGAGGTAAACACAGTGGTGAGTACTTACTACAAATGAAAATACAGAAAGACTCACCCAGCATTGTTGACCACAACATCTACAATATGAAAAAGATCCAAGTTACGTAAATGAAAATAAGCATATTAATTTACACTTACTTACAACTTGCATTTATTTTTAAAAGTCCCCCAGAAAAACTATATAAAATAAGAATGTTATCAAAACAAAATTTTAATACCTATAGCAAAAAAAAAAAAAAAAGACTAACTTACAAAAACACAATCATCAGGTCTTCCTCTCATACTTAAAATTTTAAATCTCCTCTCTTCAGGCCTGCAATCCACTTGAGAGGGGAGGGCAGGAGGTTCATGAGATGAGAGCCTGCCTCAACTACACAGAAAGTGTGGGATAGCCTGTATTGCATGAGACCCTTTCTCTAAAATAAAATAAAATAAAATAAAATAAAATAAAATAGGAATTCCAAACAAATCCACTGAAGTTAGAAACTAATATTCTATTTGATAAGTCTTTGTAATCTCACTATGCAAAGAAAGTGAGGTTTTTAAAGATTCAGCCCCTAAAATCCTGTGGCTACCCCTTCCTCTGCGTCACACTCTGTGGCTTCTGTCCCTGTCAGATGGCACGTGACTATGGCTTTTATGATTCAACCTAACAAACTAGAACAAGTATGTTGGACTAAACAAGGAAGGGATACACTCCACTGATTAGCAGGAGTGCTGTCCAGACTGGAGACCCAGAGTCCTGTTGCCCTTTTGCAATCCATTAATTTTAATAACAATGTCTGGGACTAATCCAGGAGAAGAAGTTACAGAGGAAGGACCAAGAGAACATCTCCAAAATGAAGAGCCTTATTGTGCTGGACAGTTTTATGTGAACTTGACACAAGCTAAAGTCATCTGAGAAGAGAGAACCTCGATTAAGAAAAGGCTTCCATAAATTCAAGTTGTAGTCAAGCGAGTAGGGCATTTTCTCAATCAGTGATTGATGGGAGAGGCTCCAGCCCATTGTGGGTGGTACCTTTCCTGGGCTGGTGGTCCTGGGTTCTATAAGAAAGCAGGCTGAGCAAGCCATGAGGAGCAAGTCAGTAAGCAGCATCCTCCATTGTGGGGCGGTGGGCTGTGGGAAGCAGCTGGGTGCCTGGTTGAGCAAGCCTTGAACCCCGGACCTTTACCAGGATGGCAGGTGTTCAGCGCTGCCCCCAGGCCCTGGTTCTTTTCATTCAGCTTCGGCCCTCCACAGCCTCTCCGAAAGAGAGGTCTATGACTATCAGTCACGAGGAACAGTGCCTCAGGCCCTCCCACATGTAGATGAGGTATCTCTAAGCTCTCCGACCAAGCCAATAGGCATTATCTGCCAGACCCTAACCCACATGCAGATGAGGTATCTCTAAGCTCTCTGACCAAGCCAATAAGCGTTATCTGCTGTCAGACCCTAACCCACCCTGAAACTGTATATAAAGGCTCTATTCGGGAGAAGTAAAGAGGTGTGTTCGAGAATCATCTTGGTGTCCGGGAGTTTTTGTCTCAAGAGCTGTAACACTTGGGGAGAGATCCGCTCTCCCGGAACCTTCCTGGGGCACCAAGCTGCTTCCTTGCCTGCTAGCCGGCTTCTATCGGCCCAGCCCAGGCGGCTCAGCGTGGAGAGATAGGTGCAGCACCTGGGAGTGACCGAGCTGTGACAGCGAAGACTCGAGCAGAGGCAGCAGCGGAGGCAGGCAATCTTTCCTCCCTGCTTGCACTCGCACCCTTTTGGCCCAGACCTCTCACACCAGGCTGGGCTGAAAACCAACAGACAGCGGAGATGTGGGTAGAGGACCCTCCTTGCTCTCACTCTGTCCTCAGCCGGGAGATCATCGTGGGACACCCTCCAGAACCATTCTCCCACACTCCATGACCTCTGCATCAGCTCCTGCCTCCAGGTTCCTGCCCTATCTGAGTTCCTGTCCTGACTTCCTTCTGTGATCAACAGTGATATGGAAGTGTAAGCCAAACAAGCCCTTTCCTCCACAACTTGCTTTTTGATCACGGTGTTTCACTGTAGCAATAGAAATCCTAAGACACTTACCATATATACTTCTTCCAAGTTTATGACATCAAATCATCATTTAAAAGAAATACACTGGGTCCATTATTGCCAAAATACAGATTTATCTCAAAACTGTATCTCAAAAGTTTGAGATTAAATTGAATTCATTAAAAAGGACAAAGAGCTTATGCACAGAAAATGTTTTAATCACTTAAGATGCAAAAAACTTAAAAATTACCTAAATAGGTACATGGCAATAAGACCATGACCTCAAGTCCATCATGCAATATAATCGGTTAAATAAAATATTTGAATTATAAAACAAACCCAAAAAATCTAATTAGAAAGAGAGATTTGTTTGCTAAACAAATGTCAATTCAAAAATATTCCATGAGGAAGCTAGCAAGCGCCTCGTTAGTATCATGTAATAGCTTTCAGTGTAAACTTGACTCAACCTACACTCACCTGGGAAGAAAGGCTCACTGAAAGACTGTCTACATGGAGCTCACCTGTGGGCATGTCTGTGGAGGACTATCTTACTAAGCTAATTGATACTGAAGAGCTGGGCCACTGCGGATGGCACCATTCCCTGGCAGGGTTTCCTCAACTGTAAGAACAGAGAAACTGAGCTGAGTACCAGCAAGCCAAGTGAGTCCCATGTACTTTCGTCCTTCTGATTTCGTGACATAACTGCTACCTGAAATCCTGTAAATAACCTCCCACAAAAACAGACTATATCCTAGATTTGCAAGTCAAAATAAATCCCCTTCTCCCTAACTTGTTTTTCCCTGGGACTATTTTACCACAGAAACAGAAATGGAACTTAAAGACACCATAAATGCAAGAAAACATCACCTATTCTGCCAAAGGTGTCCAGTGCTGTCTTCACAAGCTTCTCGCCTGCTTCAACCGAATCTGAGAAGAGCAACAAGGAGAACATGTCAATAACTTTCCTCACAATCACTTTCTGTGGCTCAGAGCACATGAGTGATACTGCCACCCAACAGAATAAACTCAAAAAAGGCACAGAGCAATCAACAGAGTCTAGTATAGTAATCAATAGAGTGTAGTATTATCAAAGACATTTTTATGCCAGATAATCCATTAACCAGCAAAATAAGGGTAGAATAGAAAGAATAAGAAGTGCTGAGAAAAGGCTTTAATTCCAGCACTTGGGAGGCAAAGGCAGCCTGGTCTATAGATTGAATTTCAGGACACCCAGGGCTACATAGCAAGACTCTGTCTCAAAAAACAAACAAACAAACAAAAAATTCTGACAAAGACTAGCTAGAGAAGTGCTGTCCAATAAAACTGCTTATGGGAAAGGGAAGGGTACAAAGTAATTACATATTAATTAAATTCTTACACTTCCTATGAAGTTAAAAATGTTCCATTTCCACCATTGTACAAATAGTAACAAATATCATATGTGGGTACTGAGTGTGTAACAGTGTGACCAGCATAGCAAGCAAATACTTAGTTTAATTTAATCTATATTTAATTTTACATAGCTACAGAAACATTGCACCTTAATGGCAAATTAAGAGGTGGGAGAGATGGAAGTACACATTTCATGTATATAAGCACATGCATTATCATATAGTATTAGGCCTGCTGTCCTCCATCAGCTCTGCCTCGCTACAGGCTCTTCATTCACAAGGGAGAACCCAGGAAACACCAGCAGTCCTGTCCACAGGACCCAGGAGATGTCAGTTCTTCTAAGAGACCCAGGAATAATGTCAACCTCTTTCCAGGACCTACGGGATCCATATGGCCCTTGGTAAGAGATACAGGTTGAGGCCAGGTGCTATATCTGATAGAGTTAAGGGGAGAAGTATCTCAAGTTCTCAGGCCAACCTGAACTACAGAAGGAGACACTGGATTTTTTTGTTTGTTTTTTGTTTGTTTGGGTGTGTGTGTTAGCCATTTTCCAAAATACGTGGAACCGTTAGTATTTCTGATCATTTTTTCCTCAAGTTTTGGAGTATCTGCCTACATATAATGATCTATTTTTGTGGCTGTAACCCAACTCTATGCAAAATATTTCTTCACATGCCCTGGATGCCTTACACTCACACCTGAAGGTAATTGCATGTATAATTCCTACTGTGCCTGTTCAGGACTGACTGCACTCTGACAGGTGAGGTCGCTGTGAAATGTTCCACAAATCTGACACCATGTTAGCAAGCTTTAGGCTGTGGAGCACTTGGACTTCAGAGTCTCTGATCCTCAGTGCTCAGGGTCTAGATGGCTGAAAATGCAGACTTCCTGAGTAAGGCTGTGAGCTCCCTACAGATTAGCGCAAGAGGGCTGCACCAGCTCCAGTAGCCACTGGGAGCTTTCAGAGCCTCCCCTGCCCAGGCACTTCCAATGGCTGCTGAGATTCTAACCCTGAAAAGCCTTAGCACTTGGAAAACTTGGAGGGGCTGTTGCCCTGATGATTGATAGACTATGCAAATGAGAGCTGCAAAAGGGAGGAGCCTGAGATTTCTATCCTTGTAAGTTTTTAAGGCTCTAGGACAGTGGTTCTCAACCTTCCTGATGCTGTGACCTTTTAAAACTCATGTTGTGGTGACCCCTCACCATAAAATCACTGCTTCTTCATAACTGTGAGTTTCTACTGTTATGAATCATAATGTAAATATCTGATATCAGGATATCTGACATGCTATCCCTGTGAAAGGGTCATCTGAACCCCAAAGGGGTTGTGACCCACAGGTTGAGATGCACTACTCTAGAGTTTAAAGATAAAAATTGAAACTTTTTTTCTAAACCACCAATACGGGGTTGGGGGGGGGGCGGAGACAGCAAACACTGCATTAGCATCTTAATGCTCCCTCACATACTATGGACCATATCCTACTTCCTTCCCTGTAAGCTGTCAAAATGAACCAAGCTCCTGCAGCCTGGCTCCAGGGAGAGTCTGCAGCCAGACGCTCGAAGTGTAAGTCTATTCAACAAAGTTCTTTCCAACACTACTAGAACAACAGACCAAAATGTAAAAGCTGTATTTGCAGGGTTTTTCATAACATACTTAACATCTAATTTGACCCTTAAGTTTTTGCAAAGCTAAGGCTACATACAGTAGTGACTGCAATAGAATATGGCAGCCAACACCGAAAACGGCCATTCACCACTTAGTACAGCATACTGTGAGAATCTTTTAAAACACTAAGAAGAATTAAAGTAGATGCTATGGAGGTGTGTGAGACCTTGAATTTAAACATGCCTGTTAAGAACACAGCCACACCTGCAACCGTTTAAGTATCAGGACCCTTTGTGAAATCATCTACATCAAAAGCTTAGCAATTCTCACATATGATATAACGTGTGTTCTCAAAAGGCTTGGTAAATTTAGCTAAAATCTAATTTCATCATTAGATTCAGTGTAATGCTGAGTTATTTCTCAAGGATTACCAAAGCAAGCAATTTTTATTAGCAAAAGGAAAGTAAACAGTCTATGTATATCAAATACCGTAATTGGCCACTGCCTTCCCGCCTCTCCTTCTGATTTCTTCCACGACCTTGTCTGCAGCAGAGGAGCCTTTACCAACTCCTCTGAAGTCCCCTCCCAAGTCATTCACTGCAAGGAAAAACAAGCGATTAATCCTTCCCACCTCCCAAGTATGTTACATATAAAATTCAAATTACTGATGTAGTTCTTCAATCACCTGCCCACTTCCTATGTTATCACCAATCTTACTAAACACAAGGTAAAATGTGTTATCAACAGGCTCCTCTGTTGAGAGGCAGCTCTGCTGCAGTGTGCCTGCCTCACACAAAGAAGCCCAGATTTATCTCCTAGCACCGAGAAAATAAAGTTTCCAACACAGAAACAAACAGCAAAAATACTTAAGTTTCAGATCATGAATTTTTTTTACTTTCAATCTACATCTCTTTTGGAATGGAAAGGATATAACTTAACCCTCTGCAAAGGAGTGAGGGATGAGTGGGTGAATCTGTGAGAAAACTCACTTCAAGAATAAATATGCAAGGAAACAAGAATATACAAGGAAACAATCCCGCGGTTCGGGAAACTTTAAAACAAACAAAGAAGTGGGCTTTAAGATGACCTAATGACCTAGGGATAGAGAAGGGTGGTGGGAGCAGATGTGGAGGAAAGGTGGAGATTAGACATGACGGATGCATGCTGTGTGCACATATGAAATAGCATGCTGAACCTCAAGAGTATGTGCAATTAAAATGAGTTAACAAAATAAAAACTCAAAGAGAAAATTACCAGCAATCCATTTGAAATCACCTAGTCAAAAGAACTAAATTCAAAAGAAAAAACAACAGAAATTCTCTTTAAATACTGGAGAGCCACTAGCACTACAGCTGAGGTACAGAAGCAGCCCAGCATCCACAGCCGGCAATGGATGGAGAGGGCAAACCCTGACACGCTATGCCAGGGGAAGTAAAGCTACCAGAAGAGGACAAACACTAAGCGGTTCCCCTTGTTCGTGGTTTTTGGGATAATCAGATTCAAAGACTTACAGAAGAGAAAGATGGTTGCCACAAACTGGGAGAAAGTGGACCTGGGGAGTCTTAATAGGCCTAAAGTTTCAATTATGCAAAATGAATACTTAACATAGACTTACTATGTAACATATACCTATAATTGTAGTGTACTGTAAACTTAAAACTGAAGTTAACTTCCCAGTCAAAATAAAACATTATTTAATGTGTGTGTGTGTGTGTGTGTGTGTGTGTCTGTGTGATTTTTAACCACGAGGCAGAGAACACTTGTAATTGTCCCAAAACAATGTCATAATCTAGAACTCAGGAAAACATCTATTAAAAGAGATTACAGATTATAAGTGAAACTAGTATGTTTTCGATCACTAGATTATACCATGATTTCATCATTTTAAAAAGCAAACACACAAAATCCCCATACACTCAATTGCTAGCACCAACTATACCCTGTTTCAGAGAACTCGTAGCATATGGGAAGGGTCAGCTTCTAACTTACTGAAAGTTAACTGAATGAGGTCAGACTTCACCGAGATCTACACAGCAAAGCCAAAGTCACCAAACACTAGGGACAGATGACACACTCAAGTGGCACAGCAGTGCAGGGCAGGTTTTATGGCATGGCATCCAAACACTCAGGACACATGCAGACCAGTACCATGTAACTTAGAGAAACAGAACTCAGGAAAAATACTGGGGCAAAGATTATACTGTGAAGGGGTCGTTTTGTAGGCCTACCACAGGGTTGTGAGGAGTAGAATCCTAATAAATTACTGATTACAAATGGTGAGAGGTTACATACTACAATTAATATTGATGAGTTTTTGTTTTGAAGGTTTTTTTCTTTATAAAAGCATTCCTTTAAACTGAAGTGAGGGTTCAATGTGTAGTATATGACTAAGGAGATAAAGGGATGACAGACAGAAAAGCCAACACCTAGCCACATGTAAAAACAGTCACAAGAAATATGTTTTTGGTAACATTTTCTTTTGTTCTTCTTTTTAAAAAAATGAGTTTTCCTAAATTTATGCAGGAATGTTTTCCTAATCAAGTAATAGTACCAGTCTTAATGAAAATTAAAATGCTCTGTAAAGACATAAATAATAAACAGGTTTACATTACCCCTCAAGGCATGGAAAGGAAGATAATTCTTCAAAGTCTGAATTCTATTAACTGTTCATTCCCATGCAATTATTTAAATGACAAAAAAAACTAGTTAAAAATAATCAAAATTTTAAGACAAGGTAAAAGTTTTGATGATTCTTTTTTAATTAATTTTACATTTCAGTTAAAATATAATTACATCACTCCCCTCTACCCTTTCCTCCTTCTTTAAAAAAAAATAATAATAATAATAAAGTATAGCACAAGAACTTCCAAAGACCAAACTGACATAAGTGGAGAATTTTCCTCTGTGTAATGAAACACTGCCCCCAAGTGGAGACATTAGAAAGAGCAGCAAAACACATAAACACTTGATGGTCACTAATGCTGAAAGGATGTATCATTAAACAGAACTAAACTAACAAATTCCTTCAGCACGAGGCTAGAAACGCCTGTTCAAGCATTGAATGGCTTGGAAAGAAAAATTTAAAAGTTTATCTGTGTTCAAATATAAAAAGAAGAGTCGGTACCCACACTATGGCAGCATGGCTGCCACTCCAATGCATGGTAAAAATTCCAGATGCAAAAGTAACAAACCAAACAGCTTATATTAAGGTATGTTTCCACCTTCTAACAATTATACACTGATGTGCTTAATGTCCACAGTTTTTTAAGAGTTTGAAAAGACAACTACTGCCCTAGATAAAACACGGTTTGTACATTAACCCAGACTATGTTAAATTTTAGTTTCGAAGCACTTGTTCCTGTCCCACCCAAGCTACTCAGCCTTAAAAAAGAACAGTCATTTCTACTAAAAATAAGTCAAGCATATTTGCTTGAGGAGGACCCAGAGGAAAGGATGAAGCAGCCACGCCTCCTGTTAATGGCATACGTGGGAAGGTCGTCATAGCTAAGGACAGTGCTCTCAGCTAGATCCATCATTTCTAAAATGTGATATATTTGCAAATTCTCCATTCAAAAATCCCTTTCAAAGGCAAGTGTCCTGGTACATGCTTGTAATCCTGATACATGGGAGGAAGAGAAAAGAGGACCGAGAGTTTCAAAGTTATCTTTAGGTACACAGAGAATTCTAGGCCAACCTGGGCTACATCAGATCCTCTCAAAAAAAAAAAAAAAAAAAAAAAAAAAAAAAAAAATCAGCTCACGCCCTGGAAGGTTTTTGTTTGTTTCTTAGGCAAGTTATTTTTCCCTTTTTTCCTGTCATTTTAAATACATCAGTGAGCTAGCTGGGGAGTGTATTAAGAGCTGTAGAGGTTTTGTTTTCTTTGTTGGGTTGGGTGGCAGTTCTCCTAAAAATCTACTCTCAGGGTTTCATTAAATAACAGCTGTATTAGAAACTCGTGGATCCACTTAAAACTCACTATTCTCCTCTCCTCTCTCTCTCTCTCTCTCTCTCTGACACACACACAGTATTCCATAATCAGATATGCAGGTAAATAAATTAAAAGTGCCAAGTTATCCAGTTTATCCAGTTACAGTCATCCTAAAGGAGAGCTATGTGTCTGAGAGAATGCCTGCTTCTGACAGTACTGCTATCAGCAAGTCTGTCCATCTGAAGAACAGGCATCAGTTCTGGCCCATTGTTTGAACGCACATGTCTTTGGCTCTATTGCATTAACACTTAACTCTCATTAGTCATCTCGATCCCTTACCACTTTCTCTGCTCGTGCACTACACTTTATTTGGGGTATGTGTCTCTGGTAGCTTTTCTTTCCTTTCCTTTCTTTTCTTTTTTGATTGGTTGTTTTTTGTTGTTGCTGTCTTATTGTTGTTATTTTGGTTTGGTTTGGTTTGGTTTGGTTTGGTTTGGTTTGGTTTGGTTTGGTTGGTTTGGTTTGGTTTGGTTTGGTATGGTTTGGCTTGGCATGGCTTGGCTTGGCTTGGCTTGGTTTGGCTTGGCTTGGTTTGGTTTGGTTTGGTTTAGTTTGGTTTGGAATTTTTTTATTGACAGAGTTTCTCTGGCTGCTGTGGAACTTGGTAGACCAGGCTGGCCTCAAACTCAGAGATCCACCTGTCTACCTGCCTCTGTTGGATTAAAGGTGTGTGCCACAATGCCTAGCTCATCTGTTATATTTTCAAATGACTTTTATTTTTTAAAGGTTTTAATTCTTTTTCATATGCATTACAAATCATAAATCCTTTCATTAAAATGCTGAGATGGAAAGGTCCAACCTGAGTGCATCTATGGCTTCACAAGGATCACAGCATTGTTTTTCAGTCTTTTGTGTAAACCTGAGAGGAAATCTGGATTTGTCTGTAATCAATCTACGTGCTGTGAAAGCCATGATTCTTGGAAATGGGTTTTCTCGTTCTTTCTCTCTGTCCTTTGCCCTAGCGTTTTATGATAGACGCAGTTAATAATGTTAAGTCCGGAGAAACATGAGCCACACATGGCAATGCATGTCTGTAATCACAGCACTCGGGAGGCTGAGACAAGGAGATCTAAGATCACAGACCAGCCTGGGCTACACTGATGAGGACTAGGCCACCTTGGACTATAAGGTTTTGTCTCAAAAGATGGACAAACAGAAGAGAAGGGAAGGGAAGAGGAGGAGGGAATCTGTTGGTTTCCTGCTCTCTGGGCTGGCTGCTAAGCCACAACTGAAACAATGAGATAGAGCTCACTTTTGTGCTGTGTGTGTTTTTGCACATGATTTCCGTGTGTGCAGGTGGACACTGCACAGATGTGTGGAGGTCAGACATCAACCTCGGATGTGATTCCTTAAGATCCACCCTGCTTGGTTTTGAGATAAGACCTCTGATTAGCCTGGAATTCACTGACTAGATTGGGCTAACTGGCCATAGAGCCCCAGGTATCCACTTGTCTATGCTTCCCAAGTGCTGGCATTGCAGCCGCCTGAGCCAATACACCCTGCATTCTCTTTCAATGTGGTTTCTGGGATCTAACTCAGCTCCTCATGCTTACACAGCCAGCATTTTTACCACCTTTGCCATCTCTCCAGTACCAGCTCACTTTTAATTTGCTTAACTCTTGCCTTTCTCCCATTTCTGAGAAGCACACGCCATGAGTCATTCACTTTTGACCTCATCAGAATTCTTCACTGTTACTGAGCTCCCAGTTAGGATCCAGTCCCTGCCACGTAGTTCATGCTCTGAGCTTCAGGTTTGCAGAGGGAGGCTGCCGGACTTTCTGACCAATTCTCTCCTTTTTCTTCCTGTTGTATCACTTTGTGCCTAGACTGCTGCAGCTGCCCCTGGGTGTTTGCTTTCATTGATCCTAACACCTCTACACTGCCCTAGTCACGGGCCCAAGTAATTGTTAGCATCTAGTACCTTGCTCAAATCTGTAGTGGTTTCCTGTTATCCACTGGCCAATCTGAGGATGCCATACCATCTAGGTTCACTTCAGTGTTTTGGTTTATCACAGGCTGTTCTTTCCACTACAGCTTATACAACAATGTCTTCTAACTCTCCACCTAACTACTAAGAGTAATGCTGGTACAATTTAAACACTACTGCAGAACATATACATGTTCTTAGCATTCAAAATATCTGTCACCCAGTCATATCCAGTTCCACTGACAATTGAGATGAAAGCCAGTGAGGTGACTCACTGACTGACGGGTAAAGGAACTTACTACCAAGCCTGACAACATAGGTTCAACCCTCAGGATCCACAATAGGGAAGGAAAGAACTAACATTTACAAGCTGTTCTTTATGTGTACATTATAGCATGCACACCCCACCCTACACACACACACACAGACAATAATAAATAATAATTAATAAATAAATGTAATCTGATATTTTTTTACAAGAATTATTTTAGGGCTAGGGATATAGCTCAATGAAAAACCACTTTCTCAGCATACATAAAATTCTAAGTTCAAGTCCCAGAAAAGGGAAACGACCATTTCCTTCAGTTGGCATAAACCTTGGATTCATTAATCCCTAGTACCTCCCACACCCCCAAAAAAGTATTTAATTAACTTTACAATAACTTGGTCCCAATGGATTTTTTTAACCCGTTTATGCTTATGTCCTGATTACTACCAACGACAATGTTTAGATGTATGTCTTTGGGGCCCACACAGGTGCCGTGGGGCTCATGTGGAGGCTGAAGGGAAATTGGAAGGAAGGAGTCAGTTCTCTACCTCTACCACATATAGTTCCAGGGGAAAGAACGCAGGGCATCGGCTCCTCTGCTAAGCAGAGGGCCTTAACCTGCTGAGCAATCACAGCCTCCAAAGTAGTTTCTTTTTTTCTTCTTTCTTTCTTTCTTTTTTAACTTAAATGTAAAATATTTGTAATCCTAGCACTTTCGAGTGAAGGCAAGAGGATTGGGGCTTCAAAGGCAGGCTAGGTTATCTGACAATTATACCTGTTTCAAAAGACAGAGAAAAGAAAAATTAACCAGGTGTTATATGTTCTTGTTCTCTCTCTCTCTCTCTCTCTCTCTCTCTCTCTCTCTCTCTCTCTCTCTCTTTGTGTGTGTGTGTGTGTGTGTGTGACTTACACATATACATACTTATGTTAGAGAAAGACAAGCCTTGTATAAACAAGGCACAGGCAATGGTTACTGAGAACCTTGTCGGGCTTCCTCTTAGGCAACCTGACTGCTACAGAAGGGAAGGAACCCCTGGGCTGGCTATTCTACTGTTCCCTTGGTTTAGTCAAAAACAGTCACCTTGGTTCAGAAAGAATCTTTTCTAGAATGGCTACAAATGTATCTAAATATGTGAAGGGCTCAGGGAAGAGCTGCTCAAAGAGCAAAATCCTCACCAGGTTCCTGACTTGACCTCTTGTGCTGCTAAGACTGGGTAGTTACTAAACGGAATTTATGCCTTACTGCTTTAGTGATTAGAATGCCCAAACCCCAAAACTACTACATGATGAAGAATGGTCTCTATTTCAATAACAGTGTCTTGTAGCTGCACGCTCCAGAGTGGAGGAAGGCTATATGAGGAAAGAATTGGAAATGCAAGGGAAAGCCCCATTCAACCCTAATCTCTTTAGATGGGTACTAATCCCATTCAGGAGGGCAGAGCCTTGTGACTTAATCTTCTTCAAAAGCCACACCTCAGCTCAGCTGGGATTCAGTTTCAATACTGACAGTCAAGGCTTAGCAGTCTCTAATTGATTTTCTTTTCCTCACCAGGAAGAAAGCAAACATTTCCTTCAAGGAGAAGAAACAAGAAATTAAGAACTAAGATTGATCCTCCAACCTCTTGTCCTGTTCATCTGTACTCGGAGCTACCATCTACCTGTGCAGAGCACACAGCAGAGAGGAACACGGGATTTACACTGGCTGGTTTAAATAATAAATCTCACATCTGCTTTCTGTTTGAGAACTAAACTGTCAGAGACCCAGAGAATAGATAATGGAGACTATTCACTCAAGAGATAGAGGAGCATGGAGGGCCGTCCTTGACCACAGACTGAATTCTAGGCCAGCCTGGGCTACATGTCACAGTGACACAGAGAGAAGAGCAAAAAGAAATGTAGAGAAGGAGACAGGTTTTCAACCTGGCCCTGACCTCCATCTCGGAATGCTGCTCCCACTGCCTACTGCAAATCTCACAGAAGTGTCTCCTATCTGCCAGTCTTCCTTCTTTCCTGTCTTAGGAAATGAACACTCCTAGGTTTTCAGATACTTGGAATCATCCTTGACTTTTCTTTCCCTTAGGAAGTAGGGAGGAAGATCAGAAGTTCAAGATTATCTCTCGTAACTTATCGAGGTCAAGGCCAGCCTGGGCTACATGAGCTCTTGTCTCAAAGAGGGGTGAAGCTCAGACAATAAGTTACTTGCCTTGAAAGCATGAAAGGCCTGAGCGTGATCCCCAGAACACACACCAAAGAACAAAGAACAGCAATACTCATGATCCCAGGGCTGGGGAAGCAGAGACAGGAGCTTGCTAGTCAGCTAGTGTAGCCCAACTGGTGAGCTCTAGGCCAATAAAAGCCTGCCTCAAAAAAACAATATAGACAGCTCCTGATAAATGGCACCAGAGGTTAACCTCTGACATGTACACACAGAGAAAGATAGAGACGAGAGACAAAGACAGAGCCAGAGATAGAACACTACATAACTACAAGAGGTGGGCCCAGTTTTCCTCCCTCACCCTAGGTCTTCCCTTTCCTCGTGAAGCCACCAAGATCCAACTAAGGAGTGGGGCCACAGAGGGCCACTGAAACCTAATCTCCTCCAAAGATGTGAACTCCAAACACCACTAACAGAGTAGGCTTCCCCATCTTTGCGGGCGTGCATGCGTACATGCGTACATTTTACCACATGAAGTCATGGAGGACCACCAAATCCTATGACCACAAAAGGTTCCGGCTGGCCTCCTTCCTTTTATTTCTTGTTTGTTTTCATTTTTAAAAGTTACAAAGCATATTCAAAAACAACCAAGCTGTGTCCCCAGCCTTCCTGACCTTCCTTCCCTTTCCTTTCCTTTCCACTCTTAATGTGTGGCATACAGTCGTCAGTCAGCAACCAGGATAAAACAGTAACTCCCTACACCAGGTCATGTTGCTCCTCCACTCACACTCTGCAGTATTTCACCATCTGAACCAGGTCGTTCCACGTGACCTAGCTTCCTGCTAGCTCTATGCTCTCATCTCTGGCTTTAATTCCCTTCAGCGACCCCACACACACACCTGCTAACTTGAAAACACAGCAGCTTGCCTCCTCTCAGGGCATCAGCTCCAGAGGGCATCTCTGGCAGAAACTCAATCCTCCATACTCACTCCTGGGACCTTCCTCCTCCAGAGTCTTGACTTAGCATTTTCTATCCCAATCACCCTAATTTTTTCCCTTGTAGCATCTATCACTGCAACTCCACCTCCGATGCTCCCACTGCTACTCCACATGGACTTCATCTGCCGCTGCCAGACACCACCTGCATCACCGTCACTCCGACATCGTTCCTGCTGCTGCTGCTGACCGCGTGAATTTCCACCGCTGCTGCAAAACTTCCACCTTGTGAGCTGTGCCCCTGCAGCCCCCACACGGTTCTCTGTCATGTGGGCTGAGTAGCCGGCCAGACAGACTCATGGTTCCACCTTTCCTGCCTTTTCTGTTACCAGACCGCAAACACACACCGGCTTATTAATTGGTAAGGAGCTTCTACTTGGCAGGAGGGACCCCAGACGCCTGGGTAGTGTCTGGCCAACGCTCCCTAGACTAAGGGGTTGGCTCTCCATTGCCCCAGTCCATATGACTGGCCTCTAGCCAACCTACGGCTTTGGCCCATTGCGTGATTTCTTCTCAGAAATAGCTTCCCCCCTACCAGCTCTCTCAGCTGTTAAAAACCATGGTACCAGGTAGCTCCCGAGTGGTCTCATGACAACCAGGCCACTCCGGCCCTGTGCTAGATTCCCGTTATCAATACTTACTTCTCTGGGACGCTGATTGAAGATTGATAACGACCACCGTCACGCAATGGGTACAATGTCTTTCTACAATAAGGTCTAAATCCGGTATCCTCTAGATAACAGACTAAATCAGCCACTGAAAGGATCTTAACACATATGCCTGCAGTCTATAAATGGAAAAATCCTCTATGTTCAACTATTTACCTGCCTTCATTATATTTCTTCATGTGTTCTGCCTGTTCACCACCCAGGTTCTCTTAGCATTAAACCTGCTCAACCCTACACCTCTTTCTAATCTTTCTTTTTAATTAAACCAAAATGGGTGAATTGCTGAGACTCTGGCGGACGTCTGCAGGTTTCCACAGACCAACTACCAAAGGTTATCCTCGCTCACTAGCCTAGCCTAGACCTGGTAAGCTTCCCCATCCCTCACTGGTCAGAAGTGACCTGCCACGTGGTCCCAGGAAAGACTTCTTGAGCTACAAATGAACCTTGTCCTTCCCTGTAACCCTGTTCCTTCTAGGACGGTTGCCCTTGCTTGAGACACTTCCCCTTTCCTCTCGAGACAGTTTCTCATGGCTGAGTACCCCAGGCCAGGCCTGGACCAACTGTTCTCTCTGCCTCAGGAGCACTGTCTCCAGTTCTAATCCCGAGTGTGGCTCTTCCAAGGGTTAGCCTTTCGTGCGCTTCTCCCATTCCTCCCTGTCATCTGCGGCTGCCTGGACCCACTTAGTCCCATCGGTTTGCCTGGTGGTTCTTAGCTCTGCTCTGGGTCTTCTCCTTACATTCTGCCAAGGACCCTCTCTGAGACTTGCGCACACGTGCACAACCACCCACACTAACTGCTTGACTGCCCAAGCATGCAGGGAGGCACTCTCTCTCCCTCGCTGCCCGGGACCTGTAAAGTGAGTGTTAGCGTGCCTTCCGCCACAAAAACCATTAACTTAACCGTTGCTGCGATATGGGACTTGCTTGCTTTTTATCCTTGCTCACTGCAGCTGCCTGCCAGAGGCACTGGCAGCGACTTCCGCCGCTAGCAGGAAGTCCCGCCCTGCTGCCACACCCTGCCAGCAGTTCATCGTTTGCCACTGTTATCAGCTTTCTTATCCTGGTCCCAGCCAAATACTTCTTTGCTAATACAGAAGTGTGCTTTTCTCTGCCTATACAGCCTGCCAAAGTTACTTAAGACTCTTTCCTATCCTGCCTTAATAGTTTTACTACTGCTATTGAATTCTATTCAGTTACAACCAATCCTTATGGCTCTCAATCTCATCAGAAGTCTGCTAATATTATATTTTAAGCTTATGGCTGACAGATTTCCCAAAGCCTCTCTAGCAGTTGACCCTAAATGGTTTCAGAAAACTTGAACACCAGACTCCTAGAAGATACAGCCTGGATTGTATGCAAACGAACACAGTGGACTAAACTGGATACTCTGAGTCAAATGACTTCGCTAAGTCATTTCTCATGTCATGCGTATCCATTCCACAGAGAAAAAGCCCTGTGTCTTCTGTGCTTGAAAGCCAAACTGACTACACCCAAGAGACTATGGAAACCACGGGAACTGTTGACTAGTGGACTCTGTCATTTTTTAAATTAACATATAACTGGTAGATTGTTGTTTACTCTTTCTCAGACTTCTGACTACAATAACAGCTAAGCTTTCACAGATGTAGTCTGTTACCTCATTATCTAAACTCAGTTGCCATCAATTAAATGCTTCATATTTCCTCTTCTTGCTATCCTATTGTCCTAAATTACCTGAGTTCCTATAAACTTGCCTAACTCTGATAAAACATTCCACTATACGATCCAACAAAGGTTAATCTTAAGGACTGCTTGTGTTAACCCATGCTGTTATCTGTTTTGTAAACTTATAAGCTACAAGAAATCCACTCAGATCTACCACTCATGGACCAAATAGATGCCATCCAGACAAGTACATCTGACTAAATTTACCCGCTTACTACCTATTACAAAGGGTGGGATTCCTCTGGGTTTCAAATGTACATCTTAGAAAAATTTTCTTTCTCCTAAATGTACTTAATCTTATTCCTTACATCTTGTCAAGTCCAGGTGCATCCAGGACAGCTCCAGAGAAGCAACGTCCAGATGCTCCATCTCCTGTCACACACACAGCTGCTTCTACTGGACCTGTTTCTTCTGACCTATCTGGATGGCTCCACAGACCCTGGACAGAAGGACCGACAACATCCCCCAACCCCAAAGGTTCCCCTAAGCACGTAGCAAGCAGCAGGAACTGTCCAATATCACACGCCCTAGTTCTGCGTGCACCTACCTCTTTGTGTTAATTTTCTTTTTACACTAAACCAAAACTGAATGTTGTATTCATGTCCAAAACTCCCTCCATATTACCAGGAAGGCCAGACTCATGGCTGCCTCTACCTACAGTTATAAAAAAGGGGACTGTTGCCCCTCCTACTTCCCTACTCTTAGCACTGCCTGTACCTGAACCTGCAGGTTGTCCTGCCCACTTTCCCCCTTCTCTTCCTCATCTCCACGTGGTATGACCGCGCTCCACCTCCATCTCCCTCTCTGCTCTCTCTCCTCTCGTTCTCTTCCCTCCGCCTAAATAAATATTCCCCTCATGGAACCCTCTGGCCTCGTGTCATCTGTTCCAAGCTGTTGCGCGTAACATCTATCATTATTTATTATATTTCCACCTATGATTGTTACTGTGTTTCTACTGCCTTCTCACTACAACCTAAGCTTCCGAAAAGTAGGAGCCATCGGGCATAGCCACACGTGCGTACATTCCCAGCAAGAGTGAGGCTAAGGCAGCAAGATCACAAGTTCAAGGCCAACCTGAGCTACACAGCAAATCTCCTTTCAATTTAAAATAAAAGAAAGAAAGAAAGAAAGAAAGAAAGAAAGAAAGAAAGAAAGAAGAAGAAAGAAAAAAGCAGTGAGCACAAAGTCCATGCAGAGACCACTAGGATTCTCCATCAAGCAGACAATGCTTGCATCCCAAAAGGCATTCAATAAACACCTGTAGGGTAAACAAACGGGCCACCTGATGCTACGTCTATTACATTTCTTAAGATTATTTTTAAACTGGGCTTTTAACTGGTTAGAAAGAGGCTTAGTAATGGATTCAGTGGTTTTCTCACCTAACCAGGTTGGTGAAGCTCATGGAAACATCTAGAAAGGAGCCAGCATCGCAAATGCAGCTGCTCATTATACCCTGGAATCCACACGTGCTTCTTTCTCCTTGTGTTCTCTTAGCTTTACCTGCTCACTCAGTGTCCGCTCACTCTTGATTACCGAACAAAGCATTTGTTTACACTTGCAGAGAGTACTGACACCTAAAGTGGGCCCTTTTCTCTAAGTATCTATAGGAGATAGGTGTTTTAAATACAGGCATTGGGCTGCTTCCGGGTTAGGGTACATGTGTGGAATCTGTGGGCTAATGGGTATGAAAAAGAAAAAAAATGAAAATAAAGAGAAATAGACTTTCTACTGGGCCACCAACTGCCAAGGTTGTCCACTAGCTCTGAGTAAGCAAAGACACTGAGACACTGTCTCAACTACTTTCCTCTAGTGCCCTCAAGGCTTGTGCAGTGTGCCTTTACCAGATAAACTTTGGGTAGTTAAATCCTCATATATGTTCTTACACCTCACACACCTAATAACAGAATAAATTGTGAATAATGGGCCTCCCATAAATCCCTGCCCAATTCCAGGAAAGGGACCAACCCCTCCAGGCTGCCCCTGCTAGGCCAAGGAGAAGTGGAAGACTAGCATTTGTACATTAAGACCCCACAAAGAGGGAGAACCATTGCCACACTCAAGAGTGTACTTACAGGCCAGATAAGATTGCTCAAAGGTTAAGAGCACTGCCTGCTCTTCCAGAGGATCCACGTCTGATTCCCAGCACCACACTCAGTTCCAGAACCTTTCTGTAACTCTATTTCCTGTGCATCTGGCACACGTGGTGACACACAAGCAAGCAGACACCCATAACACATAAATGATTTTTTTTAAGATTTATTTGTTTTATATATATGAGTTACCCTGTAGCTGTCTTCAGTCACACCAGAGGAGGGCATCGTATCCCATTACAGATGGTTGTGGGCCACCTTGTGATTGCTGGAAATTGAATTCAGACCTCTGGAAGAGCAGTCAGTGCTCTTAACACTGGAGTCATCCCTCCAGCCCACATAAACAATTTATTTAAAGAGTGTAATTTTACTTTATTACTGTTAGAAACACGCTCTGGCCTTTTCTCTCTACTATCTGAACTCTTTCTCATGAGTACAGAGACCAAGACTGTTGTGGTGGTGGCAGCTGGAGGAAGATAAGACCTCAGAATAACACTAAGTAAACAGGATCCCGGGTTCAGCTGCTGACAGCTCAGCAGGTAAAGACATGTGCTGCCATGCCTGGCAGACCTCAGTTGAATCCCCAAGACCCACCAACATGGTAGAAGGGGATAACCAACTCCTGAAAGTTGTCCTTTGACCTACACACACACACACACACACCACACACACACACGCACTGGATGTAAAAAAAAATAATTTTAAAAAGGTTTTTTAAAAAAGAGTCATGTGAACTAATGAATGCAGGAATGCAGTCCAGTTCTGACACACATGGGTAAACCTGGTACTCCGTGTAACGCTGGTCCCTTTACTTCTCCTACAAAGGTCATCAATTTTTCACACACTTTAGTCTCACTGTAATCCAACAGATTACAAAGAGATCATGTAATTAGGCAATAAAAGCAGGATTTGAACTTGCACCTGCTTCTAGAGCAATCAACGGACTTTACCCATGGACTTACCTTCTAGTTGTCACAATGACACGGGGGTTCAAAGACTCTGACCGATGCCCACAGGAGCTGAAGATTTGTTTACCCATTACTGTTTAAGTATACCACAGAAAAGAAGCTATATCCATCTTAGTTCATAAGAGTGGAACTTAACTTATCCAAGACAATATTTCCTTAGTTCAAGGGAACAAAACTTTCTGAATTTTCAACTCCAGTTCCTACTAGAAGACCTCAATCTGTCTTACATTCATGACCTCAAGCTAAGACATTACTCAGAGAACTGGGTACAGTTCAGGTCCTGTTCAGTTCCCAGCACCTACCTCAGACATGTTTAACCTTTACTGCAATGTGTAATTATACAAAACCAGATGTGAATTGTCAGAATGTAAGTCCTATGCACTAGGATTACAGGTGTGTGCTACCACATGGGGCTAAAACAAGCTTTGAAACGAAGTCTATACCTTTGCTAACACAAAAGAAAATCTTATGCCCGAATTTAAATATTCCAAAATAATTTATTATGTGAAATATAAAGCATAGCATTTTGTATTATCATGAAATTAGAACATATCTTTAATGACGCCCGTAGCTTCACAGTTGGCTGAAGGACTTGGTCACAGAAATAGTAGTGGAAATAGCATACCACTGCTTAGCAGGAATTTCTAGAGGCAATCACCAGGTAGATCTAGCATGTCTTACTTACAGTTTCTACTGGTGTGATGAAACACCATGACCAAAAGCAAGGTAGGAAAGAAAGGGTTTATTTGGACTCTACACTAGAGTCCATCATCAAAGGAAGTCAAGACAGAGGCTCAAACAGGGTGGGAACTTGTAGGCAGGATTGATGCAGAGATCATGGAGAGGTGCTGCTCACTCACTTGCTCCTCATCACTTGCTCAGCCTGCTTTCTTATAGAGCTCGGGACCATCAGCCCAGGGATGGCACCACGTACAATGGATCAATCACTGATTAAGAAAATGCCTGATAGCCTTGCCGACAGCCCAAGCTTAGGGAGGCATTTTGAGGTTCCAGCCTCTCAGGTGACCTTACGTCAAGTTGGCATCAAACTATCTGACATACAGCATTATGTCCCCTCTGATCTAATAGCAATGCTCCAGTAAGAGCTAATCTGACGTGTCCACAGCACAGGAACACTGAATAGCCACAAAGGAAGGAGTATCCATCTATTTCAACAACCTATTATGATACAGGACTGTAAACCCATCACAATCCAGCATAAGATGATTTAGATTAGCGACAAGCTACTTTATTTCTTGAGGTCTTATACTTCGTACTATCCTCTGAGCCAATTACAGGATATATGATGGATCAATCTTCCAGAAACAACCCAAATCATCACGATGAACAAAACATATTAACACAAAGATTAGTGCTATACACTGCAGCCTTGAAGCATACTGTCTCTATTTTTTTTTTTTTTTTTTTTTTTTAAATTCTAAGGAAGAGCAGGGTGCTGCTTGGGGAGGAACGAACGCCTTGGTGACCCACAAAGTCCCCAGGAAAGTCACAGGTGAAAAGGGGGATTAAGCAAATAAATAAGTCAATGGGAAAAAGAAAAAAGGGGAAAGCAGCCATCAAAAAGACCAGCCGCTTTGAGCCTGGTGTGGTGGCACACACCTCTAACAGGGGTATTGGGGAGGTTGAGGCAGAAAAACTGCACAGTGAATGCCAGCCAGGGTTAGTAACAAACCCCAGCACAGGCTGGGCTACAAGGAACAGTCTCAGAATCTAAAGTACGTGAGTGTGTGTGTGTGTGTGTGTGTGTGTGTTTCCATCCGTCTGTAACCTTCATAAAGGCTGAATCCTGCCCTTTAACACCTAACTAAAACTATCTTTTCTGGCAGGCTGAGCAATTACAGTAATTCTGCTTCCTTGGACTTTGAGCTAGGACTTGTTGCAATAGCAGAGTAACTGACCCAGGCAATGAGATAATAAACAAAAACAATGTCCTTGTATAGCTGACCTTCTTTAAATTCAAACCCTCATATCTGAATTTAACATATTCAGAGGTTATAGGAAAACAAGAACCAAGAACCAATGCACAGACTCATAAATCACTGGATTGCATTTTCTTTAGCACTCTGAGGAAGAGCCTGACTGGAGAGCCCAAGCTTCCCTGCTCTGAAATTATTTAGTAAAAAACGATTCAAGATTTGAGGCGGGTGAGAAGTGTCTATGTTAATTCTTTTTTTTTTTTTGCTTGGCTTGTTGTTCTGGTGGTTTTGCTTGGTTCCAGGAGGTGGTGGGGGTACTGTTTGCCTGTTGGGTTTGGTTTGGTTTAGTATTTAAGAGACATTCTCATGTAGCTTAGGCTTGCTCTGAACTCACTGTGTATAGCCAAGGCTGCCTTGAACTTTTGATCCTCCTGTCTCCACATCCTAAGTGCTAGGATTACAAATATCCCCATGACCCTGGCTTGAAATAAGTTTATATACTATTTTCATGTCTTAAGTTGTTTTTTTTTAAAAAAAAAAAAAAAAAAAAAAAAAAAAAGAAAAGAAAAGAAACCTCTCGCACAGTCCCTCGTCTAAAAAAACAAACAAAAAGCAAAAAGCAACAACAACAAAAATGTCAGAAATGTACCCAATGAACAAAACGCCCTCTTTACAAAAGGAAATATTCTAGAGTCCTTTAGGAGTTAGGAAAGACTGAACAAGCTCTGTGAAAACTCAGAAAGAAAGTAGAATTTACATTTACAAACTGGCTAAGGGTAAAATCCTAAGAACTTAATAGCACATGAAGTAAGAGAAGAGTAACGGTGTGCGTCTTCAGACCTGCACATGGAGCATTCTCAAGTACACCTGACAATGAGAAATATGCAGCTAAGTAATACAGTGCCCAGACTTTAGGAGGCCACTGCTAGCCAGCAGTCTTATCCTCAGAATATGCTATAAAGTGTCATCAGGCCCGAGCATCTGCCCTGCATACCCCCACTCATTCCCAACTGTGGACAGAGCGGTTTCTGTACCCACACCAACTCCCAAACACAGAATGCTAATCCTAACTATTCAGATTACTGAATCCTCCGGATTCTTCAACACCACATCTTTCAATCAGTCTTGACTCCCAACGTTGAATTCACATAATTGACAAACATCATTTTTTTTAAGTTTTAAAAAGCTTTCCATTGTAACAATTCTTTAAAAAAAAAAATCAAAATTACAGCCTCCTGGCTCCAAGCTTCAACTATTTCTTACTTTTACCAAGGTACTTACCAGGGGCTTTAATCTCATGTCAGTAAGTCAAAAAGTAACAGCCCACAAGACTAAAGTCAAGAATTTCCTTCTATATAATAAATATTTATACCTCTTTATCAATTCTTTTAAATGAGAAAGTCTATGAAAGTAGGTTACTTCAGAAAGTGACTTAAGTCAGGCATGGCAGTGAACACCTGTAATCTCAACAACCCAGGGCTAAATAAGATTCTGCCTTAAGAAATAAATAAAAAGACAATCTTTATAAAAGAAAAAGTTAGCCTTAAACTAAAAAAAAAAAAAAAAAAAAATCTGACAGAAATAAAAATTATGAAATGAAATCTTAATTGCACTAGAAGGACAAAGGGTACTTGTGAACATTCTATTTTTGCTTACAGTTACTAGTTTAAAAGAAAAACACAACAACTTACCAATAACTAAAGCGCCTCTTTCTGCAAAAGCCAGGCATATGCTCGGCCCAATCCTAACGAGAAACAAAGGAAAGATGTTAGCATGATTGTTTTAGACCATGAAGCTTGGTCTCCATCTTAAAATAATAAGTCATCAATTCATTACAGTAGTAGAAGATGGTCCCTCTGTTGGTACTCTCAACATCCTCTCCACTCAGACCCTCTTCTGACCTCAGAAGTTAGACAAGTTAAAGCCATGTTTTCACCCATTTCCCGGGCTGCTAGAACACCGCATGTGAGCTGGAGTCCACCGCTAGGCGCAATTATAGGACATGTTAGAAGCAGAAGTGGGACAGATTCCACCTTATCCAGGCTCTGGCACTTGCTATTTAAGCAGCTATTTCTCTTCAAATACCCTCCATGTTTAAAAATAGTCCCAAAGAGACAACTTTTTAACCTGGTCTCCTGATCTGTCAATGGCAGTCCCCTTACTTCAGGACACTAATGACCTAGGGTACTTGGACTATGACAGACTCGATGACAGCTCAAAGGTATGACTTCCAAAAGTCATACCTCACCTGAAGCCCGAATTCTCTCTTATTCTAAATGTCTAGCGATTTCTATAACCTGTGCTGAACCTCGGATATGCAACTGTCAATGACAAATCCTTTTACCTCTGAATCTATGAGACTGGCAAATAGTGATGATCTTTGGGGATCTGACCTGTGAAGTTAACAGCCAGGGGTGGAAGATTTTTCTCTGGCTTAAACTTCTTTTAACTTTCTTTATTTTCAGTTTTAGTTGATATATTCCACTGCTAAATGGGGAGCTTAACAGAAAACTTATATTTAAGATAAACTGATAAACACACAAATAAATATACAAATGGACGGAGGACGATCAGGAGTTGAAAGCCAGTTTGGGCTGTCTCGATAATAAGAAGATCAAAGGTTGATTAAGTCAATACCCTGCACACTGGGGTTAGAGGTTACTCACTGGTGTGGAACTAATGAAAACATTTCACTGCAAAACATCTACCTGGATGTGAGGTTTTTTAATTTTCTGTCCTTTAAAATTAGTATTGCTTCAATCATAATTCTCTATCTCGAAATCAAAAACAGGCAGCTTTAACACTGGCTGGCACACTTCAGAAATGCCTTTGCTCTCAAGTTCTCTCTTCCTACCTTAGTCCTGTATCATCTCTCACCCTTTCACACACAGCAGTGTGTGACCTTTGCCACAATTCCGGTGAACTTTGGTGTGTGGCTCTCTCAAAAAATACTTGACTCATGAGACAGAGGAAAACACTCAACAACTGACCGTTCAAAGTCAAGGGGCTGGCAAGTCAATTCCTCGGGTAGGATGCCAGACCCAAGACGTTCTTTTAAGACCATGTGTGACTTGACAGAGGCCTAAGAGTCCTAAGGCAGCGAAAGTCACAGTCCATAGTCACACACTAGAGAGAGGACGAACTTTACTCAGCTGTGCACCCTGCAATCTTGCTGACATCTCTCCTGGGAAAGACGTAGGCCTTAGAAGAGCTCCCTCCGGGCTTGGGACCCGGAGCACCTGCCGACATGCCCACTGCCCCTCCTAGCCTGGCCCACGCCGGTCCCTCCCGATCCAGCACCAGCTCCGCAGCCCGCAGCTGCGCGCCACAGTCCCTCTATCCGGATTGCGGGCCCGGCGCGAGGCTCACCTCCCCGGCGCCGGTGACCAGGACCACACGCCCGTCGAACCTCAGCGGCGAAGCCATGAGTCTATCCTGCACCACGTACACACTAGCAGTGCTCCGCGTACTGCTCTGGGAGAGCGGGACAGCGGGACAGGGGCGGGGAGAAAAGGGGCGGGACACAAACAAGTGACCTGCAGGTTTCGGGAACTGGTGGTTCCAAGTGCGCCTGCGTGGGTCTGGCTTGGCATCATGGGAAATGTAGTCCAGTACGATTCCCCTTAAGGGAGAAAAATCTGTCCAAGAGAATTGCCTTAGAAACTTTTTCAGAAGAGAACGCTGCCAAGGTCCATGTGGCTAAATGACTTACTACTCACTCTACTTTCATATATTTCATTTCATCTTCATCATTCACTCAATGTGCTCTGAATTCAGCCATTGACCTAGATGAACAGCACTTAGCTTCCACTCTAAAGGGGCGGTTTAACATAGCTTCTAAAAAAGAAAGTTATCCCTCACAGTGATCAAGACTTTTCAGAGTATATCCCCTGGATCTACTATATGAAAGTCACCCTGAAACTGTCAAAATGCAGAATCCTGGACCCCCATCCCCACGACTGCCTTCCCCAGACACAATGAACAAACAAACAAAAAACAAAAAACAAAAAACGAAAAACGAAACTAAACTAACAAACAAAAAAGTGCTGACGAGTTTAGTATTTACGTGTTGGGAACACACATACAGTGTCAGTCATTCATTCAACAAATATTGAGCAGCCAGTTCTTAGAAACAAACTTACAGATGAACAAAGGGGCTATTGAAGCTATTAATAGGATGCTGCCTAGCTTTCAATAGCCTTGCAGCCTGACAGGACTTGCAAGAAAAGTGTGCAAGTGTGCCAACGGATGGGGGCAAGATAAAGGAACACTATGCACCCATGGAGAGAAGACAGAAAAGAGAAAGGCGTAAACAATGACTGGGCAAGTTGGAGGGGGGTTGGAAATACAGGGAGGGGAGATACTAGCTAGGCTGGGGCAGCAAAAGAATGGAGCCACAAAACAAACAAAACAAAAACAAAACAAAAAAACAGGGCTCATCAGATCATATTTCAGTGCCGAAAATGGTTCTGAGCAGGATTGGTCCAGAAGATGGTTAGAATACATTTACTGATGGAAAGAACATGTTGTCCTTTTAAGGAGGCTTGAGTAGAGATGGGCAAGAAGATATAAAAGACCTGGGAAAGGTTAAAATGTTGAAGAGGAAAATTTTGGGGTATAATTTGAATGGAGTGAATAGGTAGGTTTCTGTGGGTCATGGGATGTGAGGGAGTTGCATCTGACAATCAATGTTATGGTGGGTCATTCTTCAAAACAAAGAACTGGAAAAGCTACACCTGAAGGAGAATATGGCATCAGTTTTAGGCACTTGTGGAGGGGGTAAGGGAGGGAAGATTCCGGGGTAATTACCTAGCCAACAACTTCAGTCCTGGAATCTGGAAATGTGGTTTTAGCACTCCAGCAGAGAGAGAGGAGTAGCCGCCTATCCCAAACCTTCAACTTCAAAATCCATGTCCTTTCACTCACAGCTCAAAGCTAAGCCAGCACTTCCTTCTGGAAGCCATCCGTCCACATCTGCTTATCACAGTTGACCCTTGAATTCCCATGTTCACTGAAAGCCAAGCAGATGAGTTCAGAGAGCACACGGGACTCAAGGTAAAAGGTGGGTGAGAATTCACTCAGTAGTGTAATAGAGTAATGCACCTCAGTAGTGGAAGGCTTGCCTGGCATGAGTGATATCCTGGGTTCAACATTAAAAAAAAAAAAAAAAAAAAAAAAAAAAATAAAAAAACTAAAATCTAAAGAGTATAGTTAAGAGCATGGCTGCTCTTCCAGAGGACCAGGGTTCAATTCCCATGAACCCACATGACAGCTCACAAGTGTCTGTAACTCCAGTTTCAGGGGATCTGATACTCTCACACAGACATAGGCAAAACACTGATGTACATAAAATAAAAATAAATAAGTTGTTTTATTAAAAAAAAAAAAAACCTAAAGATTAAATCCCTTTAAAAATTAGCTATATGCCAGGCAAATTTTCCAAACAGGCCAGTTTCAATTGCCAAGATAACGAGGTTCCCTCCAGCTTACTCTACACAAAACAAAGTAACACGATGCTAATTAACTTGTTATTTGTCCATTGTTCTCACTCCTATACTTTCCTTACAAGGAAAAGAACTATGAAATTACAAATCCACTTTGTTTTCTGTTCTGCTTCTGTCAAACCTTTGTGCAACTCCTGTTAAAGCCCTTCTCTTCTTCTCTTTACCTCTGTTGGTAAAGCCAACTTCCTACACTGGGACTGTGAACACACTACTTTAATGACAATTTTCCAATAGAAAAAGCTGAGCCAATGAAGTAATTTAAGAGGAGCACGGCTAGGAGCACTTGCCTATTCCGCTCCTGGTTCTGTTTATGCCCAGCACCCGCAGAAAGTGATTACTGAGAGAAACAGGGAGGAAGTACAATACACCAACAGCTTGTCCAGCTTAGTGCCTTGTCACCTTTTCTCCAATGCAGTGGTTTCCAACCTCGCCTGTGGAGCCTACTCCAGACCACTGACCCCAAGGCAAATCAGCTCGTTCGTATCCACGTTCTCTGTTTTCCTTATTGTCCACACACGGCCCAGTGTGCGAGCATTTTTAAATAGGAGTTTAAATTAAAATGTAGAAGTGAGCCTAGCTGTGGGGAATCCAGAACCTGACTCTGGAAAAAGCGCAGTGACCATGCCATAACACTGTAGACTTTGCGCCCTTAAGACTCTGGGGGTGGGAGGAAGCCTCCACAGCTTGGCGACAATGAGGAGCCAAACTTCCTCAAGCTAGCTCAAAGGAGGACTATTTGATTACATGTAATGGCGTTTCAAACACCTCAAGTTCCAAAGCTATCACTGGAGTATATTGGTTTTGACCTCATCTTGTAATCTTTCTTGAGTAATCCAATAACTCTGTCACTCTGGTTTTTAAGAACAAGTCTAACAGCATTATTCCTGCTTTCAGAAATTGAAACGCAAAGTCAACTCAGAACTTGTGACGATGTGCATTCTGGATCACACCTGTCAGAAATGAGCCAATGTGAAGTTGGAGGTGAAGGGGCCATTGGTATTCATTTGCCAGTCTCAATCTCAAAAACCAGATCTGGCTATTTCTAGCTTGTTCTTGACCATAGCCAACAGAAATAAGTAAATGCAGGTGACAATAAGGTAAGTCTACAAATAAGGACGTTTGGAATATGAGCGGCTACATATTTAGAAATTACAATCATCAAAGTACAATGAGTTGGTCTGATTTAATATGAAAAAGAGCTTCACTATGTAAGTATGGATTTATCTATTCATACGTGTATATAATTGCCTTGTCTTGCCCTGGAGTCCTGTTCTTACTCGGACAATAAAAAAGGAGACTCATTCTTGCTAATTAAAAGCACAGAGTCAAGATGGTACATGCCTTTAATCCCAGCTCTGTGAAGGCAGAGCCAGAGGATCTTTATGAGTTCAAAGCCAGTCTGGTCTACATAGAGAATTTCAGGCCAGACAGTCTGAATAGTCAGACCAGACTCTGGGAAGGAAAAGAAAGTCAACTTGGTATATTTAGGGTAAATAAATAAACTTTGGGATTTTTCCTTCCTTTGTCTTCTGCTCTAACTGTACATTAGCATAAAGGAAAAGCTTGGTAGAATGGAGTTATCCCTTAACACTAGGATTATATAGTCCACGACAAAGAGAAGTTTTGGTTCATTCCCTCAGTTGTCCTCAACCACGTGTCCTTGGCTTCAGCTCAAATCTAGATAGACTCTAAATCATATTTACAGCTGTGTGTGGACTTAAGTATTCTTCAAACCTGCTATAATTTATCTCAGTCTTTGTACTATTTCAGCAACATCTATGTGAGTCAAATTCTTACAATAAAAATTATTTTTGAAGTGTTAAGGATGAAACCCAGAGTTGTCTTGCACAAGGTAGATGTACTCTACCACTGAACTAAATTCCAAGACCCTTAGAATTTTAACAAAAATTATATATAATATATTATTATTATAATATATTAATATAATATATTATTATATTAATAATCATAATTAATAATATATTATTATATTAATAATCATAATTAATAATTATGATTAATACTATAATGATATTAATAATTAATAATATGGTATTAGTGTTAATATAATGTATTAGATGTATTAATAATTATATATAATATATTAATAATATAATATATATTAATTATATAAATCACTTGCATACCAGGCAGAAGTCAAAACAGGGGCAGTCTCTCTGCTTGTTCATCACATACCTCAGTAAGGTACAGTCATCAATCTTGATCAAGATCATGAATAAGGAAGTGTCTTCTCAGGCTCTAAACCTGCCTGATGTTTCTATCCTTTTCATTGCTACTGCTTTTCATGCTAAATCACAAAAGTAACAGTCAGTGGGTCCCTGATGAACCCAGGTAGACCATACGACCTATTATGGGCTCACTTTATCTTTCCCCATCCTCCTTCCAGTAGGAATTCATTTATTTTGCTTGCTGATTTGAACTCTCCCAACATGTGTTCTCTTTGCTCCAGTCCTCTGGATGCCACTCCTCTACAGATGACAGAAGCTTTCTTGCTGAGTCCTGACAGGGTGGGGAAAACTGAACAAGCACTAAGGGCTGTTACAGTGAACTGTGTCCTTCCCTCTGCTGACCATTTTCAGTCAGGATGCCACAGTAAAACTGAAATACGTTAAATGCAGTCTTAGTAGGCCCTGTCTTAAAGCCTTCCCGCAGGATTACAAGCACTTAAAGCCATTTGGACCAGACTTCATCAAGTCTTATTCATGTTTCCAACTGAAGTCACGTTCCAAGGCCTGTTACCCTGGGTCTCTGGGCACAGAGTTTAAAGCTTCTGTGCTCCAAAATAGATTACTCCTGTGAGCCTTTTGGAGGTCTTTAATTTGTCTTCTGGTAAGACACAGGTGAAACCCACCCTCAAATACCTCTGAACTCTAATGAGCCATTAAGATTCTGTCTCTCTCCTTTCTGAGTTCTATGACAGAACTTCACAAGCGCTATATATATGTATGTATGTATATCCTCTACAAGGCTCAACTCAGTTTGAGCCTTAGACCTGCTTCTTGAGGGAGAAAAGTCTTAGATTCTTCAAGAACTGAGGCCATCATCTCTAACTTAGGACTCCGATTTTTACCTGCTTACTGTGACATCACTGGACTCCTGCATTAGAAACAGGATTTCTTTGCACCACCGAAGTCACTGTTGTCCTTGACCATTGTGATTTTTGTCATTCTCCTACTCCTTATGCTAGCTATCCCTTACAGCTACCTCCCTTTTACCTCCGAAACCTTGCAGGAAACGGCTACCTTTGCCTATGCTTATCACTGGACCTGTGTTGCTTATGCAGCCACTCCATTCAAATCAGTCAATTAATAATCTCCCTCCAGGGGCTGGAGAGATGACTCAGAAGTTAAGAGCACTGTCTGCTCTTCCAGAGGTCCTGAGTTCAATTCCCAGCAACCACATGGTGGCTCATAGCCATCTATAATGAGATCTGGTGCCTTCTTCTGGCTTGCAGACACGCATGCAGGCAGAATGCTGTATACATAATAAATAAATTTTCAAAAAAACATATCTCCCTCCATATACACTTCCAATGGAACCCTATTACCCTGGGCTTATCATCGCTTATTTCATGGCTGAAATTTAAGCAGTTTTTTTTTTTTTTTCTTCTTCACGTCTCTTCACTCACCACCTGAGGGCTTGATCTTAAGCCAGTCAGGCTCCCATTTGTTCTAAAGCCATCATCTACAGGGAAAACTGTATTCTTGTGAGCACCTTATTATCTTTAGACCTTGCTTACCTGTTAGGTAGGACCCCAACAGTATCTCTCATATAAATACTCCTAATCCCAACACAATATACAAAACTCAAAACCATGTTCCCTCAACAAATCTACTGACCAAAGCATTGTGGATCTGAGTTAAGATTAGAAGGCACAAAGTCAAATGTGGTAGTTCATGTCTGTGTTTCCAGCACTCCTGTAGCAAGACAGGAGGCAGAAAATGGAGAGTCCAAAAAAGCTCACTGGTCATGAACAAGAGACTGTCTCAAACAAGGCAGAAGGCAAGGAGCAACATCTCGAGTTTTCCTCTGATTTCTGTATTCGTGCTATGAAACATGTCACACACACAGAGGGAGGAGGGAGGAATGGAAGGAGCGAGAGAGGGGCAAGAGAGAGAAGAGAGAGAGAGAGAGAGAAGAGAGAGAGAGAGAGAGAGAGAATTCTTTATTAAACCTTTTTATATCAATTCATGTCTGGCAAATACTTTTATTCCTATTTTGGCTTCTCATTCCCAAAACAAAACTAACCACTCTGTCTGATCGAAAGTAGTTTACATTTGAGAAGTACAGAGGAAAATGTTACTGTAAAACTAGAAAGAATGAATCCTGTTCAGAAACAATATAATCAAGATCATAAATTTCTTCTCATTTCATGACAAGAAGCATTAACTGCCTTTTATTCCAGACTAGCTTCTTTTTCCCTACCAGGATCTACCAGAGTAGCCCAGGCTGGCCTCCTAGTCTTCTTATTAGCCTCCCAAATGCTTAAGATTATAGGTGTGTGCTACTCCTAAGCCCAGGCTATTTTCAAGAATGTTAAAAAAGAATGTGTAATTAACAACATAATGAATTAGAAGATAGAGATAACATTTCTCCCAAGAATCAAAGGTGGCATTTATTGGCCATCCAGGGGAAAAAAAGATTCCCTTTAGAGCAAGGGTCAGTTGCGTTTCTTTTAGCCTTATCAAAACCATGGCAAAAAAGAAAGGCAAGTAGTATATTAAACAAGAAAAAAAGCATGTAATTCCAGTCACAAGATCATGGAAGATGTCACAAAGGACAGACATTGCTCTAAGTTGAATAGGCTTGGGTAGGAATATGCTGTCAAGTGAAACAGAGATCCCTGGAACAGAAGAGGTTTTGTCAACATCACTTGGTAGCAAAACAGAGGTAACAGTTAAAGTTGATAAATTTGGGGTGATATGCAGATGTTAATATACAAACAAGACTTTTGTGGGCAAACCAGAAAGAACTTGAAAAACTAAGGCTGGAAAGCAGGGAGAGGGGTGAACATTTTAAAGGTAGGAAAGACTGATAATATGAAAGAAGAGTTGACACTGTAATGTATTACAGTACTGTAATGTACTGTAAATGACTGAAATTGTTAAGCATGGAGAAGGAAGGAGAGAGAGAGAGGCATGGGGAGGAAGGGGAAAGAAAGAGTAGCAAGAGAAAGCAAGGAATCCCCATGTTTATGATCTGGCTAGAAAAAGGGCATCCCTGAGACAGTGTGTGAGCAATCAGGAAACACAGAGCATCCTTGCAAGGATGAGGGGAAGGCAGCAGCAGCAGGTGACAGGAGAACCCTCTCACAAGCTTAGATAGAGTCAACCATCATTTGGAATGAAGAACTTTTCTAAACTTTAAACCATGTAAACAGGAGACATTTCTCAACCCTCTGATAGACCACCATACTTTGAATTTCTCCTCAAAGAGGAACAATCAATCAGATGAGAGCCATAGATGTTCACTGAATGAACCACGTTTACTGATAGTAAGAACACCAGGAAGGGAATGCAGTAACAAGGACCTGCCATTTCTCTTTCACTTCCTACATTGCTCCAGAAGGCTTCTTCCTTCCTGGTAGCATGTGGACCGATTGACTACCAAGACTGTTTCTTAGCTGGTCAGAGGCTCAGCCATCCCTTTTTTCTAACATAACAGCTTGGTCCAGATTATCACTTAAGTCATGAAGGGGCAGCCTGGATGTACTTGGCTCTGGGCAGTAAGATGAACTTAGTCTTTTTTTATTTTTTCCAACCTATATGACTATTTCCTTTGGTCTTCATATTTCCATCTTAAGTTGAAGAAATTGGTATGTGAAATAGAGACCCACGCTGACTCCTTGAAAATATTGGTGTCAAATGTGGTAACACTTGAGAACTACCTTCTTAGAATAAAAATTTGAAGAACCAAGGTGAAAACTGTGTTTCCCGACTAGTTGCAACATTATCACTTTGTAGCAGCTGGGTTTGCCTGCAGCTTTTATTGGTCCATCTCCCATTCAGACCTCAGTAGCAGAGGTAAGAAAAAAAAAAGAAAATTGATTCATTTGGAGATAATACAAGCTGTCCAAGAATTACACTGCATAAACCATAGTCAGTCATGGATAGAAATGGAAATGTTTTTCTTAGAGAGTCACAAGAAATTCTCTAGAAGTCACAGTAATCAACAGATAGCTATATCTTGCCAAAGTTCAGATCTGCATCCTTCTCAAGTTCAGCCAGTAAAATGAACGTAACATAGGTTTTGGTTGGTTTGGTTGGTTTGGTTGGTTTGGTTGTTTGGTTTGGTTGGTTGGTTGGTTGGATGGTTGCTTTGGTTTTTTGCAGTGGTGTTGTTTTGTTGAGTTCTTTGTTTTATTTTGTTCATGAGTCTCACTATGTAGTCCTTGCTGGCCTAGAACTTGCTAGGTAGCCCAAGCTGACTTCAAACTCTTAGAGATCCACTGCCTCTGCTCTTGGATGCTGGGATAAAAGGTGTGAGTCACTATACCCAGCCAACATTGTGGCTTTGGTTTGTGATTATTTTGTTTTTTAGTTTGCCTATTTGTTTACTTGTTTCTTTGTTTTGAGATAGGGCCTCCTGTAGGCCAGGGTAGCCCAGGCTGGCTTCAGATTTGCTATGTAGCTGAGGATGACCCAGAATTCCTTCCAGATCCTCCTGTATCTACCTCCCAAGTGCTGAGATTAAATGTTTTTCTCCTTTATCTTATTTCATATTCATAAATAGATAATATGCACTTATTCTGCTACAGGACAAAAAAATTTTTGGAAAGCTCTATGTGGTAGCAGAAGCCCATTACCCTACTACAGGAGATGCTGAGGCAGGAGGATTATAAGTTTCAGCTACATAGGAATTTTGAGAGCAGCTGAACTGCATAATGGCACTGTATAGATGAGTAAGAGGAGGACAGGAGGAGAAAGGAAGTGTTTTCTAGGAAAGAAACTTATGCATTCTTTGGAGTAGCAAAGTTTATGGCCTATGCCCTTCCTGGGCCTTGAAACCCAGTCCCAGTGGTAACAGTAGCTTCAGTGCAGCTGGAATAAAGCTTTGGGTTTCTGCAGGGTATCAGAAGGAGCACACAGAAGCATAACTAATATGCTTATAAAAAATATTTCCCAGTGGAGTTTAGGTTCACCAACTCTGGTCAGCTAACAACAGTAGACTGGAAATCCAACGAAGCCAAACAGGAAGCTTTTCTCTTTTCTGCATCCCTAGATAGTCTTAAATCACTTTGCTGGCAACAGCTACACAGGTCTGGATTGTACTACACTCTGGCAACGTCATTTGTGCTTTCAATAACATCTGCTGGTGTTTTCTAAATATTGCCAGCAGGCAGCTGTTGCTGAGTGTTGTGGGAATTGTGTACCTTTGTTAAAATAAGATTCACGAGAGAATTGCAGCTGAGTGAATCTTGTTTTAGAAGTTTGAGGAGATCGCATCAATTCTTGTTTCAAAGCACAAGACAGAGTGATGGCGCTCGGTGCTGGCCAATGATAAAAGTTAAGCTTTTAACAAAAGGTCATCTACCTGAGCCTCCCAAGCGCTGAGATTGTAGTCCTTCACCACCACACCCATGTTAGTCATTCACAGACTTATTTAATACCAAACAGGAGGATGTTCTAATAATCTTACTGATGATTTGGAACTTAATGCATTCACATGTTAGTTTCATCTTTTGAGATATATCAGGTTATCCTTCTCACTCATCATTTTGCCCGCATTAATAAGGATTCCACATGTATTTGACAAGAATATGTGCTTTGTTGCTTGGGCTTGGGCTCTACATATGCCCATTAGATTAGGCTTCTAGTTCAAATTATTCCCTTCCTCTAAGTTCCCACTGATATCTTGTCCTCTAGTTTCTGAGATACCTAAAAATTCCTCCTCTTCATATATTTCTAAATACCCTCCTCTTTCCAGTTTTATTTTATATATTGTTTTGCCTTATGCAGCCCTCCCCTGATTCTCTACTCTACAGAAAATTAGAACTTAGAAGATTCCCTGAACCATTCTGAAAACCATGAGAAGCTTAGCAAGATTTCAAAAATCTGGCAATTTATTTCTGATCATTATTTTACTAGAAAATAGTGACTGTTGAAAGGGTTCTTAGTGAGCTTATTTAGTGTCAAGATCTAATTCTTTAGGACATGATCTAAAGTAGGTAGCCCCAAAACATAGTGAATTCTTCAGAAGGAATAGACCACCATTTTCATAAACAATACAACTGGGATTTTTATAGTTAGGCAACATGAGAACACTAAAATCACTGTAACAACTCGATTTAAGGACATGGCCCACCTAACCTTGATGGTGGAGAAGACCTAATTATCTAAGGAGGAGAATACAGAATCATTCAAATTCGAGAAGACATTCTGGAAGACAAAGAAAGGTATTTTTACCAGCCTAGGGTGGAATCACAACTCCTCTCTTTTTTACCAATACAGACTTGGGAAAGTCTTTAATCTCCTTCTAAAAGAAGTTCCTGGTTACTTTCTCAGTAGAAGATAATTTTCTATATGAAGAGGGGTCAACAGTGTACTATGAAACAACACAATAATTACAGTTGTACATTCTATGTGATTATACTTAATTGTGTGTAGCATTCATAGGTTTAATACCTGTCACTCAATTGTCAATTTTAAAGATTCATGGTTCTGAGGAAGTGTGTTGGCTAGTTTTATGTCAACTTGTGACTGGCTGAAGTCATTTGAGAGTAGGGAACCTCAATTAAGAAAACACTTTTATTATAAGATACCCTAGGTAGGCTTGTAAAGTATTTTCTTAATTAGCGATTGATGGTGGACTGTTGGGAGCCGACCCCTAGCAGAAAGCGGCTATCATCTTTGCAGCCATCTCAGGCCAAATACCCTGACAAGAGACTTGTTTTCAACAGCACACAACAGCTGAGCACACTCTGATAAACTTCTTGTTTTGCTCACATATCTTGTTTTGCTGTTTAGTGCCCCCAGCTGTTAGGCGCACGTGGTATCCACGCTGCAAAGGCATATGACGTAGTGCCTTCAGCTGTGCTTGTCCATGAGGGCAAGGCATGTGGTAAAGGGTATAAATACCCAGGATTTCCTTTCAATAAAAGAAGAGACTTGACCAGACTCTGTCTTGTCTCCGTTCTTTGTGTCCCTTGCCCTTCCATCCCCACTCTCTCTCTGGCTAGACTCTGACCTGCAGACCGAAGCAGCAGCTCAGGCCGGGACATAGTGCCCCCCAAAAGTGGGGCAGAACAGGCAGTTACAGTGAGGACCCAGCCCATTTTGGGTAGTGTCACCCCTGGGCTGATGGTCCTGGATTCTGTAAGAAAGCAAGCTGAGCAAGCCATGAAGAGCAAGCCAGTAAGCAGCACTCCTTCATGGTCTCTGCATCAGCTCCTGCCTCCAAATTCCTGCACTGTGTGAGTTCCTGCTCTCACTGGCTTTGATGATGAACTTTCATACAGAACTGTAAGCAGACTAAACCCTTTCTTCCCCTAATTGCCTTGGCCATGATGTTTCATCACAGCAATAGAAACCCTAAATAAGACAGAAAGAAACTCAGTGATAAAGCACTTGCCAGAATGTGTATACATCCTGGGTTCAATGCCCAGCATGATACATAAATAATCTGGTCAACATTTAGATAGAACATTTGGCTTAACAGTTATATTGGTTGCCTGTTGATTTAATGAATTGTTCCCAAACCCAGGTAGCTTAAATATCATAAATAGTTGGGCAGGGCATGGTGGTGCACACCTTTAATCCCAGCACTTGGGAGGCAGAGGCAGGTGGATCTACAAAGTGAGTTCCAGGACAGCCAGGACTACATAAAGAAATCCAGTTTCAAAAATTAATCAATTAAGATAAAAATAAAAATTCATAAATAGTTATCATAATCTGCATCTATAGTTATTCACACATCATTTAGATACCCATGAACCAAGGTTCAGCTTAGGAAGGACCCACCTCAAGACCATTCCTCTGGCCATGGGTAGACCTCTGGTCTTTACTGGTTATTGGTAGTACACAGCAGTTCATTTCTACATGGTGCTCTCCATAAGGCTACTCACAGCATAGAATATGAAAGGAGAGCAAGAAAAGTTGCTCAACAAGAAGTAACTGGTGTTTTTTTTTTTTCTGAACACATTTTTTAGAAACACATTCATGAGCTAAGAAGATGGCTCATAGGCTAAGTGCTTACAGCGCAAGTGTGAAACCTGAACTCAGAGCCTCAAGATCCACAAAAAGCCAGAAGGAGCCATGGGACACCTATAATCTGTAATGCTGGTTCCCCTGTGGTGAGACCAAAGGTCAACCTCCAGAAGCTGGCAGGCCAACTAGCCTGATGCAAGCAGGATAAACAGTAAGAGATTGTCTTAAACTCGGTGAAAGGCAACGACCAACGCCTGAGATAGCGAGAATGCTCTCTGATCTCCACATGCACGCTGTGGTGTGTACACGCACAACACACGCACACACATAAACACAAAAACACATGTCATACATCATATACATCATACACACACAAGGATTTTTAAAAAAATACTCTGAAAGAATAGCTTTACAGCCGAATTGAGTATAAAGTTGCAGAAGTGTTCTTTATACTCCTCCCCTCCCCTTCTCTTACACACACACACACACACACACACACACACACACACACAACACTATTAACACTCTCCACTAGAGTGAAACATCTCTTCAGTGGATGCACCCATATTCACACATCCTCACTCCAAATCCACCCTTTCCATTAGCGTTTAATCTCTAGATTTTGATAAACGGATAATGATATGTATCTTCATGTCTAAGTTATTTTACCACACATACCTATCCCCCCCCCTGCGTGCATGCGCCTTCCCTACCCCTTTGTAACTGCGGATCTCAATGCAGTCTCCAGTCTGCCTTTTCCCAACTGTCATGTCATCTGGAATCCAACTCTCATAGCCCAGTCAGATGAGCCTCTTTCACTTAGCATGCATTTAAATTGTCTCTCTCTCTTCCTTTCTGTGTGTGTGTGTGTGTGTGTGTGTGTGTGTGTGTTGTGTGTGTAGGAGGGGGAGGAGGAGCTAAGGTGGGAGGATAAGGAGAGGAAGAGGAAAATGAAGAGGAGGAGCAAGGTGAGGAGGAGGGCAGAGATGTAGGACGATGAAGAGCCACATAGGTATGGAGAGCAGTCTGGGTAACAATTATATTTAGGTTAGTTAATTGGGAAACACCTCTAATTGTATGGGCATATTGTTATTGAGCATTACCAAACATATAGACTTTGATTAATATTTAAACATTAGAGTCTCATTTCCTACCAGGCCCGTGTGGCGGATGGTCTGGACAAAGCCCGGCTTTGTGGAGACAGCATGGAAGATTGGCAGAGCCATCTCCCATGCTGGCATCTCATGGGCAGCAGGGCAGTGTCTCTGGCCACCTGAGCTGGCTGTCTGAGCCGAGTAGCAGTGCTGCTGCTGCTGCTCTGCCATGGCCACAGGCCTTGCCTAGTCGGGAACATGGTGGCCCCGATTCGCAAGACAGATCGGGATCCACTGTTTTAAAATATCCCTTACAACGTGTGTGTGTGTGTGTGTGTGTGTGTGTGTGTGTTTATGGCTTTGATAGCTCTTTTGGTAGCTGAATAATACTCCAGTCTCAATGTGCCACAGAATGGAAGAATATCTTATTTGCTTCCAAATGTTGGCAAACTACAGTGATGTAATAACCTGCTTTTGTAAGTGATAGCCCATTAATACTGTGATAATCTGGACACTGAAAGTAAATCAAGTCCATCTGCAATGACACAGGACATGAAGGATATGAGGGAAGGATCTTGGGGAAGATGCTTATGTTTTCCCAGCATAAAGGATGAGACACATGCCACAGGCACCTTGACTTGATGGCAGCATCAGGACGGTTAAAGAAGGCTGTTGTAGAACCTAGCCAGAAGTGGTCCCATTGTAACAAATGTTCTTGACCCTACCCACTGAGAAGGTCCCTAAAGGAACAGAACATTTAAACCATGCTGCCAATTCATCTTCCTTTGCAAACAGAGTCTATTTCTGATACATTTTCTTGAGATATGTTAATTCCATTCAGGATTTAAAAGAGGGACATCTCAAATTGGGTCATTATTTCTGTTCTTCCCTGTGTGCAACAGGGACACTAGAATATGCATATGAATTTAGATGTCTCATTTCAATTTTCTTATGCTGTTTCACTCTGCTGGCGTAGAAGTGGAGAAATTTGGCATTTGTTGTTGTTGTTGTTGTTGTTGTTGTTTTTACTGATGTCCTAAACCCCTCATCTTGATCAAGCATTTGGTAGAGAAAATGTTTGTGTTGATTTGTTTTGTTTTGTTGCAGTGCTGGAGATAGAATCCAGGGCTTTGTAGGTACTAGGCAAGTGTTCTACCATCGAGCCACATCCTCATCTAAAAAGAAGTTTGTAGAAGGATCTGTTGAAGGCATGGTAAACAACATGCTTCCGTACAACTTCTCACAGCTGACTTCCTGAACTGTTTGAAAAGCGTATCCACGTATAGCATAGACTTTCTTTTTTCTGCCCATCAGATTGCTAGTAACCACCCCAATTATATTCTGCTGTTGAATAACTAAGGTGATTTAGCCAAATATGCAAGTTTGTGTTGTAGAGGACAGTGGCAACACACTGCCACTAGAGGGAGTAAAGAGCCACAGTAGCCGCTCGTTCTGTGTGTGGATTGATTTGTGTGGGTTGATTTATTTACTCATCTGTAGATTTACTTACTTGTTTGAAAAGGATCTCACTCTGTAACTCAAGGTGGCTTTGAACTCATGACAATCATCCTTTCTCTCAATACTGGGATTCCAGGCACAAGCCACGACAACAGGTCACTAAGTGGTGTTCAACCTAGGCTCTACTATGCTGGAGAATACTGACAACTTCTGTTCCAGCTCCCCTAGCCTCTTTCGCCTAATAATCCAGAAGCTGACACAAGGTAGAGTCAATACCTGCACATCCTGCTGCAAAGAAGAGGCAAGGAGAGCTGAGAGAGGCTTCTGTGACTGTGTTCCGGACAGGCTCTGCAAAGGAATGCAGCTGATTCTAATTTCCTCAGCAGGAGGTTCCTGTCTCCAGGCCTAAGGCACCCTTCAGGGTTGGTCTCTGTTCTCAGACCCAGATCACTGTTTTAACAGTTCAATTGCCTTTTGAGTTTACCATTGAGCAATTAGATGACAACATTAAGGACCAGTGGTAACCTTCAAAGGCCAACAGCAAGCCTTTGGTGGAGAATGGTCAGGTTTAGAGCTTGGGGAACCCTTTCTTAAGCAGTGTAAGAACATATCTCCAACTACAGTGCCCTGGGAGTCTTGAGTCCTTTGTCCGTCGGGATGTCCTAAAACCAGCTACAATAAACAGTAAAGCTTTGCCTCCCCTGACCCCAGCACCACACAGGGGCCTGTGGATTTGGTGTTTCATTACAGTGTAGTCTAGTAAAGGGATGGTTAATAGAGCCAAGTAGGATGATCCTCCTCTGCAGAATTAGTCAAATGCTTCAGGCAAAAATGGTAGTCAAGAACACACTGAGGAGTAACACACTGCTACATTAACAGTGACTGTGACCTTTTGACCACTGTGATACCTTAGGTCTTGGCTGATGCAGCCCTATTACAAATACCAAATGCCTAGGATGTCATTTTCTGTTTTTGTTTTGTTTTGTGAGACAGCGTCTTACCTGGCAGGCTTCAAATACACCATCCTCCTACCTCAGCATCCTTAGTGCTTGGAATTAAAGGCCTATCACTGAGCTCACATCCCTCCCTCCCCACTATATTTCATCTAGAAATGTCTTCAAGCACATTACTGAATGGAAATGTGAATTTCATTTGAACACTGCCAGAGGTAAAAAGTCATCTGAGCCTAGTGGAGGAGAGGGCAGGAGCGGAGGCAAACTGAAGTCAAGAGGTTTTAGAGGGAGGAGGACTGCAGAAAGAGAAAAGCTCAATCTTTTTCCACATGAAACCATCCAGAGGGGGCCTGGAAAGATGGCTCCACAGTTAACAGCACTAATGGCTCTTCCAAAGGTCCTGAGTTCAATTCCCAGCAACCACATGGTGGCTCACAACCATCTGTAATGGGATCTGATGCCCTCTTCTGTGTGCCTGAAGACAGCGACAGTGTATTCCATACATAAAAAATAAATCTTAAGGAAAGAAGGGGAGGGGGAAGGAAAGGGGAGAGGAGAGGGAGGAGAGACAGAAAAGGAGAGAGACAGAGAGAGAGACAGAGACAGAGACACAGAGAGAGAATATAGAGAAGGCTAAAGGAAGGAGGACAGCACTGGGGTCTTGTCCGGGAACTTACTGCTCCCACACCAGCCACACCCAAAATCTCAGGCTCCTCCTGAAGATTTCAGATTTGAAGCATCTCGTCACGAACTCCTGCCCTTAGACCTTTTGCTGCTGCTAATGCTGCCTCTCTTTCACAATACTCACTCACGGAGAAACATGACTCCAGTTCATCGTAAGCTTACATCCCTGACATTTTATCAGTTCTGTTTCCTAGCTCCAGACCTGCTAGAGCCATTGATGTTTATAACGGGGCTCCAAAGCTCAGAGAGAGCACACAGGTTAGCATTGTACTTTCGCTAAGAAGGTACTAAATGAAGATCTATCTGAGACGCTTCAGCAAAGAGGGTAGAGTCCTAATTCTTGTCATTTTCCACTCTGAATCAAGTCAGATGTATGGGGATTTGGTCAGACTTGTTCTTAAGCTATATCAAGACTGGAAATCAGCTTCACTGGAATGAGCTCTACAAGAACATATTGTCTGGAACGTCGGGGGCTACAAAAAGAAAGTAACCAATGCTGAGCAGGCAACAATTGAAGCGAGTCCCCTCAATCTCTTTCCAGGCCGTCCCTCTATATCAGTGAGCCTCACATCACTATAATGAAATACTTCATAAGCTACTTGTAATGCTGAGACTCATTTTGGCTGAAGGTTAAAGTCCAAGATTAGATAGGCCAATTTGTTTAAGCCTTTGATGAGGGTCCCATTTCATGGTGGATATACATGGTCAAGATAGAAAGGAAGCAGGGAGGAGTACGGGCCCACAATGATTCTGGGCATGTTTCCAAAATCTAAGAACATTCTAAGTCCTACCTCCCCCATGTTGCCACTCTGGAAAATAAATCGTTAACATAAGGAACTCTGTGAAACTCTCATCCAAACCATAGAAGTCACCCATCTAGGATTTTAAATGCAATGCAAACAAATCCTTTGGTGCAGTACATGTAGTAGCCTTGACTCTATCTGCAACCATATGGTGTAAATTGCAAGTGTGAGAATCACTCCTACCCAATTGCCCAGTGCTGCTTCAGTCTCTGCCCATGTCTTCCACTGATCTCTGTTGTCACCAAGTCACCTACATACACCACAATCTCCAGGAGACCCAGCCAAGACAATGATAAGAGCTGGAGTTGACAAATAGCACAGAATGCATATTATCATCATCAGTGTGGCATGAGATACTGAAGATGCTATAGCCTCGTAGAACCTGTTCTGTCTTTAATTCATTGTGAAGCACAGAACAAATATTGTGAAGCAAAAACGTGTTATCGATAAGAAATTCACACAGAATAAATATCAAAAGTTTCAAGTCATCTCTACCTCCCATTAGAACATTATCAATAAAAGAAAATAATAAATAAAAGTTATTACCTTTCATTACCATCTGGTTCATTGCAGTAAAACTATGTGCAATGAAATAGAACTGCAAGTGATTCATTAGGAATGGGTGATTGTTCTCCCACAAGACATCTTCAAATGTATAAAGAACAGGCAGACAGAATATAACAATTCTTCTCAGGAATTCTTCTCAGGACATTCGACTTCCTCAAAAGGATTTAATTTTGTCCCCATTGTCCATAATTGCCACTGGAAAATCCCACGGTGAGGCTTGTGGATGACCCAAGGACTCCTGCCTGAGTCCTGGAATCTTAGTCTCCTGTTGAGCTCAGATCTGATATAGATCACACAGGACCTGGAGACCGGAGGCAAATCCTGCCAGACTGGATGTGCACAGGCTGGGGGAGGGTCGTGAGCAGTTTGCTGAAGAGTTTGAAGGAGGAGCTCTGAACCCACACAGCTGGGTTAGAACTCTGCCTGGGAATCCTTCAACAATGTCTTTCTTCTGAGCCTAAGTTTTCCCACCTGTAAAATGGTGTGGAGTTATGAAAGAAACAAGATCAACCAGAAGAAGGTTCCAGTGTACTGCCAGCCACAGACCTGGGGTTAGGCCTTTTGATTAGTGTTGGATTGGTTTTCTTGTGGTGGTGGTGGTAGTGGTGGTGGCGGTGGCGGTGGTTATTTTGTTTTGTTTTTTAAATGCCTACTGGAAAAAGCTTAACCCAAGTGTGTCCATCAGGAAGACTGCCATTGATGACGTATTTCAGCCTTAAACCGAGCAAGGGGAATACAAATATTCAACTCTTCATTGACACTTAGTGTCCTAGTTTGCTGTCTATGGTAAACACCATGAGCAAAAAGTGGCTTAGAGAAGAAAGGGTTTATTCCATCTTACTGCTTAAAGTCTGTTGGGAGCCAACGCCTAGCAGAAAGCGGCTATCATCTTTGCAGCCATCTCAGGCCATATACCCTGACAAAATACTTGTTTTCAACAGCCCACAACAGCTGAGCACACTCTGATAAACATCTTGTTTTGCTGTTTAGTGCCCCAGCTGCTAGGTGCATGTGGTATCCACGCTGCAAGGCACATGACGTAGTGACTTCAGTTGTGCTTGTCCATGAGGGCAAGGCACGTGGTAAAGGGTATAAATACCCAGGATTTCCTTTCAGTAAACAAGACTTGATCAGACTCTGTCTTGTCTCCATTCTTCAAGTTTCTTGCCCCTCCCCACTCTCTCTCTTGCTAGACCCTGACCGGCGACCGGAGCAGCAAAACAGGCCAGAACAAAGTGGCTCCCAAACGTGCGGCAGCTCCGGGCGGGAACAAAGTCGCACCTCAACGTTGGAGCTGCAGTAAGCGGGATACAGTGAAAGACACCGCGGGAATTGGAAGCGTGCATCCTCACTCCTGCGCTGGAGAACCTGTTGACTGACCCAAATGGGCTGGGTCGTAACAAAAGTCCGTCACCGAAGGAAGGCAAGGCAGGGATTCAAATCAGGACACAGACCTAGAGGCAGGAACTGAAGTAGAGGCCATAGAGGAGTGATGCTTATGGGCTTGCTTTTATGGCTCGCTCAGTTTGCTGGCTTCTACAGCCCAGGACAAGCTGCCGGGGATGGTACTGCAGACAGTAGGCTGGGCCCTCCCATATCAAACATCAATGAAAACCTTGCCCTGCTGACTTGCTACAGGTCAATCTGATAAAGACAATTTCTCAAGTGATAGGATGAAAAGAATTTGAAGTGTGACTTTGTTGGAGGAAGTGTGTTACTGGGGGTGGGCTTTGAGGTTTCTAAAGCCCAAGCCAGGTCCCTTATGTCTCCTTCCCTGGATCAAGATATAGCTCTCAGCTACTGCTCCAGTGACTGTCCATGTGCCATCATGCCCCTTGCCATGATGATAATGAACTAAACCTCTAAAACTGTAAGCAAGCCCTCAGTTAAATCCTTTCTTTCATAAAAGTCGCCTGGGCCATGGATTCTGTCTTTGTTGGGGTTACTATTGCTGTGCCAAAACACTATGACCAAAGCAACTTGGAGAGAAAAGGGTTTTTTTTCATTTGACTTACATTTCCATATCTCTGTTGATCATTGAAGAAAATAAGAACAGGAACTCAAATGAAGGAAGTAGAAGCTGATGCAGAGGCCATAGAGGGTGCTGCTTACTCCCTTGTTCCCCAGGAAACCCAGGACTACCAGTCCAGGAGTGGCCCCACCCTGCCTGTGGGTTGAGCCTAACCACATCAACCACTGATTAAGAAAATGCCCCTCAGGCTTACTTACAGCCTGGTCTTATTGAGACATTATCTCAAGTGAGGTTCCCTCCTTTCCGATGACTCTAGCATGTGTCAAATTGACATAAAACTAGCCAGGACAGTGTCTCTTTAAAGGCAATAGAACAGTGACTAAGAGGAACATGATAATGCTGGTGGGTGAGGTGTACTGGCTTTGAACTTGAAGAATTCCCAAGCAGGCTGATGTCAGCTAGACCTAAGGTCACGGCATGAGTGGTTTGTTTTTTCTTTTGTTGGCTGTGCATTACAGATTTGTTTTTAACTCAGGGTTTTTCCTCGTGGAAGCCCCAGATTCCTAGCCACATTTGTCTCTTGTTTAGTGGGTAGAGACACTGGTTTCTTCCTGTATCTCAGGCAGGGATACTGGAATGAGCTGAGCCTGTTGGTGTTATACTCAGTAACTGGCCTGTAATTGCTGCTACTCAGGAGGTTGACGTAGGAGAATTGAAAGTTCAAAGCTTACTTGGGCTACTTCTTAAGTTCAAGGGCAGCCTGGTCAATATAGTGAGTCCCTGGATCAAAAGTGAAAAGAGAGAAGCCACAACTCTTCCAAAGAGCATGCTCAAGACATTGGATTCAATGCCCAAAACCAGTAAAAACTAACTAACTAAATAAATAAATAAATAAAAAATACTAGGAAGATCTATGGCTTATTTTTGGAATTGAACCCAGGAACCCTGTGCACTAGGGAAGTATTCCGAATGTAGGGACTTGTGCATTCTAGTTTGTGTTGACCCATGGTACTGCACCCACAATTCCTACAGCCAAGTCAATGTTGATTACACTACTGTATTATGCATTTAGTCCTGAACCAATCATCATTAGACAGGAATGGAATGTTCTGACTGGCCAGAAGAAGGTCATATGCCCAACTGGTTTTTGTTTGTTTTATCAACTTTAACTTCATTACTATTGTGTAAGTAAGCACGTGTGGATTTGTGTGTATGTGAATGTGAGTCTGGGTGTGCCTGCCACAGAGGCATGCCAGTCATAAGACAACTTGGCGGAGATGGCTCCGGTTCTCTCGTTTTCTTCTACTCGGACTCCAGGGTTGTCAGGAATTTAAAACAAGTGTGTTTAGGTGCCGAGCTGTCTCTCTGGTCTAGCTGACACCCAAAGAGGCAAAAGGACTGGAGACAGATGATTCTTCTAAAAGAAAAATAGGGTATTGTTAGAATTTAACAAGGAATAGGCTTCAGCAATGGATATTAACTCCCTCAAACATGCATGAGATCTGATCACAAATATCCTTAATTAATCTCCAGCATATTGATTGATAATAAAGTACAATGCCAGGAACCAAGACAAGCCATAAAATCCAGGCCACATCACCTCCGCTGTAATATGGGCAAGAGGTCTATGTTCTAGGAAGGAGCAGATTTAGTCAGTTAATTGAAAGCACTTCTCACTCCGTAGTTGTAAGCCAGGGTCAATATCTATGAATGCAGAGTACTATAACAAGTGTCAATCAACCCCCTTCCCTACACCAGTCGGTCATGACCTTAGAAATTCCAGGATTTTCAACAGTAGACCCATCATAGAAACCAAAGGAAGCCAAGGGGGACAAACTAAGAATGTTTTTGTGTGTATCTTAAAGAGCTCGTAGAAAAGACAAGTTCTTCTCAGATGACACACATATGGATTACATTTATAGGAATGGAATTCATGTTAAAGCCATGGCCAGGAGCAAGAGTGACTTAGAGAAAACTGACCAATCACCTTTCTAGGAGTGAGAATGCACCAAGAACATGATGTCAGCCAAACACTGGGGGCTGAGAGGAATCATTGCTGGAGGGGAGCAGCAGACTGTATCCATCAGAATTTGGTTTTGGTTGGATGTAAGTGAGCACAGCCCTGGCAACTATGGTTAAATATGTTATTGTATTATAAAAGTAAAAAGTATGATGTAAAGTGATGGGTAGCATATATTTCCATCTTATTGTAAACCTGAATCTTCCTTACATACAAACTGCTACATGTTAAAGCTTTGTTGGAATTTTGGAATATTTCTAGTTTTTGGGTTTGGGGGTTTTGTCTGTTTGTATTTTTAATTTAAAAAAAAAAAACAACAACTCCACATCCAAAATCTAAACTACCTCTGGTCCCAAGATTTTTGCATGAGGGTCATTCAACCCATAATCTAAAAATGCTGCAAGAATGAAGCAAGTCTCCTAAATACTCTTGGTATTAGATTCCCTCATCATAAAACAGTTAGGAGGATAGATGAGGTGTAGTGTGAATCTGAAATTTAGCAACTAGAATTTTTTTTAGAAGAAGAAACTGTTTACTACGGATGAATCCTGACCCACACACTGGCTTCAGTCTACACTCAGCAAGTCCTCGTCCCCTTCACATCCCACCCACCTCTTGTAGGTGACTGCAGGTGATGCTAGAAGTAGTGATGGTAGTGGCAGCAGTGACCATGGCAGTGGTGGTAGTGTCATGGTGATAGTATCAGCAATGACAGTGTCAATGGTGTAGCAAAATTGCAGTTATGAAGTAGCAACAAAATAATTTTATGGTTGGTGGTCACCACAACATGAGGAACTGTATTAAAGGATTGAAGCATTAGGAAGGCTAAAAACCACTGAGCTAAAAGATGTCTTATCTTCTAGGAGCCAGTTCCTCTTCTGTAAAAGAGCATGATGCTTGCATAACTCATGGTGGGAGAGGATGGCAAAGACCTTCTAGCACTTCCATGTTGGCACACAGAGAACACTTCCTTATGACAGCATCATGCTTAGAATGGAAAAGTCTGAATTCCAAGATAATCAACATATGAGAAATATCTGAAAGGGGTCAGAACTGATAAAGAAAACAGGACAAGCTCAAAAACATCTTATCTCTATAAGAACTAATCTTGACTACCCAAGATGCCCTACTTCCTCTGTCTGGAACAAATAATTTTATCATCTGTGAGAAGCTGGCCAGATTCCCCTTTGGTTCACTCTCATTTGTACACAGGAGACTTTAGCAGCAGCCCAGCTATTGATTAGGAATGATGGAGCAGGCCAACCTAAGCGTTCACCTCTATCCTTACCCAGATGCTTGCAAAAATGCCATTTGGTGGGGGGGTGACAAAAAAGTTGATGTCTATGGGTCCTCAGATTCCAGGAAATATGATGACATCATGCTTGTTCCATCTCACCAGTCACTGGATAACCTAAGAGCTGCTTTGCTGTTAGGCCATTCTTCATAGAGGAGTTCAGGTACATATCGTCAATATGTTATAACCCCAAAATACTATAGGTGTCTCAGACCTCAGGACTGTGCATGCTTTGACAGTTGACATCTTTATGATTGTTGATATCCTCATGGAATTTGCTGCATGAAGTTGACAATCATGCCTGGAGGTAATTCAGAATGTCTGATGAACCTCATGATTAAAAGAAGCCCATTATAGAAGAGTACTTGTTGAATGATTATTTTTATAGCAAGTTGAAAATCAAGCAAAACTAATCTCTCGTACTATAAGAAATAAATTGGTTTCCTGGAGTATTGCGGTCAGAAGGGTCCAGGTGTTCTGGGTGGTGTTGGCTAGTTAATATGCATTTCACTTCTGTAGCGCTGTACTTCTCAATATGCATGTTATACTTTAGTACTTTGTAAGAAGAGGAAAGATGGTAAAGAGAGGAAAGGAAGGAGGGGAATAAGGAGAACAAGAGAGGACATGAAAAGGCTGGCAAGATTGGCTCAGCAGTTAAGAGCACTGGCTGCTTTTTCATAGACCCAGGTTCTAGTTCCAGCAATTACATGGGGCTCACAACTGTTCGTAACTCCAATTCCAGGGAATCCAATACCCTCTTCTGATCTCTCCAGGTACCCAGGCATGCAGATGATATACAGACATACATGCCGGCAAAACACCCACACACATCACAAAAAGTAATACTTATTTCTTAAATAAAAAAAAAAGAAATAGAATAGTTCTTTAAAGGAAACACAAGAAAATTGAAAGCAACAGCTATAAAGAAAGCAAACAAGCCAACAAATAGCACCTGAAAGGATGTTTAGTATGATAATTTAAAATCATTGCGGAGATGGCTCAGTCGGCAAAGCACTTATTGGGCAAGCCTGGGGACCTGAGTTCTGAGCCTCGGGATCCATGTGAGAAAGTCAGGCGCAGGGGCCCGCACCTCTACTCCCAGCACCAGAGAGAGAAGAATCTTTAGGCCTGTCTAGGTTCAATCAGTTCTGTCCATATTTGCCAATGTTGTTCCCTCAAACAGGGCTGGAAACCCAGAGCACCTCTCCATTTGAGTCCAACGCAGCCGGCCGAGCGCATCCTGCTTACTATACAAGGCACCTCCTCCAGAAAGTCCTTGCACTTGGTAAGGAAGCAGCAACCGTACTGTACCTCTAAAGACTTCCAGCTTCAACTGTCCTGCTCCTTGAGCTTGTAATAGTTTGCATTGGAGTGTCCCATAAACTTAGAACTGACTTCCAAGAGTCTTCATTGTGTGCAGGAAGATTTCATGATAGTACGAAAATGAAGCAGAGAGGACATGTAGGTAAACTATTTAGGGAGCACCTCTTGTGTTGAAATTGATTACTGAAAGACTGATAAGCTTAGTTTGTCTTACATTCCAAGTTCAGTTCACATTGACAGCAGCCAGGAAGTCAACGCCTCTTATCAAGATGGTGACTTTATGGCCCTGGAGTAAAGTTTCAGCTTTAAGAGCACTCTTATAAAGAGCACTCACTGCTCTTAAGAGGACTTAGGTTTGGTTCCCATAACCTGCATGGTGGCTTCTAACCATGTCTCTAGCTCCAGTTCTAGAGGGTTTGATGTTCTCTTTCCTCCTCTGTGGGCACTGCATGCAATGGTGCACACACACACACACACACACACACACACACATGCCATACAATAGATTTTTTTTTTTAATGGTGGTTTTCCCTTCCCTTAAGCTGAAAGAAGTGGTGAGGCAATGTCTTGTCTGTATAGTTTCCTTTAAAAGCCTGGGGAAGCATGGCAAAGGCCACCTGTAAGACATTAGACAGATGTCTCCCTTGGCCTGCTATGGAAATCCATGCTGATTCAGAACACAAAGTGGGGTTTATAAGCAATGTACTTCTTTACATTATCATTCTCAGATGAGAGGGCATGGTTAAATAAAGAGATAGGTCGAAATGTGTATATGTACTTGTGTGGTGTGTGTGTGTGTGTGTATGTGTGTGTGTATGTGTCTGTGTCCATGTGTATGTATGTCTGTGTCTATGTATGTATTTGTCTGTGTCTGTTTGTATCTGTGTGTATCTTTGTGTGTATGTCTATGTGTGTGTTCGTTTTTTCCACTTTTTTTTTTGAGACACGGTCTTTCACTATATTAGAGCTTAGATTTGGTTAGGCAGCTGGCCAGCCAGCAGAGGAATCCTCCTGCCCCCACTTTCCCATTCATTCCCCCAGGTTACAACTGCAAGCACACACTTTTCATTTATTTGTTTGTTTGTTTGTTTAATAAGGGTGTCCGAGATCTGAAATCGGTCCTCATGCTTGCAGGACAAGCTCATTATCAACCAAGTCATCTTCCCAGTTCCATATTTTAAAAATAAGTTAAACCCCATCTTTTTATAGTCATGAAAAATAAAAATTTCTTTCCTGAGTCAGTCCAGGAAGCGTTGTGATTTGTCTAGAAGGGATCTAGAACAGCTCTCTGGATGGAACTCAGGGTGAAGGAGAAGGGCCCTGTCTTTTCTAGAGACATAGAAAGCCACTGGGCTGAATCTCAGTGAGAGTCTGACCCCACCTTGGGCTCAGTGCTCAGGGCTCTGTCCTCAGCTTGCTCTCTAATCCTCTGCTAACAAGAAGACAGGACATTTTGTTAGTTCTTTTCCTCAGGACAGTGATAATGACATGTGGCCAAGTGCTGGGGAGAATTCACTGCCTCCTGGGTCAATGGCAAGACAGTCCACAAACATGGCTTCAAGAGAAACGACTCTCTTCAGATCCAGGCTAATGCTACCCCTGGGTCTCCAGCCAAGGGCTTAGGGGGCACACGTATACTTCATGACCAAGTCAGAATGTGTCTAGCTTTATGAGGTGTGGAGAAGTCTACTTTTCAAAGCAAATTATTTAAAACAAAAGGTTTTAAAGTGGGTATTAGATTATCCAGTACTCGGGAAGTGAATGATGGAAGGTTGTGAATATTGTCAGCCTGAGCTACAAATGAGACCCTTTTTCAAAAAATAAGGCAAACAAGTTCCTCTTTGTTGCTAGCACTCAGATATTTGTGAAACTTTAATATGAATTAAATGTTAACTCTTGATGAAGCTGTTCCTTGTTTTCAAATTCATTCTTCCACTTACCAGGGTTTGCAATCCACATCTTGTCATGGACTCATTTGTGACTAGTTTTGTTTTGAATAAAAACAAGAGACCCACATGCATATTTTGTTTTTATGTCTACTATCCCTCATACAGGCATGAATGTACATATATGTGCATGCATGCTCATGCACATATATACACATTCACATACATTTGATATTTAAAAAAGGAATCTGCCACCACTTTGAGTCTATTGTTTAAAAATGTCAGTTTTAACCCCAAACTGGTAGAAAAATCTTCATATCTGGAAGTATATCCTCACATTCTGGGAACCAAAGTCAGAACCAGATTAACTGTGCACTGTCAGCTCCCCTTCCCCCAGCAGTCAGCAAACTCTTTAGGAATAGCACCCAGGTGTTCTTGCACAAGTCCAGTGTTTCTCCCCCCTCCCTCCACCCCTTCCCTTCTCCCTCTCTCTCTGGCCCACTCTTTCCAGCCCAAAGGTTTTTTATTTATTTATTATATGTAAGTACACTGTAGCTGTCTTCAGACACCCCATAAGAGGGCTTCAGATCTCCTTACCGATGGTTGTGAGCTACCATGTGGTTATTGGGATTTGAACTCAAGACTTCCGAAGAGCAGTCAGTGCTCTTAACCACTGAGCCATCTCACCAGCCTCAGTGTTTCTTGAATAGCATAGCTAAATTAATTTGCCAGGCATGGCTGGGGACTCACCTTTCACATGGACAAGAACGTAAACTATGAACTAGTTAGTCTATCATGATTTCTTATATTTGTTTCTAGTTGAAAACAGCCCCCTGAGGAACTCTAGATCCTCCAAGAGTTGGTGTCTTTTCTGGAGCCAGGACAGAAAAATAATGACATAGTATTTAGACTGTAAAGCCAACTTCAAAGAACTCCTCATTCTAGAGCTCCACTCTGGCATAGCTTCCTCCATACTGAAGCCAGGTTGCATGTGTGTGCACATTCCAAAGAAAACAGAGCCTTCCTCACACCCCGGAAGATCATTTATATGCTTTGGAATACCTTGCTTGACCTTGTTCGTGTACCTACAAACCAGAAGGCTTGCCAAATAGTTTATGCTAAGGATGTCACTGATACTGGGTGTCTATTTTAAAAGTTCACCCCAGGGCCCCCAGTCATCTCATGTTCCTTTGCCATTGAAGGAGCTAGAGTCTCGGTGACAAGAGTCAGTCAAGTGGAAGCTGCATGCCTCAGTGAACATCCTGGACTCCATGCGTCAGGGGAGTTTTCTTGTTGGTTGGTAATATTCTGCATATGTAGTCTCACATTGCGTCTGGAAAAATTAGGTGGTCTATAAAGTTCTACAGGAGGAAGTCCCCTGGAAACATTCAATGGGTCTCTTTCTCCTCTGCTGACTGTATCCTTGCAGTGTAATGAACCATAACTATGTGTATAACCTTTTCCTGAAGTCCCTCAAGCTCTCCTAGAGAACCATCAACCCCTAGGGTACAATCGAGGACTCCCAGAAGAATCTTGGTATGCTCTAACTGGTACACGGAGCAGAAGTGACATGGATCTGTCTTGGTGTGAGGTATTCGAAGACCTGCAAACTTATGCTTTTGGATTTGTGGTACTCTTAAGGAAACAGAGGTAGAAGGTGCTGGGGAGATCAAGAGACCCAGTCACGCCAGGATTCCAGGCTAATCTTCAGTCTCAATATGACTGTAAGCCATGAGGGAAGAGAAATGCCAAAATATAGGGAATGTGACAGGTACTCAGCGTGGACATCATAGGTCCTGGGGTCAATTCCCAATCACAAATCTAAACAGGAAATGGTCTGGTTGAGCCTGTATAACCCTAGGAATTATGAGAGACAGCAAAATGGTTCTGGTAAACACACACCACACACACACACACACACACACACACACACACACACATCTATTGCCTGTGACTGATGTCAGCAGAAATGATCAAGCAATTTACAGAAAGAAAGAATGTAATGGTTAAGAGGTCATGCCCAAATAACAACCAGGCAGAATTTTTCACAACTGAATCGAAAATAATTTTCCTAAATTGAAAGCAAAAGCCAATTTTTTTAAGGGGACCTGAACTGGATGGGTTCTCCAGATCTGTTGAAGCCTGTAGCTGAATTCCCTTTAAGTTCATTCGGCTTATTTGCATTGCTTCTTGGGAAATGGCAGGAGGCCCACACTAAACAGCACCCACAAAGGACTAGTCCTCAGCTTTCAGAGTCCTCTGTGCTTGATTTTATCTTCCAAACAAAAATATGAAACAGTTGAGTCTATACAAGTTCTAGACATAGGGAGAAAGCTCCCTGGCACCCAGGAGCAGGAAATAGGTTTGCTGCTAGCTTCAGCGTATGTGCTCTGTTCCCTGACACGTTCTACCTGGTCACCCTCCAGTGCTTTCCAAGAGGAAGAGATGCCAAACTCCTGACACACTGTTTGAAAACACCATGGCATGTTTCTACCCTTGGATTTCAGGGTCTGTTCTTCAGTGAATGTTTTACAAGGTAAAGGTGTGACTGCCCAGTTGTGAAAGTGGGGTCCCTGGTTAGGTAAACACAGCAATGCAGTGATTTCCACCCAGTGATCAGGGAGGATTTATCCTTTGAAGAACAAGTGGTCTTAGAAGACAGCAGCAGGCAATGAGGATGACCCTTTAGCATAGAGAAATGGCTGTGCCTATTGAGAAAATAAAAATCTGTTTCTAGATTTTTATGAGAGCAGCATGTCTCGTAAACTATCAGTTATCCTATGTGATGGTGGCAATAGAGGTATTTACCCTTTACTTCTCTGCCTCACGTTTAGATGCCACACCCTAGGCAGGTTTAGATGACTTAGCTGTCTGCAAGCTTTTAAATGGCAAAGTCAAAGTGCAGAGGAGTTTATTGCCATAGTTGACTGTGTGAATCAAAACACTTTAAAAAAAATCGAATATTAAACTAAAAAAAATTGTTTATGTGCACGTATTTTCTGGGGGGTCAGAGAACAATTTGTGTGAGTAGGATCAGGTTCCTTCCTTTTATTCAATGTTAGCTTTCCAGGTATCCAACATGCAGTAGCATTCTTGGCGGCGAAAATTGGGCTGCAAGGCATTAGCTCAGGGTTCCACTATTCTGTCGTCAGCCCACCTTGTGGGGGGTCACAATATCAGTAATTCCTCGTGAAATACGTAATTACGATTTTATTCACAGTCAAAAACTACATGTAGCAGCAAGAAAATAATGTGGGATTGAGGTCACCACAATGAGGAAATGGTGTTAAAGGTCATCGCATTTAGGAAGAGGATGGAACACTTGGATTTTGCTGCTAAGCCATTCTCGCTGTGCCACCAATGCAAGTATTTTCCCTCGAAGTGGACTGCTAATGCCTGACGTCTTTATTCCACAAGTCAATACCAGATTGTGCAGCAGAAACTGAGAGGGCAGCACATCCTGTCAACTCGGAAGCAAGGTCGACTGGCTGTCTGATCTACAAAATGGCATGACTTGTAAATACAAGCTGCTTCTCTGCGTTTGCAGAGCAATTTTTCCCTAAAGACAGTGTTTCCTCTACTGGTTCTGTGCCATGGCTGCAACCTCTCTCGTCTTGCAGACAGCACATGTAGACAGCAATGCCCTAACTCACTTAAGTATCAATGGGCAAGACAAAACATACAATTTTCCTTTAAGAATTTCCCGAGCTAAAAGGTCCTTGGTTTCTGGCCATACTAGTGTCTAGCACAGTAACGATATATCTCAACTTGAGAGAGTATGGTATTAAAGTCATTTTCCTGTTTACCTTTCAAGCAAAAGCTGACTCATTTTTCTGTTAGTTTTCAGTATTTTCATTGGATTGTTAAGTTTCTTTTCTTTCTTTTCTTTCTTCTTTCTTTCTTTCTTTCTTCTCTTTCTTTCTTTCTTCTTCTTCTTCTTTTTCTTCCTTCCTCTTTTTTTTCTTCCTGTCTGTCCTCCTCCTCTTCCTCTCCCTTCTCCTTTTTTTTTTTCTTTTCAAGCAGAGCCTCATAGTCCAGGCAGGCCATGAATCATGAATGCATTGTGTTTGAACTCCTGATATTACTGCCTCTAGTTCCTAAAGTGCTGAGATTATAGGTGCTTACCACCTTACCGCACTGGGCTTGGTTTTTTTTTTATGATTTATTTTTAAATAGATGTGAATATGTTTGTGTGGGTATATGCACATGAATGCAGATGCCCGCAGAGGCCAGAGGTGTTTTATCGCCTGGAGCTGGAGTCACAGACCACTATGAGCTGGGAGCTGAACTCAGGTTCTTTGTAAAAGCAGTATATACTCTCAATCCCTAAGTCATCTTTCCAGCCCCTAAGTTTGATATATGATCTTTATATAGAGAGCTGTATAGTTGTTACTTGAGGTACAGAAAATGAAACTGTGTCAGAGCTAAGATAAGATTTATCTGTCAAATAACAGTTCTAAAACTGCCTTGAGTTAAGTTATTTAGAGGTTTCTGCTCAGGTGTGTAATTTATTAAGCCAAACACTGCTAAGTTCAGCTAATTTAGAAAATGCAAGTGTGGGAATTCAAGCCTGACAACAATATTTAAACACAATTATTCCTTCAACATGCTGTTCCATTAGAATATTTTAATTTTCTAGCAATTGGATAACACTTAGCCTCCACTATAAATATTTCAGCCTATGGATGACTACATTGATCTTTCATTTATCTGTTTGTCAGGTGGGTTTGTTCAATTATAGCTTAGCTCATACACAACCCATTAAATATCTCAAGGGGACTTAAAGCTCTCAGTGGAAAAAAAATCCAACCTGTCAAGTTTAAGCTACAACCCCAATGGGTTGGGGGTGGGGAGCTCAGGAATCCATCAGAAGATTAAGCTGTGTAGGTTTTTGTTTTGTTTTACAAGTGTATTAACATAGTGGGATGGGGGACTTTCTAGAGAAACCACGAATGAGACCCTGCTACAGGGACATTGCTATGTCATTAAAGTTTCTCACACATCTTTTCTTTGTCACAAACTGAGTTGTATATGCAAGTTCTAATAATCAGAAAACCACATGAGTATGTTTTTAATCTTACTTGTCAAAAGGGTTTTCTGCCTCCAAACCTGGAAATAAAGTTGACGCTTTGAACTGATGTCATACTACTCCTTGGCGCACAATGGGGGACTGCCTTGGGACAGGCAGAGTGCTGTGCCTCCCTCAAAGGCTATCTGGGGGAGGGGCCCCTCCCCTCATGAGCCTGTGTTCAAACCCAACTTAATTGTGAGCACCTTGAGTTGAAGCACCACAAGAGACAGAAATCTGAGCTATGCCATCCCTTCAAATTAGAACTCAAGCTGTAACATTGAAAATGTCTTTGTATAATATTAGACCCAGATCTTTGAGAATGGGTCAGACCTGCAGTGACTTAAATCTGGTCTAAGAAGGACATTATTTGAAAGTTTTTTTTTCCAGAGGCATAAAAACCCCTTCTCTGAGACAATGATATGCTTACTATTGCTTTTAGACATGCTACATTTAAACACAAGCAAGGGCACACTGATACCATAATACTTTTCTGTTTGTTCATATTTGTTTTTTGAGACACGGTTTCTCTGTGTAGCCCTGGCTGTTCCGGAACTCACTCTGTAGACAGGCTGGCCTCAAACTCAGAAATTCACCTGCCTCTGGCTCCCAAGTGCTAGGATTAAAGGTGTGCGCCACCACTGCCCGGCCCATGACTGTAATAATTAATTGTAACCTTAAGAAAAAACTAAATTTTCCTTGCCTCGGTTTCCTCATTTGCAAAGTAATGAAGATTTTGGTGGGGATTATTATGTGAGTATGCCTGGCATATGAAAGCCATATCATAAATGTTAGTTGCTAATATTGGTTATCATTCTCTTATTATAATGCTCACACTTTTTGCAGAAAAACCATCAGGACATAATAAAATCAGTTCTAACACATTTCTTTCTTTTATGCGATCTAAAAAGACATCATTTAGAAGAAAAAGTTTAGAACAGGCTGGGTTACAACGAGAGAGAGAGAGAGACAGAGAGAGACAGAGAGACAGAGACAGAGGGAGAGAAGGAGAGGAAAGAGAAGAGAAGAGAGAGAGAGAGAGAAGAGAGAGAGAGAGAGAGAACAAAGATATATAAGATCTAAAATTGCATTAACTTAGCTCAGAGTTATTTACCCTAAGCCTTGTTCAAATTCTTCCCAGTTCTAGCCCTTCCTGCCTAAAGCCATGGAAACAGGAGAGAGCCTGGTCACATCAGAAATTAGCTTGCTACTCATACAAAAAAGAGAACCGACATGCATCAGGAAATAACTTGATAATCATGGCATTTTAACTGACCCGGAAATGTGTATTTTCCAGATGAAGGACTAACAAGACAATGATTTTCAGAAGATTCTGAAAAATGGCAGTACAGACTCCCTCCTTCAGCATACAGTTAGTCTTCCATGTCCATGGGTTCTGGTTAAGTGGATTAAAAAATATTTTGTTTTTTAAATCTGTTTGTGGGGGCCAGCAACATAGCTCAACAAGTGAAGGTACCTGCTGCTACAGGCACTGGATCCATGAGTTCTCATTCCCAGAACCCACATGGTGGAAGGAGAGAATCAGCTCCTCCAAGTTATTCTCTTACTTCCACAGGCTTGCTCACACACATATGCACAAATAAGTAAATATTATAAAGTTTACACACACAATTTTTTCTTGTGGTTATTCTATGAACAAAACACCCTTTTCCCCAAAATCAGCAATTACATTGTATTATGTGTTGTAAGTTACAAGTCTTTTTTTTTTTTTTTAAAGACTTAGTTTATTTATTTCATAAATATGAGTACACTGTAGCTGTCTTCAGACACAACTGAAGAGGGCACCAGATCTCATTACTGATGGTCGTGAGCCTCCATGTGGTTGCTGCGAATTGAACTCAGTAACTCTGGAAGAGCAGTTAGAGCTCTTAACCACTGAGCTGTCTCTCCAGCCCATGTTACAAGTCTTGTAACTATAGGAAGATACATAGGCAGGCTAGATACAATACTATATGCCATTTTCTACAAGGGACATCTTCTTATAAGCACTGGTTGAACTACAGGGTGTTCTCCAACTAACTTCGCATTTCTTTTTTGCTTCGTATTACATTTTTCTTTTTTTATGCCTTCCTGGGTATGTTGGCTAGTTTTATATCAACTTGACACAAGCTACAGTCATCAGAGATTAGGGAACCTCAATTGAGAAAATATCTCCATAAGGTCGGGCTGTAGGCAAGCCTGTCGGGCATTTTTATAATTAGTGATTCATGGGGTAGAGCCCAGACCATTGTGGATGGGGCCAGCCCTGGGCTGGTGGTCCTAGGTTCCATAAGAAAGCAGGACAGAGCAAACCATGAGGAGCAAGCCAGTAAGAAGTACTCCTCCATGGACCCTGCATTAGCTCCTGCCTCCTGGTTCCTGGCCTGTTTGAGTTGCTACCCTTACTGCTTTTGATGATGAACTTTTATATGGAACTGTAAGAAGAATAAACCTGCCGGGCAGTGGTGGCGCACGCCTTAATCCCAGCACTTGGGAAGCAGAGGCAGGTGGATTTCTAAAGTTCGAGGCCAGCCTGGTCTACAGAGTGAATTCCAGGACAGCCAAGGCTACACAGAGAAACCTTGTCTCGAAAAACCTAAAAAAAGAAGAAGAAGAAGGAGGAGGAGGAGGAGGAGGAGGAGGAGGAGGAGGAGAGAGGAGGAAGAGGAGGAGGAAGAGGAGGAGGAGGAAGAGGAAGAGGAGGAGGAGAAGAAACCCTTTCCTCATCAACTTGGTTTGGTTTTTGGTCATGGTGCTTCATCATGTCAATAATAACCCTAGACACTGGTGTATGAAACTAAGGAATGCTACCACTGTCTGCAGGCACACTGTGTTGCTACCCTACAGGTCCATCAGTGTGAGTCAATGTGCAGACATCTCTAAATCTCTCCGAAGGTCTTCAGTTTTGTTGGTCATGTCCTGAGCTAAAAATTCTTGAGAAGCTTCACTATCTGTACTTTTTGCTGCTCAAGACCTGGTAGAGCAGAGAGTGAGTCAGCTGAGTGGCTCCCTTCACTCTTAGCTTCCCTTATGCTGGTTAAGGAAGCCTGCCGTGCTCTGTTTATGAGCCATTTAGCAGTTATGAAGTCCAGTCATCAGTAATGCAGCCATTATGCTAGTGTTGTAACCTCTAGGATCATCCAGAGGCTCCAGCAGGGAAGAATTATACTTCCAGCTCAAATCAGGATTTGAAATCACACAAGCATAGATAATTTTTGCCATTGCTGGTTATCTTGGCTGAAAAATCTGGGTCTCAGAGAAACCTGACCACTTCCTTCTAAGCTATGATGGGTCAAAGCAGATCTTAACTTCTGGAATTTTCACTAATGGAATCTTTGCTAGTCGATTTTTATTTCACTGTCAATATTCTTGAGGTAGGCAAATGACAAGCTTGGTGGAAATGGCAATATTTAGTTCCAGTGGTTGGGTCTGTTACTTCCCAGATGGCTTTTTAGCTCTTTTACAGAATAAGCAAGGGTCTACTTCATTATCCATACACCAAAAAAATTATACAGAAATGGCACACCAAGTGCTGAAGACAGAAGCAGTCATCAGTCCATTCCTCAAAATAGCAAGTAACACAATCTAAAACCCAAGTCGTTAAATAAAAAAAAATGGCATCTTTTATTCATCAATCCCCATTACAAACTGAAATGCATGCATCTTTCTTACGTTACTTAGCAACATCCTTTCTATCCTTTCACCCCGAAATCAGTCTGATGAGTTGATCTTTAAACTCAAGAATTTTTTTTCTTTTTGAAATGCTACTTACATTTTATTGTCTCAATATCAAAGCCAATCTAGAAATTTATTCTTCCTACAGGTAAAATGGATGTTAATACCGGAACATGTCAGCACACGTTCAAAATGATATCAAAGTTAGGCCCTAAGCAAGTATTTCAAGGCAATACCACACCACTAGTTTTGAGACTCTAAGTATCACTGATGGTACTAAAAGGTAGAACTCAGCTTCAAAAGCACACTCTTGCAATGCACATTGCTCATGATGTCTAAGTTGCTCATTTCCACAGTCATGATTTCAGATGCACAGTTTTCTGCTTTCCTGAGCATTCGCTTTGACTGTCTCAGATTTAATTCCTGAAGGTTGATGACAATCTGTAACCAAAGAAGCAAAATTGTTTCAAAAGGATCAATGACAGCAAAGCGAGGTTCTTGGCATTTTAAGAGAGATACACAGACATAGCAAAGGATCAAGGTGAGTCAAGATACACAGCTTTATACATATTAGAAATATCCAACATGCCACCAACACGATTCCCCTAAAACACAAGAAGTGCCAGTGCTTGGGGCCACACTCGTCTGTCTTTGTATCCCTCAACATCTGAATGACTAACCGTCCATTTTTCCCACATCCTGCCATTCATTAAGATGTTTTCAGCCAGAATTTTTGGCAATATGCCTTTTTCTTTCTTTCAAATACAACAAGCCACACAGAAATACTACTATTAATGTCCAACAACAACAGGTAGTAAGGGGCCAAGCCTTTCTGAAATACATGTGATCTCTAAAAGATTCTCCGTCCTCCCTTTATGAGTCATCAGTGCTCTGCTTCACATAAATCGCTGCTGGTCACAATCTTATTTCACAAGCTCATATGTTCTCTTCATCCAACATTTTGTTGATGCCATCGCAAAGTTTCTGTAAGTGAGGTTTAAATTTTCCAAAGGGATTATATAGGGCAGCCAAGAAATCACAATCTGAAAAATGATCAAAGACATTATTAACGCGTCCATGAGACTTGGCGGTAAGGTGGCGCTGAATGATGTCATGCAGGAGCTCTCGGCACTCGTTCAGCAGCCTGGACAGCACGTTGCGGTCGAAGGTGTATTCTACCTGGTGGAAGCTGACAACCGTCATGGCGAGCTGGTGCACCTTCTTCTTGAACTTCTCCATCAAGGCCAGCTCGTCTTGATTGAACTGATTGTTCCTGTGGAGAACGGCCAGCTTGATGACGGTCTTGATAAGGTTCTTGATGACCCTCTCTGCCTCCTTCTTGTTCTGGGTGTACTCCTTGGTCACCCTGTACAGCTCATCGAGCACCTCGCTGCTGGTGTCATCGATCAGGGTGGTGGCAATGGATTTGGATACCATTTTACCCAGGATCTTCTTTTGTGCCTGAACGGCCAGATTTTTGGAATTGAAGACATCTGTAGCCACTATAGAATAAAGTGAAAGGGACGGGGTAGAAAGAACAAAAGATCAGTTAATAGCAAGTAAAACAAAACCAAACAGACCTCTAAGTATTAGGGAGTGCTTCCCCTGAATACCTTCACTATTTACTGTTTGTTTCCCAATTATTGATATAGTATTGATATAGCAGTTAAAGTCGATACCTTCCTTAAAAATAACCTTTGATTTGAAAATATTATGTCTTGGGGGTTGGGGAGATGGCTCAGTGGTTAAGAGCACTTGCGGCTCTTGTAGAGGATCTTTATTTAAAACCCAGCACCTATGTTGGCAGGCTCACAACTGCCTGTAACTCCAGCTCTATGGGGACCTGACATCCTCTTCTGAGCACCTGCATACATGTAGCATATGCTCACACAGATGTATGCACAGTCACGTAAGTAAAAATAAATCTAAAACTTAAATAGAATATCTCATGAGGTAGCAAACCTTTATGCCTTTTTATTTAGCTTAATTACATAAAAAATTTAAGTCAACTCTATACCTATCTTCTAGGCAATTGCAAACCTAGGCAAATTAAAAAACTCATTTGAATGAAAGCAGGATAGATAACAAGGTTATAATACAGAGTAAGATAGCATATTTACTCCAGTGAACCCCAAGGAGAGCCCTGTCTTATGACCACTACAGAAAGTCTCATTGCCTAAGCCATCGCTCTCCCAACCATCCCACCCACTTTGAATTTCACTCCCAGATGTCAGCTTTTGGAAGGTTACACTCCAGAGAGACCGCACTGTCAGCTGCTGTTGCTGGTTCACTCTTGCTTTTAAGTTTCGAGGATATAAGCTTAAAATGAGCCAGCGAAACATGCTACACGCAAAACATACTCTGGAAAAGCTGATCCCCAGAGTTGACTTTTGGAATGCTTGTAACTTAATTTGGCAGATGTTTAATGTACACAGAAGACTTGCATGAATTACTGATTAACGACATACGAAATGCTTCTAGCTTAGAGCCCAGCAGTGAAAACGCTCAACAAACCAACATTAGCTTCACTCTCTCAGGATTACCCCCTTCTATGTGCTGGCTGCAATATGAATCCTTGTCTAGGTCTCTCCTTTTTCTTCTTCCCCTGGCTGAGGTCTCAGGACTGCAGTGCTCTTGGGTATCTAGAAATTTCTGTTCTCTCTGTACATTCCAGAAAATGTACTTAGATCAGTTGGCGTATAACCACTTAGTGATGGAGAGGAATAGCTTAGGGGACTGATGGGATAAAATGATTTGTTTGGACAAAAGCTAGCATAAATAGGAAGCAAAATAGCAGAACTACGAAATTCAGGCTAGGAGGACATATATAAGCAAGTTTCATGTTAGATGCAAGGTGGAGACAAGAGAATCCACATTACATTTAAAATCTGGATTCAAAGCAGGTATGTGGTCTCATACAGGTTATTGCCAAATGGCCCCTAGCTTATAGAACTCACCCAGGAACATACAATACTGTGCATCTACTGAAAGGATGTCCTGGTAGAACTAGACACAGTGCCCTCCCAACTGTTGATAGTAAGTTACAGAAACACGAAGTGAGACTGCAAAAGAAGAACTGAAATGTGTTTTGAGAAAGAAAAGGAAAGTGAAAAGCTGTGGGAAGTGACCAACTTCAGGAGGGTTTCCAAGCTTTTAAACCATGTGTAGTTTAATAGTAATATATTCATATTCCAATCTCTTCATTGATTTGCAAAAGAGCATTAATTCACAGTAATGAAATCCTACACACACACACACACACACACACACACACGGGGGACCTCAGCAATTAATATTGCTGCATTATGGCCAAGGACTCTCTTTTGTGCTATGACTCCAGATACAGACCTTAACAAATAAACAAACACAGTTTCTACAGGAAAAGATATACTGTCATTCTCAGATACATAACAAATTACTTAAGATATCAGCAACTTATTTTATACAAAGATTCTGCTTTTAACCATTTAGAGATTGGTATCTACAATCTACAGTCATGTTTTCCAGATGGCAGATAAACCCACTTTCTGTTGGGAAATACTGAAACCAGAGAGGGGGGGGGAGGGGGGAGAGAGAGAGAAGAGAGAGAGAGAGAGAGAGATCTTGGTAGATCACCAAGCTACTTTTCTCACCAAATCTCAACATCCCATTTCATTTCCAACATATAGAGAAGCAAGAACTCTACGATACAGCATTTTAGATTCCTGTAAGGCGAGGAGAAGCCAATCTACTGCAGACTAAGCAAAAACATCCCTCATTTACTGTAACCGAGTCATAACCCAGACATGGAAGTTGATCTCTGAGGCTTTTCCTTTCTTTCCAGAACTTCCACGTGACACTTCCATCTTACTCTTAGATCAATTCAGTGCATCCCGCTCCCTCTCCACAAGGCAGACAAGCATTCAGGGGGTTAGTTTTCAGTCTGTTTTGAGCCAAGCAGGGGTTGTGGCTGACAGCTGCTTGCCAGGGATATGTGGTCTGGGATCATAAAATATGACTGTTTTCTTTCTTGGACACTAACTGCTGCTAGCCTCGCCTGCTCGGGCTTGTTAGATCTATCAGCTCTCTTAAAGGCCTGGCACATCTCAGAGCTAATCCCGGACCTAGTTTTTCTCATTCTGTCTAGTCTCACCCCTGTGTGATATCATCTCCATGGCTTCAGATAGCATCCATGTGCCAACAACTCCCACAGCCTTGACTTTTTTTCCAGACTCGTTTTGCAAAAACATTTAAGACGGTTTTCTTTTGAGATTTTGCAGGCATCTCAGACACACCGGGCCCCTAATTGAATCCTTGTTTAGCCCATCCTGTAAAATACTCCTTGTCCACTATTTATCACCTCGATTAATAACATCTCTCCTGGCTGATACTCAAGTCAGAGACCTGGAAACCATCCGCCATCTCACCCTCTCCTTTCTCAGCCCTTTACCAATTGTTATTTTCCAGTTTACCCATTTCTAAATCGTATGCAATTCCCTCTATCTCTGCGGATGTCATCTGGGTCAGCTCCTTTCCAATGTCCTCTCACCACAGTCGGGCATTTTGAAGACATTGCATGAGAAAATGAGGTTCTGTTTAAGTTCTTTGCTAACCATCACACTTCGCAGCTCCTAAATCAGTATTTGCCTAACTGTTCCCATTTCTCCCTTTGGTCCCTAAGCTCTCCAAAGGCAGGCCCCACCTGTCTGTCTGTGCCATGCCCGGGCCTGGCCAGGCACCGGATTCTCCCATCTCCTCCCCATCCTTAAGTACTTCTCAAGCAAAACGTTTTGGCCTGAAAAAAAATGCAAATTTAAAATACATATTTGGGTGTTTCTGTTTGCTTATTTTAAAACCTAGAGAAATAGACACTTGTTTTAACTCACCAAACATGTGGGTTCCCCCCCCCCCCCGCAATGTAAGCATACTTCAGAAAGTGGTTTCTCTTACCATCAGCAAATTAATTTTCTTTTAAAGAGGAAAGATTTATTGTATACAAAGATTTATTGTATATATCAGGAGACAATAGTACAGATATTTCGAGTAAAGTAAGGTCTAATATTTCTTACTTGAACTGCAGCAGAAGATTGGCTACTCTGGCCTAGCTCTGCTTCTGGCTTGGTCTGTGTTTAAACAAGGTGGGGGGGTAACTGAGGCATGCTCCTGGACACAACTGAGAGGCCCATAGATGTTCTCCAGGAGACAGTATTGAGAATATTGATCAGCTGTTTACAATTAAGATGGATTCATTTGCCTTGGAAATAGACATGGAAATGGTTGGCAGAAGGAAAAGCCTGACACCATGTCCAGCATGTGTGAGGTCCTATTCCATTCCTAGTCTTGAGGGGAAAGCTGTTCTCCAGAATAGAGCACATCTTACTTTATGTCTGCTCACCTCCTTCTTTCTCCAGGACTGAACCAAACTGTCCACCTCAGCAGTGTTTTCTGTAAAACAAACTAATATTTAGGGATTCCTGGTTGTACCACCAACAATCATCAAGTTGGAGATAAATATTGATGGTAAAAATATTCTGACCCATGTGTGCATGGGAAAAAAAAAAAAAAAAACATGTTCAGAACAGAGGAAAAGCCTTTTGATATTATCAGTGAGTGAAGAGCATAGTTTTCTAAAGATTAACAAAAATGCTCCACAATTGCTAATACTACACAATGAAGGACTCAAGTCACTTCACATATTTATCAGCAAACATATAATCTTTTCACTCTGTTATAACTTGCTACTTTTGAATGCTGACTATATACACGTGTTATTCCAATTTATTACCCAGTTAAATTCCATCCTGTGGACCAGGAATGAGGAAGGTGGAAGAAACCCATTCAGAGAGCTTGTCTAGTCATTGGGCTGAACTCATAAATTTTCTTTAAACAAACAGTGTGAAACCTTACCTATCTTATATTTGAATAATTCCAAGTGTAAATGGACTTGGCAGGGGAAGGGTGAGGCAGCTTGGAGTATAAGAAATGGGTAAGAAACCCTGGGTGATAGTGGCGCATGCTTGTAGTCCCAGTACTTGGGTGGCCGAGGCAGGCAGATCTCGACAAGTTCAAGACCAGCCTGATCTACAAAGTAAGTTTTAGGACAGCCAGGAATGCTACAGAGAAACCCTGTCTCAAAAAAAATACCTTTAAAAACAAGAGGGGGGGGGAGGAAGGAAGGAAGGAAGGAAGGAAGGAAGGAAGGAAGGAAGGAAGGAAGGAAGGAAGGAAAGAAGGAAAAGGAAACTAGTTCAAATCAAACCCAGGTGGTATTCCAGGAGAGAGTGGCTGCTTATGTTCCCTGACAGCAGCCTCCACACTGAAAAGCATGAAGGAAGAAACCAACAGAACAGAGAAGAAAATAAAGGGAAAAGAGAGGAGGGAAGGGAGGCGAGGAAAGGGGCAGGGGCCAGAGGTGGAAGGCTGTGGCCAGGAGGAGCTGCATATCTATAAATGAACTGTAAGGACAGCTGGCCCTGAAAAGGTCAGAGGTAACACCCATAGTCGAGAGAGGACGAGTGTGAGGGACCTTAACACACACTGTACTTATGTCGTCAGATGGAAGAGGCCATTCCAGAGATTGCTGTCTTGGGAGAATGGATAAACCCTGGATCCGTAGCTTGACCTTCAAATGCACAGTGTTGTGCAGGGATTCTCCTGGTGCCAAGTGGCTAAAACCCAGCAACATACACCACCGGTGGCAGGGACAAGGCAAGCCACACACCTCATATCTCACATGCAATCCAAAAACACAGGTGCTCCTTTAAAGGGCCACATAATGGATGCACACAGAGAAAGTGATGACTTTGAAAGGCCTCCTGTCAGTCACTGGACACACTCTTAGCAGCAGTTAGGACTTCGTATCAAGCCCTTACAGACGACTTTACCGGCTTTATCGTTCCTCACTACTTTACAATTCAGTAAACTGCTTAAAAACTGATAGGGTGAAAACTGGCTCTTGCTTAAGAAGGGGGGAATAGAATTTTCCCAGCGGAATGTCAGCGAGCCTTGTTTGCATATCTTAGGATTGTCCTACAGGTAAAGTGTTAAAGCTGACCCCTTTCCCTCATTAACTCAGGTAAGAAAAATCTTCAAAACATCCAGTTTGTGTTTATGTGAGAGTCAGGAAATTACCTGAAAAAATCACATCTCCCAATAATACATAACTGGAGCTTTTTCTTAGCAAAAATATTTAAAGTAAAAAGGCTTCAGCATGAACAGTCTGGGTACTAGTGGGCTCTTATTGTGACATTTTTTTCCCAGCCTCCTGGAAAAGGACAGACTACTTAACAAGCCCAAACACTATTCAACTAGTGAACGACTGAACTTCAGCTCAGCTACTGCACAGGGTATTGCTAGGACTGTTTCCTCATCAGTGAGTCGAACATGATTGATTCAACTCCCAGGGTCGTTGTAAAAATTAACAGGGACTGAATGGAACTGCCACACTGCCTACGCGGAAAGGCTCCTCTGCAGAATTGTATAGAGAACATAACATACGTATCTTGATACTCTAGTGATGAATTACATTTGGTCAAGATCAATCAACTCCTTGTTAGTGCCATGAAACTGAGACACGAAAAGCACCAGATGGTTCTGTGAAAAGAGACCTCACGTGGTGTACCTAAGACCAACTCATATTTCCCTTTCCATGATCACACTGAAATATAAGTAATATGTTTAAATCCTTCGGAAAGAAAATTTTAATTTCTGAAGGGTTTCGATCTCTCTTGGCAACAGAGTCAGCTGCGGGAACACAGAGAGGTAGTGGAAGGGTCTTCTGTGTGAGGGAACTGGTCCTCCGAGAACAGAAAGAATGCCTATCGCACAAGGGCAAGAGGAGACACCGTTGCAACATGCACGCAAAGCTGTGCAACGGGGCCGTCTCGAAAAGGAAGTGAACCAAAACTAAAGCCGGCGAAAGCCACACCGTGGCATCACCACTCCAGGCCCAGCCTTTCAAGGCCTCAGAGAATCAGAGATATAGGAAACAGGAACCCAGTGCAGCGGAACAAAGGGCCCAAAGTGGAAAGAGCTGGGCTGTAAGTCGTGTGTGTGTGTGTGTGTGTGTGTGTGTGTGTGTGTGTGTGTGTGTGTTTGTGTGTGTAGGGGCACATTTCCAGATGGCGGAGACTGAAGTGAGATCTACTGAGTAACAAACTTTGAAGCAGCCGTCAGTGTGCTAGGCTCCTGAGTGGCTACAAGTGAAGCCTGACTTCAGTTGCTTTGCTTGATGTGACTAGGACTTCAGAGGCAGAGGCTGCCTGAACAGAGGAACCAATTCAACACACTGTGCCCGCTCTGGTCATTTCTCTTCCTCTCTTCTATGTGATAGTTTATGGACAAGACAAGGCCCAAAGACAGCATGAAGAAGACTTCCCTGTGTGACCAATTGGCTGTTTTGTTTCACTGACACTGAAGCTGCTCATTGTGATTTTTGAGGCTAACCATGTGCCCCCTTTTCTAGGCTGAATTCTGTGATGATTTTGAACATGTCAAATCAGAGAGACAGCTTAATGGGTAAAGCACACGGACCTGCACTGGAGTCCCAGAACCCATGTTCAAAAGCCATGTGTGGTAGCATGCCTCTGTAACCCCAGCATTGGAGAAAGGGAGACAAAGAGGTCCTGGGCTTGCTGACTAGCCAGAATAGTACACTTGGAAAGTTCTAGACCAGTGGTAGATCCTGTCTCAAATGAGGTGGACAGCATCCCTGACAATGGCACTTCAGGATGACCTCAGAACTCCACACAGGTGTCTACATGTGCATGTGTACTTTTGAGTGCGTGCGTGCGTGTGCGCGCACACCACACACACACACACACACACACATGAACATACAACCAGATACACCAATATGCACACACATATACAAAAGATAATGCCAATTGTTTGAACTCTTATATCCACCTCTGCCTTTTCCCATCAATGTTCTCTAGGGATTACTCCAGCCTTCTATTGCATTATTGCTGGCATAAACTCCAACAAGACACCCCTATTGGCTCCAGAAATGGAGGTAAATTTGGTGATGTTTAGATGAAGCAGTATGGTTGGATCTCAAAGAATGCCAGTTTCATAAATGTTAGGACAAAAGTTAGAGAAACAAGTATATTTTATGGCTGCCCAAAGTCAGGGCAAGATATATATAGCCATAAGAATCCATTACATCATCTTAGGTAATAACCACAGTAGAGATACAAAAAATAGACAATAATACTAGTAGCTACCACTAAACAATAGTTTTGTTAATTCTTTAAGAATTTTATACACCTCCCAGTCTTTTTTATCACCTCCCAGTCTTTCTTGTACCCCACAATTTCATGGCCTCTTCGTTGGTTGTTGTTTTGTTTTTTTTAATAACACCCCATTACATTTTGTGCTATCCTTACTGGAACATGGTTGACCAGAGCCACATCATTTGAGAAACTTGAGTTTTCTTCTCACAGAGGCTCTACCCTCTCCATAGTTCTTTATGTAGGAGTAGGAGCTCATGAGCCTCTCTCCCTACCATGCTAGAATGTAACTGGGTAGCCATCGTTTCAACAATTGATGCTGACCCTGGAACTTGCATTATCTTATTGAAGTTTCACACCAATCCTAGAAGAAAGGCTATTACTATGCATATTTCCAGGTCAGGTCTCTGAGGCTCAGGGGGAAAGAAAATGAGTGGCTTACTTATACACTATATTTTGATTACATTCCTTTCCTTCCCAAACTCCTCCCAGATCTTTCTCATCTCCCTATCTACCCAACTTCAGGTTCTCTCTTTTTCAAGAAAAAAAGAAAAACAAAAGCAGAGATCAAAACAAACAAACAAACAAGCATCCAACAAGACATACATATACCAAAACAAAAGCACATTCAAAACCATGGAGTTCCTTTTGCATTGGTCAGCTGTTCCTGGGCACAGGGCCTGTGCTAGAGTGTGGATGACACCTTTATCAAACACCTTTCTCTAAGGCTCAGGATCTGTGTGGAAGAGGAGGCAGAAGGATAATAAGAGCCAGAGCTGGTGGAGGACTCCAAAGAAACAGCGTTTTTTCAGACGCAACAGGACTGATGAGCATGTGAACTCTGAGACTGTGGAAGCATGCAAAAGGCTCGCACAGGTTCAAACCAGACAAAATCGCAGCCCTGGAAAGGGAAGTGGACAAAAAGTCCCTAGCCAAGAAGTTATTTGCAACTGACGCCTGCCGGGAAAGGGAAATTTAGTTTTCTCTGATGGAGCATCACTGAAATTGAGTTACTTCCGAATGACTACACAGTGAGTGAGTGATAGAGACGAATTTGAATGCAGATATGTCTCATGTAATATGTTCTCTAAAAGACTCATGTGACACATGAGTTTTAGAAATAATATTTTATACTAAACCATCAACCAAAGAATACACATGGAGGGACCCGTGGCTCCAGCTGTACATGTAGCAGAGGATGGTCTTATCTGACACCAATGGGAAGAGAGGCTCTTGGTCCTGTTGAGGCTCGATGGCCCAGTGTTGGGGGATGCTAGATGGGTGAGGCAGGAGTGGGTAGATAGGTGGGGAGCACCCTCGTAGAGACAAGGGGAGGGGATGGGATGGTGGGTTTGTGGTGAGGAAACCAGAAAGGGGACAACATTTGAAATGTAAATAAATAAATTAGCCAAAAAATAAAAAATAAATAAAAATAAGGAAATGTTTTTTATATGAAAACACCTAAGGAGAACCTAATGATGTCTCTGAGGGAAGGGAAATCAAAGAGGAGAAAGTCCAGCTTGTGTTTTCACACAAAAACACAAGTTGTGTATCTGGTCAACTTTAAGATATGGAGTTTAACCTAAAAACAAACAATGAACAAGACTGGAACAAACCAAGTGAAAGCCTCTCAGCTTGTCCTCCCTCACTGCACAGCTCTGATCTCAACCCTTCTCTGAGAGGCAACAACTGTTCCAAGATTTTTGTCATCTTTTCAGAGCTATGCATAGATCTGCCCCTGCATAGATAAGCAAATATATGAATGGCTCCTGAGCTATGTGAAGAAGTCTTAAAGGGCCCCCACCTCTCCTCTTTGATTCTGAGATAGGGTTTCACTGTGTAACAGCTCGGGCTGGCCTGATACTCAGGAGCCTCCTAAGTTTTGGGATTACAAGTGTGCACCACCACACCTAGAGTAAGGCTTGTGGTTCTTAAGAAATGTAATTTCTGAGTGATGTAAGGATATATATAACATGTAGGTGTTCGCAATTCTACATGTAACCGATACAAAATGACGGTGTGCTGAGGAACACGGTCATTCACCTTTGCTGCCTAATACCCCAACAGTAGTATAAGTGGTGGGAGGAAGCAGGAGGGCTTCAGTCTTTGATGAAATGTGTAAAAGGAGGACCACGTACTGTGACTACGATTATCATATAATTTATCGTCCAAATGGATGGAATACCTTTGCTACTGGCAATAATTACACCATGACAAGAGAGCTGTAACTGCCTCAGGTAAATTATTCCTACATGAAGAATAAGAGCAAAACTAGGGATTTACTGATATATTTATAAAATATTTCTTGCCGGGCGGTGGTGGCGCACGCCTTTAATCCCAGCACTTGGGAGGCAGAGGCAGGCGGATTTCTGAGTTCGAGGCCAGCCTGGTCTACCGAGTGAGTTCCAGGACAGCCCGGACTACACAGAGAAACCCTGTCTTGAAAAAAAAACCAAAAAAAAAAAAAAAAAAAAAAAAATATTTCTTGAGAATCCTGTAAACATATCGACCAGATTTTCGTCTAAACAAAAATACTAGTCTTTTGGTTTTTGTTTTTAAGAAGTTAAGAGGAATCATATTGGTGGTGTGGGGATGCGTCTTTCTAGTTAAATAGCTCTTGAAGGAACATATAACAAGGTTCCCTTTGGAGATGCTCGAATATCCATGCAGTTAAAAACTATTATATAATTAATTTTGCTTAATTATGTTTTTTAAAGAACATTTCAAATAGGACCCAAGAATAAATTTGTTCTAACAAATCAAGTGAAATTTGTAAACTAAAATCAATTAAGATAATTAATTGGCTAACAACTGATGGAATAGATTCAGAGTAGATCACTATAAATAGGGATGGGTCAGGTGGGCAGGGCAGGCTGTGGGCAAAGCTAGGAAACAGCGATGTAAGCATAGCTTCTGGACCCAGGCAGCCTGGGTAAGAAGCAGCATTGTTCCCTAAGGGCTCTTGAGACTGGACCACATTACCTACTTCCTCCGTGCCTCAGTTTTTTTATCTGCCAATGGAGTTAAATTAAAATAATCCATCTGAAGTGCATTTGCTGTCAGATAATCAGGTGAGTTTGTGTAAGTAATTATTGTCATCACTGTAACTGCTAGCTCTCCATTAAGGTGAAGTTCTGGTACAGAATGGCTCAGGCATAAGTGAAGAGAGAAGAAAGAATATTAACAGATGTACCACGCAACAGAAACTTGTGTTAAGTGTTTGTCATGTGCCAGATGCTGTGGTTTCAAAGGTAAGTAGTAATTTCCCTTTTCTCCATGCACTCACACTAGCAGGGGTGGGAGGAATGATGGGAACACAGAAGGGATGATGGGAACAAAGCAGAGACAATGGGATCACAGGAGGGATGGTGGGAACACAGGAGGGATGGTGGGAACACAGGTGGGATCATGGCAACACAGGAGGGATGGTGGGAACACGGGTGGGATCATGGGAACACAGGAGGGATGGTGGGAACCCAGGAGGGATGATGGGAACCCAGGGGGGGATGATGGAAACACAGGTGGGATGATGGAAACCCAGGAGGGATGATGGGAACACAGGTGGGATGATGGAAACCCAGGAGGGATGATGGGAACCCAGGAGGGATGATGAGAACACGGGTGGGATGTGCCACGGAAGGTCCATAGGACTGTGGAACAAGCAACAGCATTGAAGAGAGTGAGCAGTAGTATCTTTTGGATGAGATGATGGGCGGAGGCCAGAGATGAAGGCTTCTCCAAAGGTGCTTAACCTCAAAAGAAAAGTAGATCTTGCCTTACAGAAACATGTGACTATATAATTCTTTATGTTTTATCTATAAATCTATACAACACTGATGCATTTTCCATTATTTTTAAGCCATTGTTTTTCTCTCCACCCTTAGCCAAGCTGTGCTAAATAGCTAGCCACTCTGTTGGTAGAGTGACTATATTTAGTTAATCCATGTAGCAAATGATCTGGAATCTTCCATACAACTATCTCAAGCCCATCTGTTTTGAGTATTTTAGGAGCAGTAACCTGTTGGCCTTACCCTGAGCATCTCCCAAATATGCATCTTGGCACAACATCCGAAAATTTTGGTCACAACCTTTTCAAGCAATTGCATTGAAATATCAGTCAAGTATCTTATGGCCAAGCATCCCATGGTCATGGGAGCAGATCCTGTGGAGGGTAAGCAAATGGTGAGAGGAGATTTATAGCTTTTGAGTAAGCTACTTTAATTTAGATATCAAGGCACCCATGCCCTGAGGTGCTCTGATAAACACAAGTCTTCTCTGGAGGCTCTCAGAAGCATTGTTCCCCACATTAGGTCTTGCAAGGAGATATCTGAGTTCTTTGAGAAGAAGGTTATTCCCTGCTGTCTGCCTTTTCTCTCCAGTATTGTGCACCTGGGCAAACCCCTTTAGTTTGGAGGGCTTAGTAAGCACTGTGCGCTTTGGAGCCTGGACTCCCCATATTTGAGTCTGCCTAGAGCAGTGCTGCTCTTAGGGCTAGGGAGTAAGTGAGTGTTAAAAAACTAGGAAAATAAATATCAAAATCTTTGTTTCTGATTTTCTTTAAACAATCATAAGATCTGTGCATAAGATGCTCACATTCTGACATGACAATGGTCCCTTGAGCTAAGCTGTGACCCCACTTTTTTGAAGGAGGGTCCCCTGGCCTTCTGAGTGATGACCTCAACCTCTACCATATAGATATGACTAGATTTTAGGACAACTGAATAGTCAGGAATTAAAAATCCTGCCTGGCAGCTCTGATCTCTGATCTGGTCCCAAGTGATTCTAATGTTTTTTTGGGAGGTAGAAGGTTGAAGTGAATATGAAGGCCTGCAAAGAGTCATGATCCAGAGAATAGAATCACTGCCGAGGGTACAGACCTTACATTCCAGCATTACCAGGAATCTCCTGGCAAAGGATTGACCCCCTAGGAAGAGGCTCACCTTAAAACATGCTAATGATGGAATAATTAATTCTTTCAACTAAGATCCTAACTCAGGTTTACTGAGCCAACTATTACTAAACAAGTATTTCTCCTTACTGTAGCTTCTTATTCCAAGATAGGACAGAAAAAAGAGCCATCATGTTTAATATGTTTGAGTGTTTTAAAAACAAACAAAAAGGAGGAGAGATTTGTAAGAAATATTAAATATGAAACTTTTTTTTATCAAATACCATAAAACTTATATTTAGGACAAAGAATTAATCTTTTTTAATCTTCTCTATCTTGTAAGACTTTTATGCAAATATATTAATCCTTCCCACCCAGTAAAACCTTTGTGTTAACAAAGGTCCACCTCTCCGTTGTAGAGATTTAATGCCCTAGAAAAGTGAGCCTTTTCTCCTTGGGGCAATAACCTGTTCCCCTTATTCCTTTATTTCTTGTGCACTAACCAGTTGAACTAGACTGTGAAGTTGGACTCTAGTCAATGGTGAAAAGACACAGCCACCACCAAAGTTTGAATAAAAACCAGTACACTCCCTGTCTCAGTGTGCTCATCTAAGTACTGCTCTTTGATAAAGAGTAAAGTTTTTGTTCAGACTAAAGAAAACAAATATATCCTGTCTTGAAATGTGCTTATACATTAATGTGGTAGTTTGAATAAGGATGGCTACCATAGGCTTATATATTTGAATGCTTACTTACCAGGAAATGATACTATTGAAAAAATTAGAAGGATTAAGGTGTGGCCTCATTGGAGTAGGTGTAGCCTTGTTGGAGGAAGTGTATCACTAGGGGTGGGCTTTGAGGCTTCAAAAGCCCAGGCATAGGCTCTCTCTCTCTCTTCCTTCAAGATCAGGATGTAGATCTTAGCTATTGCTCCAATGACTGCTTATGTGTTGTCATGGTCCCTGCCATGATGGTCATGGACTAATCCTCTGAAGTTGTAAGCCACCCCCAATTAAATGCTTTGTTTCATCAGAGTTGCCTTGGTCACAGTGTCTCTTCAGAGCAACAGAATGTGACTAAGACAATTAGAAACCAGTTTTCTAATCTGGTAAACTTAGAAAATGAACACAAATTAGGTATAATTTGTGAGTTTCTTAGGAGGCCTTTAGAGGAGATGGGATGGGAAAAGTGAGACTGATAATGGCTGATTTCACAGAACTTATTATTTAGTCACAGTGGTACTTTAAATAAGAATGGCTGCCATAACCACCACACAGAGTTATTAATTTAACAGGCTGGCAAGCCAAGGATGGGTAAGATTCTGTACAGAGCCTTACCAACCTAAGACAGAAGTACATTGCTTTTGACAATGCGTATTTCATTATGGGTGAGAAAGGCACTCTTGTAAGAACAGACTCAGTCTTGTTTATGAAATAAAAAAGGGGGAGATGTGGAGCCCTTTTGGGGCTGCTTGGCAGGAATCTGACATTGGCCAAGGACAAGGAAGTTGGCTTCAGACAGGAATCTGATATTAGGGTAGAACAACAAAGTAATTTCAGTCAGGAATATAAATCTTAGTCTAGAACAAAGAAATAGGCTTCAGGCATGAAAATAACTTTGGGCTAGGACAGGGAAGTATGCTCAGATATTTTGATCATCTTGAGAAGCCCTTAGAAACAGTGATCACAGGACTTTGTTTATTGCCTTGCTTCTTCTTTGACTACTTGTGTTTATTGTCTTGCTTATTCCTTGACTATTTGCATCTATTGTGTTGGTAGTCTCTCAACCTAGAACTGACCTTAATACTTACATGTAATTAAAATGGTATAAAAAAAATGGCTGCCATAGGCTCACAGATTTGAATGTGGTCCCCAGTTGCTGTGACTGTTAGGGAAAGATTAGGAGTTGTGGCCTTGGTGGAGGAGATGTTGTCACTGAGGTGGGCTTTGTAGTTTCAAAAGCCACACCACTCACAGGGCGTTCTTTCTGTCTGTGCTTATGTATACGATGTGAGAGCTTAGCTGCTGCTCCAGAGCCACGTCTGCCTGCCTGTAGCCGAATTCCCCACTGTGATGGTCATGGACTGTAAGACAGTATAAACTCTTTTATAAGTTGCCATGGTCATGGTGTCTCTTCACAGCCTAAGAAAGGTAATGAAGACAGTCACATCCTTCAGCTCTCTTTAGCGCCAAATCTCATTTCTATACAATGTGTTAAATAGGTCATACAGAGGTGGTAAATTTGCCAAGCTTATAAAGTTCCTAGGAGGAAGTTGAACTGGGTGTCACCATATCAATGTGGAACCCTAGACAGTAAATGAACTTATAGGTGGGAGGAAAGAATTCATTCACTCACTCATCTTTTTTTATGTTTTAGATTTTCTTAAAATTGTGTGTCTATCATGTGCCAGGCAGAACACCTGCTCACAAGAGGTTCAGATTCTAAAGGAAGACCCAAGGCAGAAACAAGCACATGAGTGCCAAGTGATGGCAGGGGCCACATAAAACAGAAGTGTGTAAATTCGATAGTATGTTCTTTCATACAGGGTTAGCAGGGAAAGCCATTCTAAAAAGGTGACATTTGAGAAAAGTCATGAGGAAGGCACAGGGTGTAACCCCCACGTTTCTCCCACAAACCCTTTCTTGACCATGCTGCCTAGCTCTTACCGGAGTAGGCATTTGGGTATTTATCTCCTTCCATTTTGACCTAGAGTAAAATTCTTGTGATTGGTTACACTTTATTCCTTGCTATAATAAATGTTAGGTTAACCTCTAGCATGTATCTTCTGGATTTTTAGGGAGGAGGCAGGAGGACAGGGGAGGAACAGGCCATGGATACTGTCTCTAGGAAACACAACCAAAGTAAGTGGCTTCACATAATGTATTTTCCTATCGGTTACACAGCTACTTTAACCAACTGCACTTATACAGGTGATGTGGATTTCAATGTCATCTTTTGTGAAAAAATATTCTAGTCACTTCATAACTAAAGATAGGCATCAAAAGCAAAACATCTACTGATAGTGCTTTGAATTGGTAGGGATTACTGAATATAGACACTCTGCAGAGATGATATTAATTCTGTTTTAAAGGAACTTGTGCTGTTTAACTATAAAAAGGCATATTCTTTACAATTATTCACAAAAAAAAAAAAAAAAAAAATCAAAACCTAGGGTGTGGGTAAAATGGCCCCGGCTGCTAAAGTGCTTGTTGTACAAGCATGAGGAACTGAGTTCTAGCCCCAGAACCCACATTAAAAAAAAGTTGTAGTTCAAACTTCATAATGTTCATGCAGAGGGACAAGAGGATCCCTGGGGCTCACTGGACAGCCAGCCTTACCTACTCAGAGAGCTTTAAGACAATGAGAGACCCTTACAAAAATACAATGTAGATGGGTCCTGATTGATCCTGGCCTCCGCACACAGTGCACACACATCCACACACATTTTCCTCACACACACACACACACACACACACACACATATGTCCCCCCCCCACACACACACATGCACCACATACAGCAAGAAATCTAACAAAGCACAAACTTACCTTAATTTGTTGAGAAAGAACAAAATAGGGAATGTTTTAATTTTTTCCCCCCATATTGAAACTGGCTGGCTTAAAATTATGTTTAGAATTTAAAATAATAAACCTCCCATCAAGTCAGAAAGACAAATAGCTTGGTTAAAATAACCACAATGCTGGGATGCTGACGCCACAGACCTGGTATGTTACACTCATTTTTTCAGTTAAGGAAAGTAGCTTAAAAAGACCATTACAGTCCTTTCTTATAAGAACTGAAAGGAGTCCCATGAATAGATCAACCTGCCTGTCTTGGAGCTGAATTACTTCTCTAATGGTGGCTATCAGGGTAAATAAAGGTTGGCAAGTAACACAACAAAAACTGGATCATTTTTATGACCTACTGCCAAATATCAACAAAATAAATGTCGTCTCCCAGATATGTTGTCAGCTTCTCCCCCCCACCCCCCCCAGCCTGTAGCTTTCATCACGCTCCCTCCCACGATGGATGGTCCTGCAATGCACTGCTCTTTCATCACCTCAGCTCTAGAGATGGAATAGGGAGAGCGGAGGCTCAGAGGTCGACCCAGGATTACAACACAAGTCCTGTTAACTTGTGATGGCTCTTTCCTTTGAGAAAGGTTTTCTCTAGGACGCTACCAAAAGCAGTGGGTAGCAAATTCCTCCACTTAAAACTTAGGAATTTTTCCACTTATAGAGCCGATAGCTGCTGATGTTCAGCTGATAAAACTCACATACCATAAAATCTACAGTCACCATTAAAATGTTTTTTATTATACCCATATTTTGAACAACCATCCCTAGTATTTCATTCCAGCATGTTCCCATACCCACCAAAATGGGCTCCCATAATATTTTAATTTTTTTTGTAATTAGTTAAAAACATCATAAAAATTTGGAGTCTTCCTCCTCCTCTTTCTCCTCCTCTTCAAAACAACAAAAACCCTAGCCGTTCTGACAGCAGTGTGTGTGTGTGTGTGTGTGTGTGTGTGTGTGTGTGTATACTGGAGGTGGTTATGGGTAACTCCCTAGCCCCTGTGGGTGTGTGAGTTCCCTTCTCTGACTGGAATGGCCAGGGTCTCGCACTGATCTCAGTCATTTTACAAGAGCCTGGGATAAAGTCTTAGTGACTCATGAGCTTCTAGCACTTTGTTCTCAAGTTGTCCATCAAACCAGGCAAAGAGGACACAGTTAGACTCTCCTCCCCAATTCCCAGGCTTCTGTCAATGTCTCTACTCACCTTTCCCTTCAGAATACTTCCATTTCTAAAGTATCCATCTACCACCATCCTACATCCATTTGGCCACATCTTCAGCATGGTTCTTTTAATACCACTATCATGCTTTGTTTTCTACCTATTATCTATTTTATTTTCTTATAGCTAATTAACATACTTTTATTAGAAAATAAACTTATTTAGAAAGGACACCACATATTCCATGTGAGTGGAAACTGACATTATTCCCCTGAACACATGCAGGTCATCGAGATCAATCACGATTTTTAACATTAAAAATTAATTCAATGGAAAAAAGTCAGTCACCAACACTCTCAGCTGCTACCAGGTGTTGCTGTTTGCCAAAGGCCATGAGTCTGTATGTGGCTTTGGGTTACAATAGTGAGTCCTGTGACTAAGAAGGCAAAGGTCACATAGCCCAAATCCAAGCATTCTCTGGAATGATACAGAAGATTTCAAAAATACTCAGAAGCACCTGGTCTCATGATGAGGCTGAAGATGACAGAACACATCGTCTGGGATCTCCTATGATCATTCCTGTAGTACTAGCAGTCCACGTCCAAGCACCACTTTTTTGGGAAAGAACCACACACTCCATTCCAAGCTTCATGGCAATGCCATCTACATCAGTAGTTTTGCCTCAGATATTGTAGCATAGACACTTTTTCATGAACCTCTCTCCTGGAGAGCATCCCCCTTGTGTACTTAATCCATGTGTATGTCTGGTAATTCCTTGAGACTGAGTCCTCAAGGGGCAGCAACAGGTCTTCCACACCTCATTTTTTTTCTCTGGTGAGGCTACTAATATTAACTACTCCCTATTTCCGGTCAGATTCCTGTCTACTTGTGCTTCAGTGTTTTAGAAAGTTAATCCAGATACTTCGAAAACACAAGTTTTGTCATGAAAAAATTGTATCTCGATATTTTTTTTATGTTACATTAGTTAATATTGTTGTTTGTTTATGGAAGCGTTTGTAATTGGCCCTGGTAATAGGAACAGTTTCTCCGTGGACATGTAGGACACCTTGAACCACCCCCTTGACATCTTTGGGGAGAACTGTAAAAATTCTAAACCAGCTTCTAAACAAACTAAAAATATGTCCCAGCTGATGAAGTGTTCAATAGAGCAAAAGGCTCAGGGATATGTATGAGCATCTCTGCCCTTTTTTCACCGCGGGTATCGCTCGTTACTGAAGACAGTTATCAGTGAAGCTAATTCCTTGTTCTATCCAGAGCAAGTTCCATTTAAAAGGGAAATAAATGTAGCTAGAAGGTGAGGAAGCAGGTATGAGGGAATGAGGTTTCCCAGTGTGTTTCTTGGATAGACATGGGTGCCTCTTTGGGGGAGGTTCAAGGTGTCCTACATGTCCATGAAGACATGTCATATTACCAGGGCCAATGTGGGAGAAACAAATGTTTCCATAAGCAAACAACAGTATTAACTAAAATAACCTAAAAAAAATATTGAGATTCAATATTTGATGGAAAAACTTGTGTTTCCAAAGTATCTGGATTAACTTTCTAAAAGACTGAAGCACAGGCAAACTCTGAGAAGGCCCACTTTAAAGCCTGAAATTTAATTTTACTGAGTCAAATGATTAACAAGGTTTACGGCCACATATTTGACCTTGGGAAATAGTTCTGATTAGATCTGCCAGTTATTTTACATTAAGTTTTTTATAAATACCAGAGCTCCCTATTAAAATACTGTTTCTTTGGAAAAGATGATACTTTGACTGAAAAATGTATTACAATAGTCTCATAGCTGCAAAGGGTAAAAAGTATCTTTTGGTCCATGTTGTGTTGTTGTAACATGTATCTAAGGCTGAGTACAGTTCGGCCAGCTAGAAAAGATCTACAGCTTCGGTGAGCTCAGGCTGCAGCCGAGCATGGTTGAGTGGTCAAGCCCACTAGGGTTTAAGCAGATTATCAGGTGATTCCTAGAAAGAAAACTAACTCTCAGGACTTTACTGTGACCAATCTGGCCCCACCAGACCTTGTCCACTCCAAGGAGATGTGCACTCATCCTTTCTGAGTGGTATCCGTTGACCCAACTACCTCCTATAGGCCCTGCCTGATCAATATTTGACCACTGCTACATTGAGGATCAACCGAGTGTTCTGCACTGGAACCTTTGGAGGATGAAATAAATCACACCATAGCACTAGCTAAGAAGAATGACTCCAAATTCGTCTCTAAGATGTGAGGCAATGTAAATTCGACAGAACACATCATATTTATAAAATGAATCGATTCTTTTGAATGTATTATTTCAAAGTCAGTTTCTAAACCAGTATGAAGTCTACCCTTGCTAACTAGTTTTCCCTTGAATTTAAGGGGATTGTTCTTTTAATGTTTCAGTTTATACCACCTACTTCTCTGCTTTGGAAAAAAAAAATTGCTTAGGAGAGTTAAGGATTTGACAGAAGGGAAGGCCCTTCTTGCCTCCGTTTCTCACATTCATCTTTATTGCCTTTTGTTGATCTTGGAATGAAGGAAACAGATGCCGGTGCATGAGACTGGTCTCCTGCAGTATTTATAACCTGTCAGCTGTAGAGTTAGTCTTTATATAGGCAATGGCAAGTGTTTCTCTGTACCTTTATTTCTCTGAAACATACAAATACACAAATGCCAGGACCACACCCACATTCCAGTGCAAGGCACTTTCTGCTGCAAATAAACAAAATGAATCCCACATGCTGTCCTTATTTATCTATACATCACGTTGTCCCACCAGAAATATAAGCTATTTAAACCAGTGTTTAGAGAATTTAGCTCATATCAAAAGGGAGTTTAATCCCTGAGAGCATGTGTTTAGCATATACAAAGCAAAGAATTTCCTTCTATTATATCTGCATTGGGGGTTGGGTATAGCTTCATAGGAGAATGCTTGTCTAACTGGTGGACAGTCTTAGATCCTTAGAAACACACACATACACACCCACCCCACTACCACTACATTTACACTACTAGAAAATGGAGCAATATTAGATACAAGGAAAAAAAGAAAACAATACAATATTTGGATTAAAATTCTATTTTCCAAATTCAGAGCCTTAACAATCTCTTCTTTCCAAGATTTTAATGGTAAAATAATGCTGACAGGTCAGGCAATCTGGTTCATCTTTTCTTGCTGATAAAGGGCTTACTGTATTTTGATGACTATTTAATATTATGTTAATAAGTTTGTATATGGTCAGATGTTTATACATTTTAAATTTACATATCTATTTATCTCTATATCTACCATCTACCCATCCATCCATCCATCCATCCATCCCATCCATCATCATCTATCTACCTACCTACCTACCTATCTATCTATTTATTTCTCTATCATCTATCTATAATCATTAGGGGTAGCTGAGAAGAAGTTTGGCACTCTGCAGCTAGGGTTAGCTCATTAGCATAGGTCTTAGTAACAGCTATTTCTATGCCTATGAAAGTCCAGAGCTTTGGCAAGATTTCCTTTCCAGGAACAAATCAGGCCATTTAACCAGTGGCTTGCCTGTATTACTCACGACTGGGCAGAACTTCAAGGCATGCATATATATGGTTAGAGGGCTGAGGCCTTTTTGTCAAAGTCCCATAAAGTCCATTTCCTTTCATCTTCTGTGTCTAAACTTAGAAAAGCTCGAGTTCTAACTGTGGCAGGTATCAAACTGGGTTCAAAGTCTCCGTTACTCAACTCAAAGCATTTTCATTGAAAGCAATGCACTGTTTCTCTCAGTCACACCAGCTCCACCATGCAACACCACTCTCTACTCCTAAAACCTTATTTGAAATTACACTTAGCTAATAGGAAAAATTCTACAGAAGAGTAATTCTGCTGAATTTTAAACAGAGGTTTTTTGGGTGGGGGTATAGGTAGAAAGAAAGAAAGGAAGAAAGAAAGGGAGGGAGGGAGGGACAGAAGGAGGGAGGGAAGGAGGGAAGGAAGGAGGGAAGGAGGGAAAAAAGAAAAAGAAAAGATTGTAGGTATTCTAGACATGGAGTTTGGCTCAGATACTTGTTTTTGCAATGGTACCATGGGATATATTTACATCAGGTAATTATGTCAGATTTGAAAGACGAATCTTCAGTTTCTGCCACCTTCCCACTTAATAAGAAGTTTAGGTAGCCATAGCCTTCAGTCAGCTTAGACAGAGCCAGTCTGCTTACTACTCTCCCATGGCCTGTCAGCTCTAAGCTGGGTCCTGAACACTGTGGTTCAAGCACACACCAACAGACTGATGGCTCCCTGTGCAGACTCAGAGGGAGCCAGGAACTAGGTGCTACCAGGCCTTCCTGAGCCTGTGCCATGAACTGTGTTCAGTCTAATTCTGACTCATGAGACAGGACTGATGTAAGTACCGAGCATCACACACTCTGGTACCTGCAACAAGTGATTTGCCTAGAGCCGTGATAAATATCCAGGTAATAAACAATCCATGGACCTCATGAAAATCATACCTTTTGGTTTTGCAAAGTAATTTATATTGTGGACCATCTAAAAGTGGGCCTATTCACACTTCACTGGGTATCAAGCATTTTCTGTTTACCTACAATGTATTATTCATCATCAAAAAACGTACACAGGGTTAGAGAGATGGGTCAGCAATTGAAAGCTCTTGATATTCTCGAAGACGATCTAGGTTCAGTTCAAAGCCATTCCTATCTCAAGTTCCAGGAAGTCCTACATACAGACACACACACACACACCCCTATACAGGCAAGACATCCATACAAAATTCCTATCTGCTACTCAGGTCTAACAGTCTTAGTTTCTAAAAAAACGAATCAATAGTTTCCACCAAGAACTGTTTTTACTTGATAAAAATTCATACATAGGATTTAAAATTGTAAAAACCAAGCTTCATTCTTAAACAAAATCGGCACTGCTTTCTCCTGCGTCAGTGTGAGAAAAGAGGTACAAACAAGGAAGGCAATCAGCAGCATACATTTTAGCATCAGTCATGTCTGGCCCTATTGCAATACTGTTGACTAGTTTTATGACAACTTGACACAAGCTAGAGTCATCCAAAGGGCGGGAACCTCAATAAAGAAAATGGCTCCAGAAGATCAGGCTGTAAGCAGCCAAGACTGGGGCATTTTCTCAATCAGTGATAGACAGAGGAGGCTCAGCATATTGTGGGCAGGAAAACCTCTGGGCTGGCCATCCTAGGTTCCATAAAATGCAGGCAAAACAAGCCATCAGGAGCAAGCCAGTAAGCAGCACCCCCCATGGCCTCTGCATCAGCTCCTGCCTCCAGGTTCCTGTCCTATTTGAGTTCCTGTCCTGACTTCCTTCAATGAGGTGGAAGCATAAACCAAATAAACCTTTTCCTCCCCAACTTGCTTAGGTCATAGTGTTTGATCAGAACAATAGTAACCCTAACTGAGACAAATACCCTAATCTTATGTATTATGTTTATGATTTATAAACTTAGCAAACAAAGTCTAGCTGTGTCCCTGAAGATGGTTCAAAGAACTGAGAATGACTTTACTCTCAGCCTACTAACAATATTTGCATGTATTTTGTATTTTAAAACCTCTTTCCCCTGCATGGCTTTATATTTGACAGACAAATGGTAACTCAAGTGACCAGCACACGCTGAGTCGAGAATACAGAAAAGAAAGGGCTTCCTTTTGTGCAGATAATACCATGTCATCCATGTTGTATCTAATTTATAATTTCTACAAACTATAGTCAAAATGGCCTTTTTGTCATTTTTGTATTCTTTAAAATATCTCGTATGTGGATTCTGAATTACATAGGAAAATACTCAGTAGTCACAGTTTGTATTTCATAGTCAATACTTCTTAACTTCTAACACAGGAAAAGGATGCTGCTTAAAAGAGGTACCGGAGTTTTTGTCATTGTTGTTGTTATTTTAAGTTAAAGGAGGAAAAATTACAAAAGTTAAAGAGAAGGCAAGGCGGGGCGGGGGAAGAAATTTCCTTTAGAGTCTTAGCTATAGGCAGCAAGATCACTAAAAATATTTTGGTATTTGTCAAAACATCATGGTTCTTCCTAAATGAAGGAGAGATGTGATTTAAAGAAGTCTAACAGACACTAGGCTAACTGGAAGGAGCTTTAGGGTGGAAAATGTTGGACATCCTAAGGGCCTTATAATCAAAATGTCAAGTCTGTGTAGCTAGCCAGGCTTGCTTTCATCTCTTTCCTTACACTGCTCCATAGGCAAGTCAGGTAGGAATCTCAGGAGGGTGGCAACTGAGAAGGAGGTAAAATTCAAAGAAAAAGAAAGTAGAAAATACAGACCCAGAAGATTCTCAAGACAATTACAATATCTTCATAATTCATTTAAGAAAATCAATAAGACACCAAAAGCATGAGAACAGTTTCAATCTGTATAATACTGAAAGTTAGGTAACACGAGGACCTGGGAAAATGTAAAGTAGCAAAGGGGTGGGCTTTGAACTTCAGCATGTAGCAAATGTTGAAATGAGTGACAAAGACCTATTATGTCCAAACTCCCCACTTTATTTAAAGCTTGGAAAATGGTTAGTCATATCTATACTAAACACTTCCTGTCCACGGGCAGGCTGATGGCAACCAACTGCCAAGTTCAGTAGCTGCCTACATTCAGTCAATTGACTCATTCATGAACTAAAAAAAAAAAAGCACCATAGATTGAAAAAAACTCTGGCTGACTAAAACTATGGAAAGATATACAATGAAAACTGAGGACTGACTATTTCATGATATGAGAGAGAGAGAGAGTGAGGGGGGAGGGGGAGGAAAAGGGGGAAGGCAAAGAGGGATATGGTCCATGGAAAACTAAAAACCAGAAGGAAAGTCATAGACAATTATACTCTAAGAGAATAAGTACAGGTTCTATGATACTCTAGAACCTCTACTAAATATAACAATTCTCTCTCCCAATCTGTCCTAGTTAACATTTATTGTGAAATTGTCCCATCCTAGAATCACCTGGAAAGTGTCTAAGTCAAATAACCGTCTTTATCAGATTGGTCTGTGGTATGTCTTTGAGGGACTGTCCCGATTGTCTTAATTGACGTCAGAAGGCCCAACCCACTTGGTCAGCGCCATCCCTAGGCAGGTGGTCCTGGGCTGTATCAAAAGGCTAGCTGAGCTTTAGCCTAGTGATCCCGAGAGCAAGCTAGCAGCAGTTTTCCTCCATGGTTTCTGCTTCAGGCTCCTACTGGAGTTCCTGCTTTGACTTCCCGAGACCTGGAAACTTAGATCCTTTCCTCTCCAAAGTTAGTTTTTGGTCAGAGTATTTTATCACTGCAACAGAAAGAAAACTAGAACACCCTCCTCTACTATTAGTTAATCCAAGTGACATTCCACATCTCTGTGGACAAACGTGCCAAAGGCTGAAGCATGCTCAGTGAAGAAAACGCACCAAGAAGAACAGCTCATCAATCTGTTAGCAATCCTTTCAATTCAGTCAAAAAGCATGTTTTAAAGACGAGCCATCTAGAAAATTTAAAGAAACAAGAGCTAAGAGCTAAAACCTATTAGGAATGTACATGATATTAATTAACAGCTCTACTTGTTGTATTGCTACGCTAAGTACTCAGCTTTGGGAAAGAGAACGGAAAACAGAACCTTTCCCCCAAGCAACCTCGAGGGCTGTTAGCTCAGCTGCCTCTCCCAGTAGTAATCAGAATATACCTGATTAACCCTTAGACGTGTTGAAACAAGCCAGCTGCAGCTGCGCTGCCAAGAGACGTGAGGAACAACCCTCTTCCCCCATAGCCAGACACGCAGATGAAATGATCCCACAGCACGCCGGAATACGAGGCCGGAACAGGAATGTGAAGCAACTGCTCCTATGTGTACTTCTAGAGTCATCGGCTTGATCTAGAAGTCAGGACTAATGACCAAATAATTTAAGCCAGTTCTATTCATAAAAACCACCAGTTCCAAATTCTTCAGGGTTCCTGTCGTGCTTGTTAATGAGGGCAGCCCCCAGAATCATGTGTGTGGCTTCAGTGGTAAGGGACTTTGGTTTGAAATCTATCCAACAGCCACTTACTCCTGGCCCTGCCCCAACAGATGGCCCAGAACAGTGGGTAGATGTGACATGACTCCCACAAGCTGGCTCTATTACTTTCCAAATTGGTCATCTGCCCTTTACTAGTTTTCCAAAGACATATTTTTATAGTCTGGTAAGAAACTCATTAGACATCCCAGGCAACTCAACACAGCCCTGGCTTTTGACTGGCCCCAAGCCAGCAGCAGGAGTCCCAGTGTCACTGCCTCTGTGGGCCCCTCCACAGAGCCAGCCTGAGACATTGACTTTTCTATGCTCTTTTCATGGCAGCAAGCCTTTGGCTCCAAGTCGGCACAGTACATTGGCTAACAGCACCCACTCGGCTTCCTGTTAAATCCACCAAAATAAGCAAATTGCCCTAACTTACCCAGGTCACCATCATTTCTTGCCTGATAAATGCTGCTGCCCGCTTTGGAAGTTTTTGGTTACTTTTTGTCCAACTCCCTATATTTCCTCACTCCTTGCTTCCTCCCCCTCCACAAGCCTACGCACACAGCTCCCATCCATTCCTACTTTCCCCTCCCAGTCCCCCAACCCCTACTCCCCACCCCCACCCCACTCCCCGATCCCCGAGCCTCGGAGTTCTCCCTCATCATTCCCTTACTCTGGAATCTGCGAAAGGGCCCCTCCCTTGACTTCCTGTCCAATCCTGGGTTCGAGTCCTTCCTCCCCTTGCCTTGCCCTTCCTAGGTGATGCTTGCCCCAGAATTCCACTTCTGTTGACAATTCTTGGGGAGGCTCCTTCTTTAATGATCACCTTCCTCTCAAGAATCTTGAGTCCAGCGTCTGGACCTGTGATCTGAGGAGGGGTGTATCTTCATACTTAGCTATTTCAAAACTGACTTACTCAATTTTCATTTTAACCCCAGGAAAAAAAAGATCATTTCATAAGTGTCTCACAGTAAGGGGGGCAGCTGATGCAGCACCGTTTTACTCTCACAAAATAGTTTTGCAGTAGGAAAAGATTGTTTCTTTGCTTTTCATGAAGAGTACAGAGGAGAGTTCACTGCATGAATGTGGTCAGCAGGCCTGGGCAGGGTTCTGTCTTGGGGTGTCAATGTGAACCTCCTTATTCACTTAGTTCTTGAGAAGCTGTACATAAACACTGTCTCTTGGTTTCTCACCAGGAGCAAGCCATGTAGCATACTTCTGCTGGCATATGACGACAGTTTTCTACCTTAATTACAGGACGAAATTGAAGTTTCTCAGGATGCTTCAGGGAGCCTCAAATCCTACTTAATATGCTTAGAGTCACAGTCTAAAGAGCTCTAGAGTAGATGTGAAGACTGGACCACCCTGGCAAAGCCCATCGGTGGCTTCCCATGTCACACAGCTTGCCAGACGTAAATGCATAGGAAGAGAGGAAGTTAGACACAAGGGAGAAGAGAACATTGCTCTTATTCTCAAGAGTACGAAGACCTGTATGACACTGTGATATAATAAGAAATACTTATTCAGTCTTCATTTCTGGCTCCTGGCCAGCGTTTCTAAAACCCTGGGGATTTCCTATGTGATAGGAACATTGTTTATTATATGTTCTTGGGTCACTGTTTCTGCCACAAAGGTCCTAAGTAAGAGAAACACTTTGTTCCTCATAATATACTCTTACCTGTTTATGCTAATGAGGCAACTTAGACAATATGGAGAGTTTGTCACAGAACCAACCAAAACAAGAGGCATGAATTCTGTCTAGAGAAGCGGGAGGAACTGGAGACTCAGTTCAGTCACTAACGTCTAAATGATCTGATCCCCTCATGGAAGTCTGGGAGCTGGTAGCCCTGGAATCACAGGGGTGCTTGGGCTCCCACACCTATCTTTGGTATGTCTCCTATTTGGTTGCATCTATGTTGGTTCCTTTATTATAAAGTCAGACAATTCCCTGAGGTTTTGATCTGCTGTAGCCTGTAGGAGAATCTTTTCCATCCTTTTTTCCTTTACCTTTTCCTGGCTATCTTTACCTGCGACTTTCATGCACTGACGTTTATCTGATGTGATGTCTCAGAGGCCTGTAGATCTGCTCCCCAGACTCTTCTCAACACTGATGGGAGGTGCTGGGATGGACAGAGCAAAGGAGCCTGCTGGTTACAAAGACTTGGAAATCACACAAAGGGAGATAGATGTTGGGCAGCTTAGGAGACTGGGTATTTACAACAGGACAGTCTTCACTCACCCACTAAATACCAACTGAATACATAAGGCACATTCCAATCCTATGACAGCCTCAAGCTTCGGCTTCCAGGCTTACTTAAACCTAACTTCAGTCAAGGCCTCACACCAAGGCAAAGCTGTCTCTAAGACTGGTTCAGCCTTGACCAGACATTTCTTCCATGGACTAGCCTCCTGGCTTCCAAAGAGCCCATTCTCTCCGGGATTTCCTCCTCTTATTTGCATGACGCTAGTGCTGCCTTCTTTACAAGCTCCATCTACCTCTGCCCCTGTAAAATGTTTGTTCTCAGAAACTGAAATCATGGTTTGGCCTCTCCTTCCTTTACACACTTTCTCTTGGAGATCAGAGAGCACGTGATCTCCCCATCTGACTTTGCTCCTCAATATTTATTAAGCTAAACCGTGTTCATTACTGTGGAGCTAGAGGATGCTCCATAAGTGTCATATGTAAGTCTATGTATGACACTAAGTACAGTTACCATCTTAAAAATCGTTAACATGGTGGTAGGGTACCAAGTCTGATAACGTAGGCTTTGCAGTGTTATTGATTCCCAGAGCAGGACTTTGTTATCAATTTGCTCCCCACTCAGTCATTACTCACAAGGATGCTACACCCCTGCAGCTAACTCTTCAATGCTGGTAAACCATCAGAACAAGATTTAACACTTATTCTCTCATAGTCATTGCCAGGGGCTGTGGAAGACAGTCAGCTGCTGTCCCTCAACCACTTCATAAAAACAAACGTTCTGACTCCAGAATGCACCAGGCTTGCAGGCTCCAGGGAAGGTAAGGCTGTGGGAGGGGCAACTGTTCCTGCAATGGCATGCTTCATGCCAGGCGCTGACTTGACTCCTTCTCCACCCACACACATACAACACATTCTCCTGAAGAGTTCCCCACCCAGCCAGCACTCCCAATAACTAATTGGTCTTAAATGATATCCTTAAAGGAACAAAAGTGAGCCCACTGCAGTGTTAAGCCTCTCCTTTGGCCTGTTGCTTTCAAAACCGGGGGATCTGATGGGCTTTATTTGTAGAGCTAAATAGTATTCCACGGTACCTTATCTTTTATTCTCACTGGAGAAGTTGAATAAGAACACTGTTCAAACATTCCATTTACATTTTTAAACTACTCCAAAGGGTCGTGAATGACACCTAAACAAACAGATTTAGAACCCTCCTGTTTTCAAGGAGATCTCAGGGCCTGAAGCCAGAGCCTGTGTTTGCGTACAGCCTCACTTGTAAAACACGCCAGGAAGAGGGTAGAAGAAACCTAGTGGGCAGTGTTAGCCTTGGTGCCTCATCTCCAAGATGAAATGTTTAGGTAAAAGGATCTGGGATGCAATGCTACTTTTAATCCTTGAGCATGGCGATTCTCCATGCACTTTGCAATAACGACTGTTTTCATCACAAAGCATTTGCTAGACAGACCTTTCGTAAACATCATAGACATGCATAGGACTTCTTTTCATCCTAATTTATTTGCAGCATTATTTTAGGAATAGCTCTCTACACGAAGAGCACACGCAGCATGCTTGTTTCCATGATTCCCAACAGAAATGTCTACAAACAAAAGGCTGTGGCAAATCGTTGACTCTTATATCATGTTCAGATGAAATCACCGGATCCTGAGATTTTTCTGGCTGCTGTGTTCTCTTCCACCCACCTACCCTTTGGCTACTTCCTGGATTACTAATAGCCAGGAGCAGGGAATTTAATCATCCACTCTCTCCTAACAGTTCAGTGGTATCCTAATCCAAGAGCAACAAAGGTATGATGTATAATTAGACTGGTAATATCTTCAGAGGTTTGTATGGGGAGCCTCAGTTGTATTTCAGTTTTAGAGGTCGGGGTGCCCGGTACTGCAAAGCCAGCGAGTGGCTCACTATAGAAGAAAGAGTGTACCATATCTCAAAATGAAAATTTCTACTCTTAACCCTGGTCAGCGCATTGTACTGTCAGGCTAGTGACTGCACAAACAGAAACAGATTTTTGTGTCTGGCCTCTGAGAGAGCATGCTATGCTGTTTACATTATGTATGATGGCAAGGTCAGGAAAACCAAGAGCCAGGCATTACAGCACAGTCTACATCACTACATAGCTTTGCCTTGTCATTCCCTCTGCCAAGCAAGAGCCACAAAGAAGACATATGGGAGGTACCTGGCAATAAATGAGAACTTGGAAGTGCCACACTATATGTGATTGAGACGGTGAGAATAAATGACACCGTGTGCTACTTACACAGTGTCCCAGGGGTCTCCATTACCACAGAGGAAGATTCTAGTAAGTCACCACCATGAAATAACTGAGCCCTCCCCCCACACTCCAATAATATTTACTTGGCCAGCAAAACTATGAAACTCCTAGAGGAAAACCTCCAGGATAATGAAACAGAAAGAGGCTTTTTAGGTGAGAAGACCAACAAAACAGAAAACTAAAGCAAACACAAACAAATGAGATTATATGCAATAGTAAAGGCTTCTTTCTGTGGGACAAAGGGAACTATAAAGGCTTAAGCTACAAAACAGAAAATGTCTGCAAAAAGTTCATCTTACAAGGGACAGAAATCTGAGATGTCTGGGGGTCAAGTGACTCAATGGTTAAATGGTCAAATTCTTGGGTTTAGTTACCCAACAAAACCTGGGAGAACTGTTTGTGTGTTTCTCAAACAAATACACATGCCCAAAGCACTTTTTCAGCCCTTGTCATCAGGGAGACGTAACTGGAAACTGTAGTGACATGCCATCACCTCAGTGACAATGGCCGTCAGCAAAGGGAGAAACAAAACCAAACACACTGGCATGTATTTTGGGGGGGGGGGGGAGAGGAATTCTTACACACTGTTGGTACAAGTATAAACGAATATAGTGTTACAGAAAACAGTACAGAAGTTCCTCCAAAGCAAACAACAAAAGAGACAGGATGCTACGCCATCCAGCAGTCTCACTTACTGTGTGTATATTCAAAGGAAATAAAATCATACCTACACCCCCATATTTAACACAGCACTTTATGATAACCAAGATCTGGAATCCACATGGGTGTCCACTGACAAATAGATAAAGAAAATGATAGGAGTATAAAATGAAATACCTTTCAGCCACAAAAATAAATGGATTCCCATCCTTTGTGACAATGTGACTTGACCTTATTCTCTCACGTGAAATAAACCAGGCACAGAATGTCAAATATCGCATATTCTCACATGGTCAGGTACAAAATACATTACACAGAAGGAGTAAGTTCCAGTGTTCTCCAGTCTGGCAGTGACTTCAATTAACTAAAACATCAAATAGTGCAGAAGGTAACTCCTGCACTAGGGTTCCTCTCTGTTTGTAGGATGCACACACACATGCTACCTCCTGCACTGCTTCTAGATCTCCTGTACTTGGGCTGGACAGAGACACATGAGGTGCTGGGCAGCTGCCTCCTGGAAAGAGGCAGCAGAGACAGTCATACAAGTAAGAAATGGGAAGTATGCCCCGCACTGACTCTAGTCTAGAGAATAACTCAGTATATTCTAGCTCCAATTCTGCTTCTTTTGTGTTCAAGGAAATTCATGATGCATGCAAGCAATTAGGCCCTGACCCCAGAGACGAAGGGCACATGCTTGCTTTGCTTGTACTAGTTATAGCACTTGAGTGAAATATGAAGAAAACCAAACAGGCTTGTCCTCTGGACTTGGAAGGCACTGTTTCTATTTCTATAGAGGCTAAGGCAATGCCTCTAAGCAATGCTCTCCAGGATTCTGCCATATCACACATCTTCATTTAAAATTAATTATTTAATAGAGCATCTTTAGCTCCTTCCATATGGGGTGACCCCAGTTTGGCATGGGGGTTCAGGAAAAGAAAAATGTATAACTTCGTTGTCAAAAAAAGTTCCTAATAAAGCGCGGGCAAACGGAACTAATGACTGTACACAAGGTCAAAACAGTACACACTGGGAAAGTGTAGGAGGGCAGGGAACAGCCTGGAAAAGCATTTTCTGCCAAATGGGTGTAGATGGAGACAGAATCCACTTGAGGCAGAGCCAGATAGAGATTACAACCAAGGAAACGAGGCTGTTGTGAGGAATGAGGAAGCAGAGTCCTGCTGGTCAAGTGCTGGGGTGGATTGCTGTGGTCAAGGTAATGCAAATAACAACTTCCCGTTTCAGAGAAGCTTCCTTTTCGAAATTGAAGGAATCAGCTCCCACTGCCCACAACCACTGCTGAAATCAGAAGCAGCTTCTCCCCAGCAGCAAGGGTAGGAACTCAAGCTAGTCAAGACCAATCAGAAGGCTAATCTCTGGGATGCTGAAGGCTGAGGATGACCAAATACTCTGCAACAGAAATCTGAGCAGTCAGAAGCAGTGATGGCAACCTATCCAGTCTGTTCTTGGGCATCTGACTATGCTGCCTAATGCATCCTGAGATCTTGGGTTTCCAGCCTGTTAGTAGGTGCTATGGATTTGATCTCAAAGGTCCCCCATAGGTTTACGTTTAAAGGCTCTCAGTATACAATTAGAAGATGGGGGGGGGTTCCCAGTAACTGGAAGGGTACCAAGGTGAGACCTTGGGGTATCTTTGCTCTCTTTAGTTTCCTGGCCACCACATTAACGGTTTTCCTTCCTCATGACAAGCGGCCGAGGCATGGGCTCCATCAATCAGGCCCTGAAACCTCGAACACTGTGAGTCAAAATAAACCATCCAGCCAGTGAGATACATTCCTGTAATCTTAGAGCCCAGAAGGTGGGACAAAAGGATAGTGATTTACAGCCTAGCATAGGCTACATAGTAAAAACCCAATTTCAAAACCAAACAGTAATTTTTAAAAAAGTGTTTTCATAGAAGTTAATTACATCATGAATTTGGTTATAGTGACAGAAAACTGTCTAACACAGAGAATGTATGAATTATTCAAAATTTCCAACAATTATTTTGTTTACAACAACAAAAACTGCATTCCACTTTTTGCCATTGGAACGCTAGTGACTGGGGTGATTACTATAATAATCAGAGTACAAATGCCAAGGTACAGGACATATAAAGAAGATATATTCCAGGACAAATGAGGAAGGTAAAGTGGGAGACCTTTCTTGGTGACCAGTTGGAAGCAGAAGACAAAGGAAAGGGCAGAGTTGGTGAGAACATCCGGGCCTATAGTTTGGAATTCAAAAGGGGTGTAGCATGCAGAGGAAACACAGAAGGGAGATCAGATCTGTGCTGGCAAAGGGGTGTGGTCATGTTAGGCTTATTGAATGAAAGGTCCCTGTTCATAGTGTCTACCAGGAAGCTCCATACACAGGTGGTTCTTAGAGGAATCCGGGATGGAGGTATAGCGGAGTCGACGAAAGAGCTAGGAAAAAAAAAAAGGAGACCAAGGGATGGAGATGTCCAAAAAACCAGGGAAGATGGTGGTCCCTGGTATTAAATACAGTTGTGTTTTGATGGTGGTGGTGGTTTTAATTGCATTTGTTTATGTGGTGTGTATGTATGGTGTGTGTGTGTGTGATGTGTGTATGTGTGTGCACACACATGTGCCATGTGAAGTGTGTAAAGTTTGTGGAGGTCAAAGGAAAACTTCGGGAATTGTTTTTCTCCTTTCCCATGGTATTTCCAGGGATTGAACTCAGGTCATCCAGTATGGTGGCAAGCACTTTTATTAGCTGATCCACCTCACTGGCCTTGAAATTATTATTATTATTATATTATTATTATTGTTGGTGTTGTTATTATTATTTTAGGAGGTTTTTTTAAAGGACAAAAGATATGAGCTGAGGGTTATGATGATTTTGACACATTTGTGGAACAATGAACCAGAAAGACAAAAGACAAAAAAAAAAAGATCTCATGAAACAAAACACAAAAGCAACCAGATTTCAGTAAGATAAGGTAGCCTGAAAAGAGCACTTAACGGCCAGGTGTGTTGGTTTGCATCTGCAATCCCAGCACATTGAGGCTGAGACAGGAGCATCACTGTGAGCTCAAGGCTTCTCTAGGCTACATAGCCAGATGATGTCTTGAAAATAAAAACAATCCAAGTATTTTTAAAGAAAGGTTCATTTTAAAGGTTGGGTAAGTAATGCCCAAAGGTGGACAAAGCAATGAGAAGAAGGCTTATAAACAAGTCATCCGCTTATTCTATGGTGTTTAATGAACACCTCTTCTATGCAGGTTCTAGAGATAACAGTGGGGAATAAGAAAGACTCTTTTGCTCAGGAGCCTGCTCAGGAAGAAAGATAAGCCAGTGTGGTGTGTGTCAGCAAGGAAAGGGACAGGTGTTCTAAGAGAGGGAAACTGGGGGTCCTGGTTCAGATTTGGGGGGTGCTTGGTTCAGAAAAGGCTTCTCCAAAGAGTTGACCAAGAAAAAAGTTCAGATAAAGAATAGGGTATGGGGCAAAAAAGAGTATCAGCAAATACTAGTACCCTAGAATGGGGGAGTGCCCTCTCATCTAAGCATGGAGGAGAAGGAGCCACAAAAGACTGTGTGGGACCCCAAGATGGAAGGGTGTCATTCTGGTGTAGCAAAGACACCTACTCCAAGGCTTGAGGATGATGGTGAGTGCCACCAAAGGGGAGGCTGTCAGTCTACAAGCAGGAGGTTGTGTAATGGCCGCCATGTTTGTTGTGAAATAACAGAACTGGTGAGTCAGGAGAGGCCTAGGCTAGGTGGCAAAAGGAAATGGTTAGCGTGAGGGAGCTGCCCTCTCTTGCCAGCCAATCCTCCATTCTCTCCCAGGTCCTCACAAAGTGAAAATGGCTTTCTCATTTCCACTGTAAAAATTCTGATTGATTCCCAAGGCAAAGGAGTCTTGGATTCTTCGGTGCTTATGCCTGGATCATCGCCGTGATCTCAACCATCATTCATTTTTACCACTTTCCTAATTAAGCAATGTACTCAACAGGAAACATCTAAATGCCAAATATGTGGATATTAACCGTCTTCTCAGGAAGCCCATATCCACAGGAAACTGTTGACATCCTCTTTTCAAAGGCCTTCTCCTCCTTAGCAGAGTGGGCTCTTCCCATCTACTTGATGTCTAGGTATCTTAATGCTTTCCCAGATTTATCTAAAGCAAGTCCTAGATTTTTTTTCCCCCTCAGTTTAAGCACAGTCACTTACTGAGGAGCAGGCAAATGAAAGCAGTTCTTTAGGAGGTGACTATAGACGGGAGCGACCGCTGGCACAGAGTCAAGTGCATTCTAAGCCATGTGAGCCGAACAATCTCCCCAGTCATATGCGTCCACACTCATGCACATGCACAAATAAACTGGCCTCTAAGGACTTCTACATCTGATGATGGTTTCTCCAGATTCAATCCCAGCTAAAGTGCACTAGTCCCTTATTAGGGTTCAGAATGATGAATTAGAAGCATCTACCATTACAACAAATTAGATATGAAGCATCCAAGGGCAATTTCCTTGCAGCTCAGAGCGTCTGAAGGGCTCCTGCTGGTCTCTCACTACAAGCGTGCCACCAGAGGAAAAGAACCCAACGAACTGGAAGTGAAGGGAGGTAGGGAAGACTGGAATCAGAGAGGATAAAGGAGTAAGAGAAGTGACTGGTGATGTACAATGTGAGGGATTAGGTCCCATAAAATAACCAGTAGATTCTCGCTCTCGTGCACACACACACACACACACACACACACACACACACACACACAAACATGCATCTTAACAGAAGCTTCAGTCAATCAGTCTGGTCAATAAAGTGGCAGTTCAATTTTCCTCAGACTTAGTAAAAAAAAAAGAAAATCTTACCCTAACTGCTATCATTTAAAAATTCTAGTAGCTCAGATTAATTGAAAAGAAACAAACGTTTTTTGAGCCTCCTGTAAAACGCAGAGGGCAAAGCCTGTGTGGCAGGTACACTTCTGCAGGCAAGGGCAGGTGAGGACCAAGCTAAAGATGCTCATTACACCAGCATCCACACAGCTTGCAAACTCCCATCCAGAGCCAGCAAAGGCGGGGATACTGTGGATGTTGCTAAAGAGAGGTATAATACAGTTGACCTGGCAGTTTTTCATCTGCCCCCCTCCAGCCCCCCACCTTTCCTAAAAGGCAGGGAATAACAGGCCTGGAAGAAAATGCTAATCTAAGTCCTATGCAATTATAAAAAAAAGTTCAAGGATGGTTTTCTCAGCTCAGCTCCTATTTCTCCTTGACTACTTTTGACTTGGTGTAAATGGTGCAAAACAGAAAAAGAAAGCCCGTCCATCAGCACAAAGCTCTATTGGTACAGAGGCCGTGACAGGGAAACATCTCAACTCCAAAAAGCCCACGGGAAGCTCAGACACAGTCCTTCTGCTGTCACTTTTCCTACTGGCTGGCCCGTATTTCTATTAAACAGGCCCTTTTCAATTGACAGCTTCCCTCATGCCACAAAACTAGGTACACGACCATACTCGAAAGCCCATATTGCAAAATGTAGAACTTTCCTTGCTCCGACGCTGCCTTAGCTGTGACTGACTTGCGACTTAGCACTCTTCCAAGAAGCTACTTGAAAAGAGAGATTTCTCAACCTTGAACACCCCCCTACCTGACTAATTTTCCCCAGCTACCCCTACTCCCACCTCCATTTACAAGTGGACTTTTGTATACATAAAGTTGCAGGGAACATAGCACTCTCCCAAGAAGCTACGTGAAAAGAAAGAGAGATTTCTCAACCTTGAACACCCCCACATCTGATTAATTTTCCCCAGCTACCCCTACTTGCACCCCCATTTACAAGTGGACTTTTGTATACATACAGTTCCAGGGAATAAAGCGCACAAACACACACACAAATAAACTCCCAAGCTAACACCAGCTATAATAGTGTTTTGGTTGGAGCTTTTCCAGCCCTGTCACCAGCTCTGCTAGGAGTAAATGAAACTCTTGCTTTTGCAAAGACAGAAAGGGACAAACTCTCCTGTTTCAAAGGACAAAAAGGCCCCCCTCACATCTTTCAGTCCCCCGGAAACTGCAGAAGGTCTGGCATGAAAATAAATAAATAAATGGGAAAAAACCTAACATATTCCCCAAATAAAGATCTTTCACTTCTCTCCTCACTCAGCTTCCCCTTTTAGCCGGAAATGTATGTCCCTTCCAATTCTTGACACCCCCTTTTCAAAGGGACCCTGACTCAGACTCTTCCTGGGAATCCAGCTTTGGGTTGTCCCCAGGCAGGCAGGCAGCCCATTCCAGGCGCATTTTGTATTCTCAACAGTCAAAGCCCGCTTTCTCCTTTCCAGAGAAATCTGAAAAGCAGCCTTGGTGGGCTGGTTTGGCTCGGTCTGATGCTGAATCCCTTGCCCCTTAACTGCCTGGATGGTGGGACAGGGCTGCCTACTCTCTAAGTCCAGGCAGACAGAGACAAAGTTCCCTGAGGCTCGCTCCGAGCTCCCACCAACTCCTGCTCCCGCCTTCCTCCACATTCCTGCGCTGAACTTGGCGGAGTCCAGCGGCTGGCGTACCTTCCCTGGGCTCCTCCGCCTCGGAGAGCATGCTGTCGGGGTGCACAGCCACAGGCGCCACTGCCACGGACATGGACGTGAGGCTGCGAGGCTCCCAGACGAGTGCGATGTGCGCGGGCGGGACGCGGTGGGAGGAAGCCTCTGAGATCAGAACCTCCCGGGGCGGGCGGCTGGCTGCGGGAGGGATTTTCAGGGGAAAGTTCCGCAGGAGTGACGAATCGAATCGCGCGGGGCTGGGCTGCAAGAGTCCGCCCCCGAGGGGCCGCTACGGGTGGAGGCGACCGACTGGGCAGGTGGGGCCCAGCGCAGGAAAGGTGCCCTGGAGAGAACGAACAGGGAGTGCGGAGCGGACGTGCAGGAGGGGCAAGCACGCACTACATCTGGGGGTGGGGGGGTGACATTTTTGACACTCTCTGTCTTGGGTTTTTACACGCCCCGATTCGTGAAAACTCTTTCCGGCTTGTTATTTTTCAGGCTAGTGATCCAGCTGCTGGGCAAGCGTTTGGAGGGGTCCTGTTCACAAAGCAAAACTTCACCAGCGCCAGGACCAGCCTCTAAGGAAAGTAGGGCAGGATAGGCAGAGGGCCCTTATGCATGGCTGGCTCTCTCTAACCAAGCTGCTAGGAGCTAAAGGCCTCTCTGGTTTTGGGAAATGCTGACAGGCTAGAGATAAAAGGGCAAAGGGCGGCAGGATCTAGACAACAGCAGCCATCCTCTCCTCCCCTTCCCTCCCTCCCCTCCCCTCCCCACCTGGCTTCTACCACTGGCTCAGAGGAAGTCATCTTAACTCTGGGGTGGCTACATAGCTCCCAGCAGCCTACCTGTCTTACAGAGATTGTTTTTACGGGGCTTTGTTTTAGCACCAACCCTAGGATGAGGGGCCCCAAGTAAAATACCTGAAAGGAAAACACCCAGTGGAAAGAAATATCTGGCTGGAGATTGTTAAACTCTCCTATTACTGAGAAAGGTTACATTCTGTAAGAAATGTACTTTCCAGCTGCCTTTCTTTTCCTTATATCATTTTTATATGGAAAGGAGGGTGGAGTCCAGGCCTTGTGGTAAATTAGCGAAGGGACTATGTAAACTGCCCAGGTTCTTTTTTGAGTCTTAGTTTGGATTTAGTTGTGCTATTTATTTTTTACAGGACCTTATGAAAAAAATCTCAAACATCCATTTGCTTATCTATAAAATGAAGATAAAAAGCAATATGTAATTCACAGATTTGTGTGGTATTACAGATGGTACTATAAACAAAGTGATTTGAAACTGTAAGTTCTACATACAAGTTGTCATTTACTATTGCACCTTATTACAATAAACTTTTGTAAAGGATACGCTTGTGTTTTATTTCGCCATTTAGTTTGAACAGAATCGATGCTATTCACCGGCAAGGGGGATATTATAAATACAGCTCTATGGTCTGATAGTAAATCAGTCCCTACTGCTGAATGATTCTAACATGCTTGAGACCCTACCAGAATTTTATCTCAAATTTATTGAAAGGGCAAAGTATAACCAAGACATAACAGCCAGAGGGAAGAAAGAAACATCTGGAAAAGATACTGCTGTAGACCCTATGGGAACTGAGCATGCCTGGAAAAGAGTAACAGGCTATACCCTTCTGAAAATCACGGTTACCTTGCTCTCCTGTGCCCCACACCCTAGTGCTGCTGGGATAGACAACCTATGCTCAGTAAGCTTAGATTCCTGGTGCACACAAAGGATGGGGATGCTTCTGAATCAAAAGAAGCACTTCCTTGCCGGTGGCACTTGGCCTTGGCTGTCCTTCTGAGGAATCATTTTGTGCTCCCTACCCTACAGCATCTGGCTTCGCCTTCCCCCTCCCACTGGCCAGATGTCCACAGATGTCCACCTGGGCCTCGGAGGAACCTTGACACAGCTGTTTGCTACACAAATGAGATACCTTCTGCGAATCTATAGCTGGAGTGAAGCAGCACCTTTTGAAGGTGAGGTGGTAATTATGCAAATCAAGACAGCCCAGCTTCCACATCCATTGGCTCCAAGCAGAAGGACTTGCTCTCTTCCTTCAGAAAGTGTCCCTTGATGTCATATTTATTAAATGTCCTTTCACAAATCTGAGTAAGTGCAAACTTCCCAAGGTCTGTTAAGTAAAAGTCCTTAATACCCTGCTTGTTTTTACATTGGCTCACAAAAAGTCCTTCAGTCCAGCCCAGGTTAGCCCAAGGAGAACATGTGCTGAATGAACAGTTTAAAGGCCACTACAGCAGCCTGGTAATCAATTTAGCATCCTGTTAACAGCCCTGCAGATCTTTGAACATTCACCAGGATCCTTGAGAAACCTCCAGAGAAACTATTTTATTCAAATGCAGTCCAACAGTCTCCTTGGGGAAGAATGTTCTGATGTAGTTCAAGAGCAACAATACCCAGTTCATTTAAAAAGACGACAGGATAAGCATGCTATAGCCACTGGCACGACCTCAAAGCCATGTGCCCTGGGCAGGCAAACTATTCTGTTTTCATGCCTCTAACTTGCAAAACCATGACAACAGATAGCTGGTTCTCTACAGCTCTCAAAGCCTTATACTTCTTCAAGTGAATACTTAGTAGTGTTGATTTTGCTGGGCTTTTATTCAAAAAGGGTTGGGCTAGCCAGTGACTAATGCTCTAATACGCCACACAGTGATCTGCAACTATAAGACCTATTTGCTATAAGACCTATGTGCCTATAAGACTATTTGCTTCTTGTCTTTTGGAGATGGGGGGGGGTTCATGGATCCCAGCCTGGTTAGAAATCTGTATATGGTCAAGGATGGCCTTGAACTTCTGAGTCTCCTGCTTTTACCCCCAATGTGTTGGGATTAGAGGCTTGCACCACCATGTCTAGTTTAGGTGGGATTGGAGATTGAATCCAGTGCTTCATGCATTCTAGGTAAGCCCTCTACCAGCTATCTCTACCATCCCCTGTTTACTCTTGTATGTTTAAGGAACAGTCCAGTGTCCTTACCTGAGCAATAAGCTCAGAATTCACATTAACCATCCATTATAGATCACCTAATACAAAGTAGCAACCAAATTGGCAACATTTCCCATCTAGAAAAGGGCATACTTAAATCTTAGGCTGCATTCCTACACCTGTACAGGTGTATTCCGCTTGTACCAAGGTGGGGGAATTCAAACACCATAAAGGTTCTGATGATTTATCCTTCATCCAGGAATTACCCACTATTTACACAAGTTACATATAAGTCGGTCTTCATTAGCTGGGGCTTCCTTCTATAATTATGATAATTCTGGACCATGGATTGAATTCATTCCTTAAAGGGTACCTGTTCTATGAAAAAAAATGTATTAATGCCAACCCAACTGAACTAAATCTTAGGAAGTCAACTAAATCTCTTCCCACAGGACAAGTCTCTTAAATTACATTCTAATGAAGCCGTTTTTAAAAGAAAAGAGGGGATGGCTGCCAGCCTGGGCTTTGGGCCCTTTGGCTTACAGAGACCCAGGTGCTTCTGCAGAAAAAGCTAGGTTAGAGAGTTTCTAGTTCAGAAGGCTAGCCAGCAGAAGTGGGAGGAGCTGGGGTGGCTACTCAAGAGCGACACACTATCACATACCCCAGCAGACTCAAGGAGGGCCTGGCCATCTGCAGTGGAAAACAGGCACGTCTGCCAACTGCTCCTGCACTAGCATCTACTGGCTATGGAAATAAGGGAATAAGGAAATAGAAACATGGAAACAAGGAAGTAAAAACTATTGATAGCACGACCAGAGTTCTTATGGAGCTATCAATAGTTTTTATTTCTGCCCTGGGGTCAGGATGCTGAATCTGAACTTATAACAGTAGAGGTCACAAAATGGCTGTCCCCAGAGTATTCAACTGACCCTTCTGTTTGACTCTGAGGCTGTCCTCAACTTTTCTCTTACCCGTCTGCAAAGACTCCCATGATCTGTGTACAACACTGACTTGGTTTACCCTGACCTGAAATATGGGAAAGATCTTTTTCTTGGTTCCAGGTGCTTGGGGCTGTGGAACTTCCATCCTCTACCTTCACATCCCGTCAAACATCTTCATATTCAATCCTCTAAAACATGGGAAAGCCTCACTGGGCATCCCTCCACAGTTCTCACTGCCTAGGATGCTAGCTCTCAGTGTGATAGGGAATGTGTGTAACAGTGGAGGCCACTTATGTACCTTCCAATGAGGTTAAGTGTGTGCTCATATGACCTCATATGTCCATGTGTTGACAAGTAGAGGGGTAAGGTTAGGGAGTTAGAAGACAAGTGCCTGAATCAAGAAAGGCCACGGCAGTGTGGAAGTGGGAAGAGAAAGGGGTACTGGTCAGCAGATTCTGGGAGTGTGTAGCTATGGGTAAATTCCATTCAGATTTTCAATGACAGTTCCAGCAAATCTTACATAATCATTGATGTTCTGGGTGTGAGCGGATAGTTCTGAGGGAGGAGGAAGAGGCAATGACACGGAGGTGTGCGCTGGCAGGCAGACAGCGATGCATCTGGCACACACTTGTTTCCTAGGATTCCATTGTTTGTTTCTGTTTCTCTCCTAAGAAGTCACCCCTGCTACAAAGCTTCAAGTAGATGATTAAATGCATGCACCAGGTTGGAAAATATCTGAAGGATTTGTGAGTGCCCGATCCTTTTTCTAGAATGTGCATCGGTAATTCCTTTCGTTTACATTTTCTCTTTGGAAGCAGCGTTGGAATTGTTGGAGTTTATAAGTAAACCTTTAATAGGATTTCAGTGTAGGCACTGAATTAAGGTTTGTAGGAGAAGGGCAGTATATACCCAAGAAATAGATCTGGCTTCTCCAGAGAAAATGAGTGTCTTCTACAATAGGTGACATGTGTGACTCAGTAGCTTCAGAAGTTATATTCTGCATAGGATTTTTAAGATACTTTTCTCTCCTTGTTGTTTTTCCTTCCTGTGTGGCATGAGAGGGACAAAGGAATGAGACCATGGGTGTTCTCTGAGGTGCAGTGGACAGGGTAGGCTCAGGCGAGTAGGATTAAACGGACAAGTCACATGGCTCTGCCATCTTACCATTGGCCTGAAGGGTGTACAAAAGAATACCGTCTCTTTGCAGGGATTCTTCACAGCACATTCTCTTACGTCAAAACTCTTGACTCATGGTTGATGAGAAAGTTCAATGACACTATAAGTTGAGGGGCCCCTTTCTCTTTCTATGTCCTTTAACTTTTCTGTGACTTTCTATCTTGCCTCAATTTACCTCTCTGGCATTTTGTTTAGTCTTAGGGAATTGATGATGGCTGAAGACTCAAATTTCTGAAACTTCTTTATTGCTCAACAGGAATGGAGAGCCTGTCTATCCAGGGATCAAAAGTCTGATCTGTCTGAGAAGGTCTCAGCTTGGAGACCAGGATCTTCACTCAACGGGAAACTAACAGAGAGACACTGTTAGCATAGGTTTTAGTTAAAGACACCCCTTGGAATCACCATGGCCATTTTAAAGATATGTAACTACAGAAAGCAAGTTATATGACTTGTGAAGTCACAGACTGAGGAGCCATGGACCCCAGATACATTGTATCCAGGCTGAGCTTGTCCTGTCTCCTGCATTCGGGCCCCTGCTTTCTGTCCAGTTGCTCATATAAAAGTCAGTCCTCCCTTCCCAGAGGAATACCTCAAAGATTGCTACACTGGAAGAGTTTGCAGCTGGCTGTCATTCCAGCACAGACTGCCCTAATCCCTGTTCACATGCTGAGATCACTGCTTCAAATTAAAGCCATTCCATTTTTGACATTTAATGCTTTAAATAAGCTATAAATTTAATAGTCTCTATTTATTCAGCTACACGAGACCACAAATGTGTTGGATCTCTTTTTTTTCTTTCAATTAAAAATTCAATTGGGACCCCAACTAAACTTCTTTGTATATAAAGCAACCAGAATTAAGGGGAGGGGGGAAGGGAAGACTCAATTTGAGTTTTTTGGCCTTTTTACAGACAGCCCATGCTTTGCTTGTGTTAAAAGGGATTTCCTCTATTCACTGTCTTTAAAAGAATTTCCTCTAGAAACAGGCAGGTCGTTAAGCCTCTATTTGTACATCTGTAAAATGGGGATGATGCTGTTGAGGGCTTCACTTATTTAACAGTTACAGTGATAAAAACAAGCAAGGAAGCTGGCTGGATACACAAACTATAATGCACCCCTTATCTCTTTCCCCTGTATTTTCATGAATGAGGCCAGACTGGTTTGGGCTGTTTAGGGAATGTCTATTTGGAACCTTACATGCTGACCCAGATTGATGTGGCAAAGCTGTAGATAGCAAACATACCAGGGCTGGAGTCTTTCCTATGCCCAGGTAAATGGGGTCAAAACGCAAAGCATTGTTGTGGGGGGGGGATCACAGAAAGGACTCAACAACTGAAGAGGCAGTCACCACTGAGTTAGGGCAACATGGCCTTCCTAAACTCAGGTGACCACAGTTAAAACCGGTCACAGAAGCTAGACTTTAGAAGCAACTTTAGCTGTCCCAACTCCATCCCTCTGGCTTGAGGGATCCCCTAAACATGGCGTAGCAGCATCCATCCCCATCCCTGTGTCCCATCTCCTTCCTTACCTCTCTCAGTAGATTCAGATTCCTTAGAAAATAGCCCCAGTTCTTTCTAGCTGGAAAGTTCCTCTTTGTAGTGAAGCTAGAATTCAAGCTTAAAAACTGGAAAGTATTCCCTTCTACCCACTGCCTCCTCCTCCTCACACTGACACAATAATACTTATAACTGAGTTTCCCTTTGGAGCACCCTAATAGAGACCCCCTCACACTGGCTGGCTCACTGTGGCTGCATGCAATCTGAGATGCTTATGCAACTTCCCAGCGCCCGCACACATCTGTGATTGATTACCGTGAAGCGTTCAGAAGCCAGAGGCTCTGCTAGGGACCTCCAAGTGATCCTCTCTTCTCTCTACCTTGTGATCACTTTGAGGGGCTACAGAACTATACCAGGACAGGCTGAGTAACGAGTCCTGAATGACTGCATCGAGCAGAGAAGGGGTTTGTGTGTGTGTGTGTGTGTGTTGTTGTTTGTATTTTGCTTTGCAAGTTTCTGAATCAAATTTGAAATCCCAAAGTCATGCTCCATATGTGGAAATCTGAACTCAGACTCTCAGTCTGAGATCTGTTTGGCAGTTTAACCTACGTTCAGTTGTCATATTCTGATTTTTTTTTATGTCAGATTTTGGACAAGAACAGAATCTCCGAGGTTTTGACCATGTGCCAGGTGGTCACAGTTTAAGAGACAGAAATGGCTTGTGGAGAAACTCCGGGATGGATGGCCTTCCCAGGTGCAGTGGCCACGGCTGACACTGGACAGACAAACTCAGCAGGGGGGAAAATGTGAACTGAAGCAGAACTTATCCAAACAGGTCCAGGACAAGAGGAGGGCTCCTTGTCTGGTGTGGATCAGGAGTTTTTCCACTTGAATAGGTCAGGTTCTGAAACTGGTTTATTTGGCCAGTCCCTAAAGAGGAGCTCTAGAAATATGTGTCAGTTACGCCTCAGAGTATGGGGTGCATCTTCTAATAAACTCCCCCTCCCAAACCATGTACATGCTACAAAATGTGATATCAAACCCATGAACTTTGTAGAAAAAAAAAAGGGTAAGAATCATTAACTTTCTCAATCTTAAATCTATTTCCACTGACTTTTTTTTAACTACTGAATTCAGTAAAGTCCCTTTACAGGACATTAAATTATTTTTAACTTCCAGCTATGGGTGATCGGATGTAAATTAACAACAATGTAGTGCCTGGAGCGCTGTCTATCCTGTAATTTTATCTTGTAAAACATGGTGCTGCAGAGCGGGGACTTTCTGTCCCTCTCCTGACAGCTCTCTGCACCTCTGCCTGGCCTTTGACCCTGGTAGCCCTTATACAGGAAACATAAATGATACATTCAAGACTATGTAGTTTTTGAAAAACTGATAGACATGCTTGCCTGATGGCTCAGGAGTAAAAGGTGCTTGCCACCAAGCCATGGAGCTGACACGGTGGAAGAAGAGAACTGACTCTCCCTCAAACTGTCCTCTGACCTTCATGTGTACACACACTCACGCATGCATGTATGAACACAAATAAATGTAAATGAAAAAAGAATGACCATAAAAACATTGAGAGAGAATAACTGCACATCTCCATGTAGTATACTGTAGTGTTTTAGTACACTGTATGTTGAGCAACAAAGGACTCTTGGTTCCTTCATCCTTGTCAACATTTTCATGTCTCTGTATTACGAACGCTCAAAATAAATTAAAAAAAGAACATTCAGAATGTTCTTCTCTAGTTATTTTGAGGTATCCATCTCCCCATAGCAAATGTTTCTAAAAGGAAGGCAACTATAGTTGATCCCAAAGAAATCACAACTTATTCCCATTGTAGAAGCAACACTCACTCATAACTCTTAGAAAAGCTGAGGAATGGGTTACTAGTCTTAAGTGACTTCCTAGGAGGTCTTCAAAAATTTATTTAATGATTTATTTATTTTATGTATATGAGTACACCATTGCTTTCTTCAGACACACAGAAGAGGGCATCAGACCCCATTGCAGATGGTTATGAAGACAGCCCCCGAAGTCTTCAAAATTCATATTGACCATACAGTTTTTACTTTATACGTGGCTCTAATTCATTCCTAACTACACCAGCACCTTAGATTTCATTAGTTATAATCATGTGGCCTCAGATTGCTGATAAGGACTCACAACTGTAGTTCTGAGATGTTCACACTGGATTCCTCTGTATATCACTCAGTAATGGTATTCTACCATAAACTCACAGGGGTACCATGGCATAATATAGACTGGGGACCAAGAGGGGCCAGAATAACATCTAACCTCACACGCAATGCACAATGCACAAGCTTTTTGCTCAGGCTGGTTACAGTTTAATGTCACATTGTTCTGTGTGATGACATCATTTCTTTCCAAAGAAATGTGATAAGCACAAGAATTCAGCGAATGGAAACACAGAACAGGAAATTAGAGTTGCAGGACCCATCTGATCTCGGGTTGGAGAAGCTGTGAGGTGACTCACGACAGACTCTCTCACTTCACATTCCAAGCCTGTTCTTCATTACTGCCATGAGAAAACTTGGGGGCCTTTATCAGCCACTCTTCCACAGCTGATAGAAGTCTGTGTTTATTCAGGACAGCACCGATGACATTTTATAGGAAGAAGCTCCCTTCCGGGTCTTGGTGCTTGCTTTCTGTGGGCCTTGGGCACCTAGCTACCTAGTAGAGACACTTCACCAGCTGGCACTGGCTGTGCATTTGACTGATTGGTACAACCCAGCCTCAGGGAGTTCCTTCTAGTATCCCCTTCAGGTAAGGGCAAATGTCCCAAGTGAGAAAACCCTTCATGAACAGCAGTCCTCAGCAGCTTAGAGAGCAAATTTCCAGCAAGTTCTACCAGCCCAGCAAACACCCTAGTGACTTCACTGCCACCCAGTGAGCCAATATGGAGAGTAGAGAAAGCTGTTCTTTCTCTTTCACTAGCAAGCTCTGTATTTCCTGCCAGCCAGTCCCCATCAGAGTTAATATTTCTTTTTCACACATTGGTTTTTTTTTTTATTAACCATGTTTATCATTGTGGTGAAACACACATGACATAAAGATTATCATTGCAACCATTAAAAAATGTATAGATCAGTGACATTAAGTACATTCACATGTATAACTATCATCATTATACATCTTCAGAACGTTTTAAATCTTAAAACTATTTAATGGGCTACTTTCTGTCTCTAAGACTTTGGCTACTCTAAGTACCCCACTTATCCAAGGGCTATACAGAATTGGTGCTTGGCTTTCTTCACTTAACTTCATCCACGTCCAGGCATGTGTCCAAATCGCCTTTTAAAGGCTGAGTAATAGTCTGTGTCATCTCAGTGACATACCTTTGGCTGCTTCCACCTGTGGTTACCGCTGTGGTTACACATCTATACATAGGTATGCTTCAGACACTTTCTGCAGTGATTTTGGTTATAGAACCAGAAACGGAATTGCAGGATTCCATTTCTAGTTTTTAAAAGCCTTTTAAGTTTTTATTTAAGTGTGCATGTGTGTGTGTGTAGATCTGTTGGAGCTGGAGTCACAAAGGTATTCTGGAAAAGCAGCTAATTGTCGTAGCCTCTGATTCATCTCTCTAGTGCCTCTATTTTTAATAAATTAAATAAGTAAGAAATAAGAAACCACTGCAGTGTTTCCTAGCGAATGTTTTGTTTAAAACTTGATGTTCAAATTAACATACAGCTTCCTGATTGGACAGTGACTGATGCATACAGCACTCACAGGTACACATATGCCATTAGTAAATAAAGAAGGAAATAAAACCCTTTTTACTCTTTCAACTTAAGTACATTATTTCTTCATAGGATTACAAAGTTGTTAATATCTAAATACTTATTAAATTGGCCATGTATTGTCAACTGCCTCGGACTGGTCTTCTTGGATGGCGGCTTAGGGCCAGTGTGTCTGGAAACATCTACCCCTGCAGGCACTGTCAGGGGCCATCTTGATTGGTTTTTGAACATCTTGACTTTCTTCCTACTTAACATTCACTCCCCCCATCCACCCACCATTTGGGCAACAGTGGCTAGAAGTCTGGTGGTTACCATTCATGTTAGTTACTCTAGCTCCCTTTATTTCTAGTTTCAAATGCTAGTCACAATGTTTCCTGGGTACCCCTTTCTCCTGTATTCATCAAATCATCCATCAAATGATGATCCATCAAATCATCCTACCCAGTTGTTGCATTTATAATGTTCAAAGCTGGTTTCTCCCTACAGCATGGACTGAAAACCCAAATACCTGCTAAGGATACAATACAACAGTGCCTACCTACCACAGACCTGCACCCCTTGAAGTGACACAGGTAAGCTGGGCTGCAGGTGAGACACCACCACCCCCGGGGTGCCAGCCAGTGTCTTCATCTCTCCCCCAGATAAAAGCAAAAGCAGTGGAAGAAAGCATGAAAAGTGTCTCTGGGGACAAATTCCTGAGCATGTGCCTGCCCACAGGCTCACTGACATGAATGAGTTAAAAAGTAATCATACAGAAACTTTTGACAGTTGGTTCCATTAACTGGAAATGACTTACAAGGACCCTGTGCAGTCACACTGTGGGGGCAGTTGCTGTCACACTCACTTTTTTCCTGCAGCTGCATCCTCTTTTTGCCTCTCTCAAAGCCAGACTCAGGACAGACTCAGGACAGACTCAGGACAGTCTCAGGACAGTCTCAGGACAGTCTCAGGCCTCCCCTTTTCAATGAAGCCTACCGAGGCCTCACCAAAGCCAGGGGTGAACTTCTCCATGCAGCGTCTACTATTGGTAAGCTTGACATCAGATGTCCTCTGAGGCAGATAACTAAGTTACGTTATTTCAAATACAAGTTTATCCCTCATGTGTGTTTGCCTGTTTTCTTTTCTAGACCCATAATACATGTTGGGTACTTTGAAGAGGCTGTATAACCAATAAAATAATCATTTCAACATTTCATTAAACTGAGTTATGACAACATGTAAGAATAAACTTTATTTCCTCCACCCATAAAGTATATTACAGAACCATCAAAACACAAATCTGCTATCTTCAAAGAAAAAAAATAAAGTTTAAAGGAGCATTTGCTTGCACTGGAGAACAAGGCTGGTAATCTGCAACTATTCATAAATCTAACAAGTTTCCAAAAAATTCCTTCAGAAAAGGAGCCAAGAAGAACGTAACTCTGCCAGCTGCGAGCCTTCTGTTTTACAGTGTGTGCCGAGTGGACGTGCTTGCTTTATCATCCCCATAAACAGTGTGGGAGCATATGCAACCTTCCCAGAAGATGTCCACTGGGCACTCGGCTTCAACGAGGGGGCTGTGCTTACCCATAAGGAGACAGTCTAGCTAGCTCCCTCACCCACTACACAACCCACTACAGTCAGCATCCAGATCCTTAATAAGACAGATTGAGCAACATTCCACTTCAACTGATGGAGTTTCCAGAACCAGGAAGATACCGGCAGCTGCTGCCACTTGACAGAGCAAAGCGTCGCCATCCTCACTTGGAAAACTTCGTTTCCTTAAGTTAAGAACTAACATCCGGCTATGCCACCAACATGCATACACTAATAAGTCCCAGATGGGAATTCCAGACACCTCTTCACTCAAGCCATGAATTTCTTTTAGGCGACAACATTCTATTAAGCTGGACTCCCAGCCGTGAGCGTGAGCGGCCCACCAGAGACTGCCTTCATTTACAATACACTGTGCTTTATGGAGCCAGTTTGGGATCCATTGTTGCATAATGTGTAATTAATTTTGATGTTTTTAATGCATAAAAAATATCTGTTAACGCAAATTAAGAAAGCTGGTTCTGTGGAAGCAGAAACTATGAATAGCAGCCACTAGAAGCAGAAGGGGAAGGAGCGGGTAATGGATACAAAAGAGAGTTGCACGGGAAGAGTAATTCTAGTATACTACAGGAGGGATGAATGAACATCATTCACAAAAATCAACTATTTATTGTATAAAGAACCAGAAGAGAGGAGTCCAAAGTTTCTCATCATACAGAAATGATAAATTACCTTGACTTTGTCTTTAGACATTTTATAAGTGTGTGAATGTGAAATCACCACACAGTAACCTGTAAGTATGCCCAAATATCATTTTAATTAAACATTAAGAAGAAAAGAGAATTCTTTTAAAATTAACCACTGTTCGTCTCAAGAATCTTGTTATTTGGCCCAGAACAAGAAAAAAAAAGAAAAGAAAGAAAAGAAAAGAAAAAACATTCCTCTTGACCAAAGCCCCAAATTCTGACACAGCAACCAAATTTATGTACAGATGTTAAATCATGTATTTCAGCAATTTGTACATATCACCTACTATAATGTATTACAGGCTCCATGTCATACAAGCCACATCATAGGACATGTCTCTGAGCAAGATGGCGGGCTCCAAGCTATGGAGTACTTTAGCACTCATCTTCTCTCACAACAATCCTTAAATAAGAAATCTTGAGTGTTGCTTTCAACACTCACTTCTCATGAGTTTACAGATCCTCAGAGGCATTAAGTGGCTGGCCCTCAGCCACCAGCTCGACTGAGACTACAGTGAGAGTTTTCAGACTTTAGTCCGTGCCTTTTATCTACACCCAGGGTGTCTCTGTTTGCAAGGTTAACCTGTCAGGGAATTCGGAAGAAGGATACAGAGCAGTAAGAAACATTGAGAGTGGATACCATGTGGAGGCTTTGAGGCTGGCTAACTAGGGGAAAGAGGCCCAGACATTAATAGAAAAGGGGAAGCCCACTGGAGGAACAGGTGTGACCAAAGGAAGCAGGCGCCACTTCACACATCTAAGGGCTCGAGGAAGCCATGTGGGAGGAGCTTCAGCCTCTTCCCCAACTGACTGCCCATAAACAAAGCTCCTGGGTAGCTCTCAATCTTGTGAAATCACATAGAATAACCTCTCTTTACCAAAATTTGTAGGGCATACTTTCAAAAACTATCATTTTATTTTATGTGAAAGGGCGTTTTGCCTTCATGGATGGCTATGTACCATGTGCATGCAGTGCCCAGGAGAGGCCCAGAAGACACTGTTAGATCCCCCGGAACTAGAATTATAGCTAGCTGTGAGCCACCACTGGGTGCTGGAAATCAAACCCAGGTTCCTTTGGAAGAACAGTCAGTGCTCTTAACTGTTGAGCCATCTGCCCGGATCCAAGAACATACTCTTTTGATGATATAGGCTATAGCTAATCATACACGTATGTATCATAGATAAAGCCCACATTCATTGCCCAAAACTAATAATGGTCACCTTTCTCATTGTTTTTACACAAAGCAATCATTCTGGCCCAATGTCAAGAAACAAAATGATCAGAATTCAATTGACTGATCAGGATTTCCCTTTGCTTCTAAATGTTCTTTTAGATAGCATGTGATAATACATGGTATAGAGTAACTATGTTTTAGAGGGGTGATGAGAGACGCTGAGCTCCCAGATCCGTAAGATAGAGTTACACACAGTTAAAATTTACCTTGAACATTCCTTAAACAGTCCAGAAAATTCACCACTGGCTATATGATCTTGTGAGAGTCCTAACTGTGCTACTCTCCACTTGTCAATCAGATATTCATGTTCTTCTTCCAAACACAGATCATTTCAATTACCAGCATCTTGGTTGGCCTCCCAAATAATGTATTCTCTGTTTTGTTTCTGGTCTGAACCTCAGAACAACTCCAGCTATCGCCAATAGCCACTCTCCATTTCATACAAGCAATGTAGACCTACTTGCTCTTGATTGGGTGGTGAATGCCAGTGGCCAGGATGTCCTGACAACTATCTTTTCCATCAGAACCAGGTGCCTCTACAGCTTCAACTGTATATCAAAGGAGCCTAGGGAGATTAAACGTTGTTAAGGAAACCAGGGCTCACTGTCCGCTCTAAAGAAAGTTGTGTCATTTCAGGTGCCACTTCTATTGACCTCTTTCTCCATTCTGCAAATATTTGTAGAGCCCCCGACACTTACAGGAAAATGGTACAGATGTCAACAGCCATAGTGTTTGTCCTTGAATGGATAGTTAGTGGTTGCAGGGAGGAAGGGGCCGGAGAAGGACTGTCATGCAATATGACATCCACCATCCACAGGAGCAAAAAGGCATGAGGTGCCATGGAAACTCAGAGAAGAACCTAAATCACACCTGGGGATGGAGTCATCATGGAAGACTGGCCAAAAGACATGCTGGCAGCAAAGGAGGTGGCGGTGGTAGGGGAAGGACCTGGGTGGTATTAGCATCACATGCAAAGACCCACACACTCAAGAGTGATCAGTGGGGAAGGAAGGCTGCGCTGGGGAGAAAGCCACTGGTAATCCTTTGACAAAAAGGATTTTGTCACATGACCAGAGATAGAAATCAAAGGTCTGCAGAGCAACCCAGCTTTAAGCTAATGGAGAAAGCATGGCAGACCATTCATTTACAAAGTTTCCCTAAAAAGTGAAAGTTATAAGGGGCCATTGTTTCAAAAAGAAAAAAAAAAATCTGACAATTTTAGTCCAGGGGTGAGTGCCTTTGAAGGGGAAATATTTATATTTCCACAGTTGTATTAATGCCAGTGACAGCCACAGGAGGTGAGTGGGTGCGATGGATCTCCTACAAAAGCACATTTGCAAGAAGTTGCATGGACTCTGGCAGGAGCAGGACTAACTAACGTATTTTAAAAAGGCCAAACTCAAAACTCCTTCAACTTCCCTGGATTGGTGCTGCTCCAGCAGGTCTGACCCAAGCAAGCCTGAGGCTCCTGAGGCCCCAGCTGGCCTCTGAGCGGAAACAGGAAATACTCTCATTAGAGAGGCGGTACGCAGTATGAAACTCTTGCCCTACTTCCTGTACTACTGTGAGCTTCTTTTGAAAAATACAAGTATTCCTTGGAGAAAGGGCCTGGGAATTACTAACATCTGATAGCAATTCACTAGTTTTTTTTTTTTTTTTTTTTTTTTTTTTTTTTTTTTTTCATTTTCTGCCGAGGTGAGGGCTAGGGGGCACCTGGGTAGGAAGCAGAGATGTAGAAATTAAAAGAGTATGGTGTGTATTGGGTACAGAATGAACAGCCATTATGGCTCCCCTCCCAGGTCTGGCAGGCATACCTTCCTAATAGTAAGAGCAGACAAAGAGCCACAGCCAACAGACAACTCACAGAGCTGGAAGTGCAGTTCAAAAGCTTGGGGTTCCTGCTCTGCAGCAATGCAAATTAGTTAAGTGACATAAAATATTCAGAAAGGATTTGACTGTGATCTCCATTTCTGACTTTCTGAATTGTTTGAGCCTCCAAAGGCCAGATATGACGTTCACAAGGACACAGTTTCCTTCCCAAAGTTTCCAATTTATGAGTGAAGCTTTTGGAGATCTTGTTTATTCCAGAGCCAGCCAGTTTTCTAATCTAAGGTAGAAGCTAAAGTCAGTCACAAAAAAAATAAAAGGCTCACAACCATAAAATCTAGTCTCTCTCACCCTGAATAAACACAGCAGTGACAGCCAGTCAGTGGGCTTACATCCCTAACTGACACCATATTGGCCAGGCAAGTCTTGTGCTTCTAACTCCAGTGCTGCTAAAGAGAGTTATACCAGTGGTTCTCAACCTATGGGTCACAATCCTTTTGAGGTGGGGGGGACACATTTTGGATATCCTACATATCAGATATTTACTATGATTCATAGGAGTAGCAGTGAAATAATTTTATGGTTGGGGGTCATCACAACATGAGGAACTGTATTAAAGGGTCTCAGCGTTAGGAGGGTTGAGAAGCACTGGTTTACACAGTTCACCACAAGCCTCTGGGCCTCCAGTTTGGTTCTTGGCAGTTGTTTACACTTCGATATTTGCTGGGAACCACTCAAATGCCTATCATAAATAACATCTTTCCTGCTGGGGTGAGGCCAGAGCGAGCCACTGCAGGTGAGTTGTTGAGCAATATGATTACCGCTGTACAGTAAACCACAACAGTGTGCAACAACACTGTAATCACACTACAAAACAGAAGTGCAAAACCACCTCGAGACTTGCCAGTCCCTGGAAAACACATGACCAGGCTTTGAAACCACTTCTCCAGAGATGTACTGCTGTGGGTCACCCACTGATCTGGGTCGCCCAGTGATTTGGTCTCATGTACCCTGTTCCTGGACTGCCACTGACATTTGAATGTTCCAGAAGACAAGCTTGGCAGCCAGCAGTATCCTATTCTGGCTTGGCAAAGGAAGCAACTCCATTCTGTGAACTGTGGCCACAGATGTGGCCACTTTCTGGTTTACAAACAGCAACACTTGGAGCAGTTCACACCCGGCACCCTGCCAGCTGAAGCCTCTTCATAGCTAATTTGTAGCATGCAATAGAGAAATGGTGCCATCGCCTGTCTTTGTGTATGGGTCCTCACAGAGAGGAGTCAAGTCTTTGCAGCTACCTATAACTCAGTTCCTCAAAATACAGTCTACCACAGCCTGCAGAAAACCCAAGAACCAGAGAGCTAACATTCAAAGACCAGTTCATTTCCTCATTCTTCAAACTTGTTTACAAACGGGAAAATGGGCTCATGAAGTTCACGCAACAATAACCAAAAGCCCATCACACAAGTGCCTTCTCAGAAGCTAGACAAGTGAGCCTCCAGAGTCTGGACTGCAGCCTCGGGAGCTCTGTGGTGCCCTGCAAGCAGCCTCCTAAAACACTAGTGATGACACTTGGCCCCGTCCGCTGATATCTCACCCAGTATCCCTGGGTAGGCCTGCCCACTCAGGCTTTTCACTGGAGTTTGAACCAAAGCCCACTGTTAACAAAGTAGTCCTTGCTGTGGCTGGCCCTCTGTGCATGAATTTCCTTCTGGAACATAGCGGGGATTACAGCTGACTGGGGACAATGCTCCAGCGTCTGACACACTAGCCAAGGAATTCATCTAAAGAAAAAAGTGGCACCCCTCTGGGTCAGCCAACTCACCCCAAAGCTGTATTTTCCAGACTCTATACAGCTTTCTTTGTCACCAGCCCCCTGAATGTTACCCCAGCTCTTCTGCCCACACCAATCACTCCCAGGCAAGATTCACCTACAGCAAAACAAACCCTAACTATTCATGTGCAGTCTCAAACGGTTTATGTTTCCCAAAGCCTACTTATTTTGATTAAAGTTAATAAAATAATTAGTCAGGCACAATGACTAAACTCATATATTTATAAGACTGATCTTTGTAGGAATGCGGTTATACAGTTTTTCACAAAACTATCTAGGACTTAAGTGTTTATAGTGACGTGTAAATTACAACAGTTTGAAGAACTGTCTGTAATAAATTTTCTCCACTACAAAAAGTATCAGTGTTGTCTACATTACCTTAAAGATGCTTTATTGACCTTTGGGGATTTTTGTATGTGACCTACCATGATACAATGGTCATGAGAATGGTGTTTTCTGCATCTGATGTTAATCATTTGGAGTGGCCAATTGGGATGTAGTGATTAGGTTGCCCCATTCGCTACTTCACCACAGCCAGTCACCAAATGAGAAGCAACGTAGGGAACCTGAAGCAGACTGCAAGGCCTGGTTCCTGGACTTCATCCCTGACTCACAGCTCAGGGGCTTCCTAACATATGGTCCTATCCTATGAGGCTGACTGCCTCCCTCTGGACAGAGGGCAGAAATGGCAAGATTTGTAGGGTAGAACAAGGTGCTGGAAAGGTCTGCACAGGTAAAAACCCGGTATTCTAAATGGTAAGGAGCCAGGAGCCAGGTCAGGTATGACTTGGAGTTTTTCCTGGGTGTTGGAGGCATGTTCAGGAGCGCCCCAGCACGTGTGTGGTGAAAGACAGAATGCTATTAACTAGTTGCCAGGAAAGGTGGCTAATCAACAACACATCAGTAATCCAGGAAGGGTGGGTCAGAGGCTGCCTTTGAGGGTGTTCAAACTCAGCTGGCTTTGGGAGCTCGTCCCTCTAATGTCATCATTAAGAAAGCAAAGGCTGGAGGATCTAGGGTTAGATGCTAGGCTGGCCTACGTAACAAGACCTTGTCTTCAAAAACAAAAATTAAACAAATAGAACCAGAAAGTACTCATGAGCCTATTAGGTGTGGCTTTCAACAAGAAACACGGTACACAGCCAATCACAATTCAGCACTCCCCTCTGAGCACACAGCCAATCACAGTCCAGCACTCCCACTCTGAGCACACAGCCAATCACAGTCCAGCACTCCCACTCTGAGCACACAGTCAATCACAGTCCAGCACTTCCACTCTGAGCACACAGCCAATCATAGTTCAGCACTCCCTGAGCACACAGCCAACATGGTCCAGGACTCCTACTCACACCTGAAATTCAGAATCCCAACAGGACGACTTTCTGGAAGCTGATAATCCTTTAGGGCTTTAACCAGTATCTTTAGTAGCATCTTTAACAGGGCTCTCCCATTCCCCCGGCTCCCACATGGAGCAAATACTTAAGATGCTGCTCCTGTTTATAATTTCTCCCAGCAGGCCCCTACTCTTAGATTCTCAGTAAATCTGCCTAAGAAGGCTCCATTAGAGTTAATACCCTTGTGAAAATTGTAAAGAAAAGATAGCACAACTCTGGGCGCTCAAAGTAATCAGAGAACTTTTTTCCAAGAACTGTTAACAAAGAAGGAAATTTCATGCTCATCCTTTAGGCTCAGTGAGATTTCATCGGTCATTACAGAGGAACAGGAAATGACTTTGGCAGGCAATTAAAAGGAAGAAAGAAACTATACAAACATAAAAATGAGAGATGGGGGCTGGAGAGATGGCTCAGAGGTTAAGAGCACTGACTGCTCTTCCAGAGGTCCTGAGTTCAATTCCCAGCAACCACATGGTGGCTCACAACCATCTATTAAGGGAATCTAATGCCCTCTCCAGCATGTAGGTGTACATGCAGCTAGAACAATCATACATTAAATAAATAAATCTTAAATAAGTGGGAGATGGTGGGCGATGGTTGATTATGATTGTCATGATGATGGTGACAGTGATGACAGTGGTGATGTAAATCTCACATCTATAATATGAACTCTAAGAGGAGAAAGAACCATGTAAGAGATCTTAGGACACGCTCAAACGCAAGATGAAAATACCCTCTGTCACTTTCTCTACTGGACGCAGGACATAGAATGATTAAACAAGAGGAGACACTGAAGGTGACATCTCAGTCACTTTTTTCTGTACTTAGCACTGGTCTGACTTACATCACACAATGATACTGGAGGACTTGGCCTGTATCCAGAGGACAGCAGTCATAAGATGTAAAGAAATGCAAAGGGGAAAGATGATTTGAACTAGCTCATCGTATACAAAAGGACAAGGACAGGGCAAAATCTGCCCAGGAAACCCTGCATTTGGTGGCAGTGGATTCCAACCTCCTTCTCAATTTCTGCTTTCAAATTAATTTTAAATACTATCTGGTGCTCAATCTCATTTTCCTGACAGCTTGGGACTACTTCGGAAATTTCATCCTATGTTTACTATGCCCAAATAACCTAATCATAATGCCGGTGAGGAATAGGTCATTCATATACTGATTGGTAGAGAATTATCACAAAAATACAAAGGATTTATCTTCATTCCCCAAAATAGGTAGTGTTGGTTGGCATAGCTGTCCTTTGGGCTTGAAGGTTATGGTGACTGTGAGGTTCCTATTGATGGATAACGGTGCACTGGGGTAAAGCAAACGGTAATCCTACAGAAACATCAATGCTAGAGAAGCCCAGAGCACTTGGAAGGCTGAGGCTGTACGCAGCCACATATCCCTGCCCATGTGGACAGACTGGTGGGAAGAATGCTGAAGTGGAAAGGTAATTTTTAGCCTAAACTGGCACTGCAAACTGTGGATGGCCATGGACACTTGCCTTGATTTCTTGAGCCTAGGCTTATTTGTAAACTGAGGAATTAGACCTGATCCAATGGCTCTCAGCTCATGCCCGGTGATAGGTAAAGAGATGACAACTATCTGAGACCTCTGTGGTCTTTCCCCAATCTGCCTCAAACCCATTTCCTCTCTTCTCATGACTTAGAATCTAAATGAAACAAGGTCTTCTGAGCTCAAGGTCTTTGCAGCTTCTTGTGTTTTGCCAAGAACATTCTGCCAGGGATAATCTTAGCTGGCTTCCCTATCCTGCTCAGGTGAGTCTAATAGAACATGCTCAGTGAGAGTCTATTCACAACTACAATCACTTATACGACTCATTAACACATGTGCATGTAAGCATGCATGTACACATACATACACGGGGGGGGGGGAGGGGAGGGGGCGGAGAGGTAGTGGACAGGGAAAGGGAGAACAAACTTTCCCTCCCATGTTTAAATTTTCCCTTCTTAACACTTAGCATTGACTTATTATATATTTTACATTTATTATGTTTAGGGTCAGTCTCCTTTAACTACAACAGCTGCTCTCCAAGAGCAGGCATTTCGTCTGGCCTAGTCTACTTCCGTATCTCCAGGGCCTGAAAGAATGACTGGGATCCACGGGGAACACATCGTGCGCTTGGAAAGACAGCAGTTCCAAGCTCTTGTTTCTGTGGCTTTCGGTACTGAGGGCTGTGGTGCCCATGATCATAGGTCTCTCCTTCTCCACTACCAGGATTTACTCTGTAACCACAAGAAAAAACAAGACAATGCAAGAGAAGACTTTAAGGGCCCAGGGCTGGTGATGACATGCGTTCACTCGGCTGCAAAACTGCGCATGCGCAAGCCCAATGTCTAACCTACTCTGTAAATAGTAACACTTGGCCAATGAGAAGTTCCTGGTACCGCCATCTGGCTTCAAATTTCCAGTGTCTAAATTTTAGCATTCCTCTGCTCTAACTCTTCACTTAGAAGACCCAAGGAAAACAGAAGTGGTGGCGCATCTCACTCTGCACATCTCACCCCTGCACATCTCAGCTCATTCCACTAGAGGGCAACATGAGATGTGCTGGGATCCACTGAGGTCGGGGTGAGGGCGCAGCCAAGCCCCTTGGCCCTCTGGTTCTCTGCTGGGCTCGCACACTCTCTTTTTCACATGATCCTGCCTATTTTCATTCGCTAACTTATAATCTGCTCTCTAGTGCTTCATGCTTATCCATGAACTCAACATCCCTGAAAGGTTCACATGTATTGTGTTCTGCCAAAGTGCACATTTCCTTCCTTTAGGAAAGCTCCCCAAACCCACTACTTCCACAAGACCTTCCCAAGCAAATCTGGCTCCGATCCCAGTTGTATATACACCACGACATCAGTCACAGAAACATGCAGTGTGTGTGTGTGTGTGTGTGTGTGTGTGTTACTACATAAACATATAAAGCAGGCAGAAGGTCACAATGCACAGTTCCACACACCCAGAAGACACATATTTATCTTATATAATTGATGAGCGTGTGACCACACTTCATCCGAAGTTATGACTCTACAAAATAGTATTGGCTGCCAACGGGTCAATTAATGAACTGAGACAAGTTATGCCAGCACCTACCTATGTCTTTCAATTTCTAGTTCTTCCTACTACTCACTTTAAGCTCTACAAAGTACTTCTTCGACCTTTTTCTTTTCTTTCTTTTATTTCTCTCTTGACCAATTCTTGCTGAAAATCTTTGAATTCACTGTCTTCCTGCTTTAAGCTGCTAAGTGTTGGGTTTACAACTGTTCCTCACCACGCTTGGCTCCCAAAACAAGTCTTGAAAACGTAAGTTTTAGATACATTTATACAAGTACTATGCACAGGCCTGTAGAGACATGCATAGGAACCAAAATAACTTGAAAGGATGTTTGAAGAACTCTTTCATTTCAAATCTTCACGAGTTTTTTTTTTTTTCAATTTATTTTAAAAATCAAATTGTTTATTTGTAGCAACAGTATGACTACAAGCCTAAGATATTATTCTTAAAAGGCAAAAGGTTTTCTATATGGGTAAAGTTGCTCTTTGGATATGAGGGGGAAAAATAAGAACAAGAATATTCTGACCAGCAGTTACAAAATGGGGAAGAGAGATAAACCATGTGTTTACAGGTTACAGTGCCACAGACCCCTTGGAATGAGAGGTATTCTACAGTTCACAAATTCAGAGAAATATAGAAAAATAAAAAATTGTGGATCTAAAAAAAAAAAAACCATAAAATCTTAGAGGCTGTATTTCTGAACCTTTTTAAGATTCCATTTGTTCTCAAGTAAAATTCTTTATCTGTCCTATGCAGATACCATTTTGACCCATAATCCTCATATCTCTCTCAGCTTAACACTGGCTCCCACAGGCAGGAAGAGCCCTTGATTAGTGTACATAGCTCCTCCAATGCCATGACCAAACACTAGCCCTTAGCACACAGCAGTACCTTAGGCATCTGAATTTCCCACGGGATCCCACCAGACTCTGCACCCAGTATTAGTGTCTAAGAACAGTCTTAACTCACCCAGTCTCGGCATTTTCTCCCTGTGCTCCTGAGGAGGACAACGTCAAAGTGTCTTGATAGAGTCACACCAGCTTGAGGAACATCCACAGTCTCATCTTTCAAGTCAGTTCACACCAGACTTCCAGGAAATCCACCACAAGCTTACCACATGAACCAATGAACCAACGCACTGGTCAACAGTGGTCACTTTCGAAGCTGTCCTGCTTGTTATTCAGGTCGCTGCATTTTGTAGTTTGTAGAGGAATGTGTTAGGCACCTTTTAATTGTGCTGTCACAGACAGAGGTCTCTGCGTTCACACGGAGGATGGGTCAGGATGGATCGAGGCTGCCCGCACTTCCTACCTGTGAGCTACACTACACTGAAACACAAACTGTACTAGGCACACAGGCAAAATTTTTCAAAAAAAAAAAAAAAAAAAATCAAGCAGAACAGGAAGTCTACTGTTCCAACAGGCTAGGGGAAAAGCAAAGACTTAAAAGAAAAAAAAAAAGTAAAAGACAAAAGGGTGTGGCTCCATTCACAGATGTCTGGAGAGGAAAATTTAAAAAACAACACCCCATTCCTACCTAGCTAGTACAAACATGAATGAAGGTCTATTAATAGGAAGAATTGCTCAGAGGTGTTCTTGTTCTTAAGAGAGCGAGGGAACATGGTGAGAACAGTGTTACTGCTGAAAACCATTAGCTTTTTGCTTGTGACGAGAAGGACAGATAAATAACGCGAGTCTGATCATGTTTGAGCACGCGCACACACACCACACACACACACACACACATATGTATGCAACATGCATGTCTCCACAGAGATGATCTAATAGTAATAGTCTCTTTAATATTTTATTTATTTACCTGTGTATTCAGAAGTCATCATGGCTTACAGACCTCCTCCAGATAAGATTCTGCCATACTTGAAGCACACTACTTAGGGTTGTGTAGCCTTTTCCTGGTCACCTTAACTGTGAGCTCGGGCTCTTCCTTTAAACCCTACAGCTAAATACTTTCTAATTTCTTGGCACTATTTTATGATAGTTACTAGAGTTAATACCGTCCTTGGCTGTGTTTCTCTCTTACTCCCCCAGGTAGTTGCTTTTGGATTTTACTTTTATCTTTTGTAGTATTGTTACCAGGTACCCAGCAAAAAAAAAAAAAAAAAAAAAAAGAAACAGAATTTGCTAGACCTGGTTCAAATTCCATTTCTGCTGGTTTCTGGTTTGTAGACTCTTAAGTTATTTAACCTCCCTGAACAACTTTGCACTTCTGCAAAATAAAAGTAACACAGCCAACCTAAGAGAATGTTATCACAGTCAAAAGAGAACCATGCAAAGCAAATAACAAACTGCCTTATGCATAGTGAATTCCAGCAGTAACTACTGATGACATGAATTTAAGTAAAATGACCTCTGTTAATTGGGGGAGTGACCTAAAGGAAAGGAAATGAATGTCAATGTACAAACAGAGATATATTTATTATTTTCAATCTACATAATTATGTAGGAGGAAGTTAAAAAATTTGTGTTTTAGAAACCACCTTTTTGTTCTCACAAAAATGTTATCTCTCCAAACTCTGGCTGGTCCAGAATTATACAAAAACTTCATCAGTGACAAAAATAATGTTAAGAGAAATATGTTTCCAGAACTGAGATTCCAAAACTGAGGAACTTCCTAAACTTGGTCTGTTGATATATTTAGAGCCATGCCTAAATGGAGAGAAGATCTCCTACTTCCCTAAAATGGCCTCCGTGATAGTCTCATAGCTAGGTGGTTACCAGGTACTGCTTTCTCCAGATTGCTAAAGACAGAGGTACACAGTGAGGCAGTGGAAAGGCGAGGCTGGAAGAAGACTCCTGCAGCTCATATCAAAACTCACCTCCTGTGTGGGACACAAGCCCAGGAAAGGTAGCACAGGGGAATTCCCAACTCCAAGCAAGAAAGAGAAGGCTGTTCAGGTAGCATACCCAGCAGGACATCCCTGGTTTCAGAGAAGTCCAGACAGTGGGAGAATACTGGAAAGCAAGGCACCTGGATGGATGGCACCCTTCTTTGAAAACTCCCCTCTTCCTCACATGAGATCTGAACACCAGGTCATTCATGCTTGGATCTACTCACTGCTGTTGAATTGTCCCAGCATTCAGAATTATATTCTGCCCAAATCATGTTAGTTGGTTAAAAGGGAGTGGGTGGGTGGCCACAGGCAGAGGAAGATTCTCATGTCATGATCTATAGAGCAGCCCAACCCCCCAGGGTAGCCTATGTACAAAATAGTTAACTCCTTTGCCTTTGGGGATATGAATTCTCTAAAACTTGGGTGGATTCGCAGATCTACATCTGTTATGCTGTCCAGGGCACACGCATCCTCAGGCTGTGGCAAGAGGGGAACACACGGAATTTCCAAACCTGGACACTGGTTGGTGACCTAGTGGCCAACAAATATGCCCAGACTAGATCGTGATAATATAATTTTTATTCAGACACATGTGACTCTTGATCTCCAGTCTCTCCGTACCCCTTGAACCTCTATCTTATCTTTTTGGCAATACTGGGGATCAAAGCCAGAGCCTTGTATATGATGAACACACTTCAGTGGAAGCACAGGGCTGTTCAAACACCCCAGAGTACAACTGCATCATCAGTCATGGAGATGCCCTGAGTAACATACTGACACTGAGTGAGACCTCTTTGGATTCCAGGCCATCCATCAGAGGTTTCTGTATCTCTCTGCAGACATATGATAGTAGCCACTAGAAAATCAGCTGTATTATATGCTAGCTAGCAACTCTTAGCAAGGGACAATCACTTACATCCAAATCCTCCCTATACCCAGGGGAAATGGGTGGCAGTCTCAATTTCCAAAGAAAATGGCAGAGCAGGAGGCTAAGTAGCAGCAAGGCTCTGCAGCACAGGGTAGGGCTAAGAAGAGCAACCGTAAAGCCAACTCCTCCTACCATTCTAGAACTATCTCCAGACACACACTCTCACTCTGGCGTCATTTCAGTGGCTGCGTATTATAAAGAAACTTCCTGTGCTGCCACCCACATCCTTATCAGCAGCCCATTCGACACAGTCACCACCACGCTGGTGCCTGCACGCAAAAGATACCTTCACGTATTACGTAGAATTTTTCAAGCCTTAGAGGGAACTGGAAACATTCACAAAACACCTTGACCTTTATAGTCTGGTATTCCCAAGACACTGCCCAGCCCATCGTGCACAATACTGAGACTGCCAACATCAACTTCATTTTCTGTTCTTGTGTTCAACTTCCTCTTACCCCTTCAGTCTTCTTCCAGTCCTCCTCCTTCCCAGTCCTACCTAGCTTTGTCAATGGTCCACTGAAACCATGATTTAACCAGAGTCCTCTCCTCTCCTTCTCACTTGGCACTTCTTCAAGAAGGAGAAAGTCACTGGTGAAGAGGCAAGGAAGGAGACCTGATAGAATTGCTGCAAGAGATGCAGTGCCTGAGACTGGTACTTGCTCAGAGGTGCCCTCCAGACATTCCACCAAAGACAGTGCTACCTGGGGGGTAGCCTACCTTTGCATGAAGCCTGGGGTCCAAGCCTAGCCATACTCAGGGAAAGCCTACTGTTGAATGGCCAACAGCTGCCCCACCGTGAGAGCAGGATGCTTACCCAGGCCCTAGGAGGTGGGCAACATCTCCAGATTACAGACAAGGAATCTAAGTGCCGTCTAACTCTCTCATCTGGTTAGGATGGTGATACATGGGTGAATCAGGTTTGCCTCTTTACAGATTTGTTGGCTTTCCCTCTGCATATCACTCCACAGAAACGTCCTTGGCTCATCAGATAACATAATGGGGACGTCTGGGAAAATAAATAGGGCACCTGGAAACCTCCTCTCTTGGACCAGGTAGAGTAACAAGCTAAACTGGACAGGTGTTGCTGGGGCCAGCAATGGCAAGTATCAAGGTTGGGGTGGAGATTTCCCATGTCCATCACTGCAGCAGCTGCCACTCAAAGCCTTCCACCCAAGCAGCTGCTCAAACGGCAGTCCTCATTCTGTGGGCCACGCCTACTTTGGAGGACTACATATCAGATACTTACATTATGATTCATGACAGTAGCAAACTTACAGTTATGAAAGAGCAATGAAAATAATTTTACGGTTGCGGGGGTCACCATAACATGAGGAAGTGTATTAAAGGGTTACAGTATTAAGAAAGTTGATACACGCCTTTCTATTAGGTATTATGTGCTGCTATAGTTTCAAGTATACATTTTATTAGAATGTTATTCTTTTGGTTTTCCTTAGGATCTTGTACTTTGGGTATTTCCATGAGCTTTGCTACCATTTAGCCACATCTCACAAGCCAAGAAAATGAGACAGCATGAGAGGTTGACAGCTAGGACCCAATCACAGTGCTGGTGGAGAATGGCCATGAAGTGAGCAGGTCTAGGGACTCAGTGAACAGGGACGTCTGTCTTCTTGTATAATCCATTCATACCCAATCTTCTTCATGCTTGTCCCACCAGTGACAACACTAAATCAGCATTTAGAAAGCAAAGAAATGCCAGGTTCCAGCTGTAGCAACTATGCTGGCCCTTGGATGTGGTTTCTTTTCTACTGAGCTGAATAGAAGCAGAGCCTCAGGATTTTATAGCGTTCTTACACCACAACCCTTCATACAGAACAGAACATGATCCCCAGTAATAAATTTTAAACTAATTAAGTTCTCAATTGGCTAAGAGAAACTATCCAGTCTTGGAGTAAATCTCCCTATGCATTTCTGGAAATTCTATTTAATGAGGCAACACAGAATATTTTCCAATCTGACATCAGACATTTCCCAAGGCTCCTGCCCCCTGCACTGGCAGGAAGGCTGGCCATTGCTTCTGATGTCTTCTCATTGGTGCTGCCCCCCACTGGCTTCTGTAAACCTTTCCCACAAGGTGTCAAAAGGGTGTTCTGCAAAGACACAACATCCCAGAGATCCCAGGAGAGCATTTCTAATCTCTCTGGAGGTCAGAACACCTTGGTCGTTATATGGTATTATCAATGGGCCTATTTGCAAGCACAAATTTTAATATGTAATAAAAATAAATTATAGAAACTCAAAAAAGCACCTTGTTTTCTAGTGCTTGCCAGAAAGAATGATGTATCAAGCCATTCTGGGCTGGAGTCCATCTCTATGCAGAGCCTGCATGCTGTGCACAGCCTCCTCCCCTGCCTACCGAACAGGCTACATGACAGAACCAGTAAAATACTTTCCCAGTGGAAGATGGAAGCTGACCACATCACATCTGCAAAGTAGTTAGAGCCCCTGTTTCCCTTCCACTAATACAGATCTACTCTAGCAGATGAGGACACAGGAGCCCCAAGTCCCCTGTCCAATGCTATTCTATCAGCCTTGTCTGTCTTGTTACTGCCAGCAAGAGCACATACAACAGTTTAATCCAGAAAATGTCAGCTGACAGTAAAGGGCTGATGCTTGGCACTTGCTGAATACAAGGCTAACTCAGGAAAGATGATTCCCTGAGGAATCAGTCGCCCTACCAATGGACATTCAGTGAGGCAAAGAGTCTGGCCACTAAGTGAACACACACATAAGTAAGAGACGTATGTGGAGTCATAGGCTGAAGAAGGAATTCAGATGGCAACACCCTGTGGCTGTGACATTGATGGTGCATACCCAACACCAAAGGACTAGCAGTCTGGCAGCAAGGAGAACTGGGCTCCAGCCTGAGACAGGGCATGCATAGCTTACTGTGGGCAATGGAGTCAGGAAGGCAGGGCAGAGCAGGCTGTGACTGCACTGTTGGAAGCAAGGTATGAAAGGCAACTATGAGCTCCAAGGCCTGGAATACACAGCTCATTTAAGACACTGTCAGAAAAGTATACCATCTGGTGGGAACGTGAAACAAGACAAATGCCTGGAAGGCAAAGTGGCAATACAGACTAAAAATCTTACAACTCCACAGTCCCTCTGAACCACGTCCAAGCACATAGTCAATGAAACAGGAGAGAATGGAGACAGCTATTAAGTAAGGAAATTCTATAGATTATGGCAAGCAATGAGAGCCAAGCTACTTGGCGTGATAACACTGGCTATCAGCGTTACTTGGGAGCCAAAACTGGTGGATAGAGAAGTCAGGGCCAGCCTGAGCTAACCATTAAAATGAGATTGGGGGCGTGGAACAGACCCAAATATCTAAGTACCATACTTAGAGCAGGGCACTTCCACAGACTGGCATGCTGCACGGCCTTTAAACAAACCTTGCAGTTGAAGATAGACCCCTTACAAAGGCTGCAAAACAATACACTGAAGCAGAGGGCTTGTGGGAAGGTTCACTGTGTAAAGGACCTTGCTGCCAAATGTGGCAACTTGAGTTTGATCTTGAGGACCCACAAGGTACAAGAAGAAAACCAAGTTCCAAACGTCATCCTCCAACCTTCACACATGTATCACGGGATGCATGTGTCTACACACATACACACATAAAAATGTATTTTAAAGCAGAGAGATTATATGAAACAGTATAGAGTCTTTGTAGAAAGGAAAGAGCTTACACGAATTAATATAATAATAATAATAATTTGGGCTCTTAAAAAATTATTCATTGTACTTTATATGTCTAAGAGCTTTGTCTGAATGTATGTATGTGTATGACATGAGTGGTGCTTAGGGCCTGAGGAAACCAGAAGAGGGCACCAGATCTGGTTTTGTGCTACCATTTGGGTGCTAAGACCCAAACCCAGGTCCTCTGCAAGAATAGCAAGTGTTCTTAATGGCTGAGCCATCTTTCCAGTATGTTCCTTTCTAAGTAGTAAGAACAAGATAGGCTTTTGTCTGTCTGTCTTGTTTTTGTTTTCTTTTGTCAGAGCATACTTGATAAATATACTTCACAAACATGATATATTTATAATAAGGGAGCAGTGGATTAATGAAACCTGTAAATGACAAAGAAATACAGAGGGAGGTTATTTTATGACAACTTAGAAGTAGCAGAGGCTCAACAGGGCCATCTTCTATCTTTTTGGGGAATCTTCAAGCAAAACAGAAAAACAAACCATAAAGCCAGCCTAGCACTTAGGGCAGGAAGTGTGTCATTTCTGCCTGGCTGGTCCCTCTGACTCAGCATGGCTGCTCAGGTCCTCTGATCCTTGGGGTAAGATGACAGATAGGAGCTGAGAGGAAGCTGGCTTTTCCCAGCCCAGGGAGAGCCTGAAATGCTGGGCCTGGAATCTTCTAAGGAAAGGAACTAGACTTGGTGTGTTTTAGAATCCATACAACCAACAGTGGTCTCTTACCTTTTTACTGTTACAGGTAAAATATGATTAAGTTCTTGTCTGTTACTTAGAAACGAAAGAGGACCACACAGGGCCCAAACACTTGCTCTTCCTTCCCAAACAGGTTTGAAAGTTTAATAAATAGTCTGGACAAGTCACAGCGAGTCTCCGGCATTCAGACTCTGACTTACTACAGAGAAAGTTGGAAAGCTTCTGAGAGTCCAAGTCCATTCAGCCAAGGTGCCCTGCTCTCCCCAGAAAGCAAAGGTGCCTCAGCTCCCATGGGCCGTTTTGTTGGGCAGCTTCCTGGATTTAACACTCAATGGCCAAAGAAGACAGAATCAAATGATTCACTAGCAGAATCCCACACACTTCTCTTAGTTCTGGAAACTACAAGAGAAAAACCAGGAAGCAAAACAAAGCACAGACTCCGGAAGTCCTTAAATGGCTAGGGAAAAGTAAATTAAAATTTGAGGACTTTGACAATCGCAATCCAGGGCTACAACCTTCCCACTTTCATTCAACACAGCTTTCTCAAGGCCTTGCTGTGCCCTAAGCTAAATTACCGGATAAAAGATAAACGCCGAGACAGAGGAGACTGTCTGGGCAGGAGGTGTTTGTGAATAGGGACAGGTACTCTTAAGAAATGCCACAAAATAAAGCCAGTTTGGGAACGAGTTACTACACATCTTACGAGCCCTGTTAAAATGCTGGAACTGTATAAAACCCCAATGCAGCACCTCCAGCCTGGGAAGGAAAGAATCGGAGGGATTTTTACAATACCAAGAGTGGCGCATGAAACCAGGCAGGGTCCCAGAGTGAGAGTCAATCAACTGCATAAAAACTGTCATCTACATAAAGTAGGTCGAGTCTGGTCTTGTCTGGTTAAAGTGATCAGTGGCACACACTTCACAGATGCTACAGGTACTCAGTGCAAGAAGGGACAACAATGGTAGTTCATTAGAGACAAAAGAAACACCAAAGCAAGATGCTGCCCAGGCTTCCGGCTTATTTGCTGAGGAGAAAACCAGACAGGCAAGGTCGGCGTTGTTCACAGTGAGAGGGTGAGTTGCCCTCCAAACACATTCCAGGCAGACACAGGAATTGAGGATTCAGATAAGAGCTTTATCCTGACATAGAAATGTGAAAGCCATTGGCATGTAGAGAATCTGAAGACCTGGAAATAGACATGACCATGAGGGAGAGGGTGGACCGAGGGTAAAGAACACCAACAGAGCCTGAGAAATGCCAGTGCTTACAGAAGGACAGAGCCAAGCAGGGGAGGGGTGGGGGAGGGGCAAGGGAGATGTGGGGGGAGGGAGCTAAGCAAGAAGGAGAGCAGGAGTGGACCAAGGCGTCTACATAGCACAGGAACGCAGAGGAGAAACACCCTGAGTGGTCAGGAAGGGAAAAAGCGAAAGGTGTCCACCCCTCACTAAAACAAGGGACACTGTTCACTTCCTTCCTCACACCTGTGTATTTCTAGAGCCTTCTGTCAAGAAGCAGAATGGGAGTCTGCAGAAAGAGATTAGCTTTTGAGATAGGCTAAGGCTTAGCAGTAGGTGCCCTTGAGAAGAAATGACAAAGCAGAAGGGTTAAGGTGACAAAACACTATGGCCTCGGGGAGTATGGCAGACCAGTATTCCGTCACAAGTACTGAAGGGCCATTGACTAGTAGATTAGCACTGTTCACTGTCAGGACAAGGTAGTGACAAAACATCTGTGGCCACCGACTGGCGTGAGTCACAGAAATAAACCCAGCAATGCTGCAGAGCGCCAGGGTGAGGGAAGCGGTGTTTTTGTTTTTTTTGAATAGGCCCTTTTCTGTTTCCTCACTGGGTGTAAATGATGGCTCCATAATCCAGGGGCAGACTTGAGTCTTAGCCTAACCCTATATATCTGTGTTCTCAATTTATTTATAGTTTTATTAAAATACTATCTTTAAATATGCAAACATCCAGATTTTTTCTGGCTTTGCAGCTTTTATTTTATTTATCTATTTAATTTTGGAATGTTTTCTGTATTGTGTGCATGTGTATGGGTCTATATGGGTGTGTGTGTGTGTGCGTGTGTGTATGGAAGTCAGAGTATCTTCTTCAATTCTCTCTCCTCCCTCCTTCCTTCCTTCCTTTCTTTAATTCTCTCTCCTTTCTTTCCTTCTCTCTTCCTTCCTTCCTTCCTTCCTTCCTTCCTTTCTTTCTTTCGTTCTACTGAGACAGGATCTCTCAGTGATTGGCTAGACTGGTTGACCAGCAAGCCCCTGGGGTCTTTCTGTCTCTTCCTCTCCAGTCCAGCACATCTGTCATTTTGCCTGGAAGCTGGAGGTTTTGAACTCAGGTTCTCGTCCTGTTCAGCAAGCACTTTATCAACTGAGCTATCTCCTGAGCTCTGATTGTTTTTGTTTGTTTCTGAAATGCCCTGAAAATTGTTTGTAGTGTTGAGACTCTTCCTAAAACTTGTCAGGAGAACCATTAGAAAGGTACTTGATAATAGCAGCTGGCAACAGTCTAGTGTTCCTTTGCAAGAAGACATGAATGAGCATTCGTGAGAGCAGTGTGTGTATGTGTGTATGTGTGTGTGACAGAGAGAAAGACAGAGAGAGAGAGAGAGAGAGAGAGAAAGAGAGACAGAGAGAGAGAAAATGTTGTGTTCCTGCTAGGGTTGGAAGACAGACTAGAATAAAAGAAAATTAAGTTACTTTCTTAAAGATTCAATAGACCAAGTCCAAACCATAGAATAAAGATAGATTGAAACCAAGGCTAGAGATTGTTCAGTGGTTAAGAGCGTGTCTTGGTCGTTGTTCCATTGCTGTGAAGAGATATCATGACCAAGGCAACTGTTAAGAACGAATTAAATTGGGAGACTTGCTTGCAGTTTCATAGGGTTAGTCCAATATCGTCATGGCAGGGAGCATGGTGGCACATACACAGGCATGGTGCTGGATAAGTAGCTAAGAATTTTACATCTTGAACCACAGACAAGCCTGCAGAGAGAATGGGACACTGGGCCTGGTATGGGCTTTTGAAATCTCAAAGCTCACTCCCAGTGACACACACCTCCTCTAATAAGGGCACACTTCCTGATTCTTCAAAAAACAGTTCTTCAACTGAGGACCAAGCATGTAAATATATGAGGCTATCGGCTTGGGGTGGGGGGCATTCTTCTTCAAACTACCATCGGACATGAACTGCTCTTTGCAGAGTATCTGAGTTCGAATCCCAGGACCCATGTCACATGGTTTAAGTTTACCTGTAACTCCAGCTTGAGGTGATTCAACACCCTTTCTTGGCCTCTACAGGCACTGTACTCTCAAGCATAAACCCAGATATGGAGATAGATAGATAGATAGATAGATAGATAGATAGATAGATAGATAGAGATATACCCACTACCTACATTTTTATATACAATATTTTAGTCATATATACATAACTAAAATGAAAATAAAATCTTTTATAATACTATAAAACAAGATAGTGTGGAATGATTCTAGCTTCTTGGAAACTAGGATTATTATACATATGATAATGTAGCTCTCATTCCATATGTTTGTGTAATCTGCCAACATATTAAAAACGTTGAGGTATATACAGAGACAAATCAGTTATATACATTGGATAGCTAATATTAATGATACAATAGACAAATACAGATTAACATTAACTTTCTGTGGAACTAGGGATATAACTGGGTTGAGCATATGCCCTGCATGTTATGTTCAAGGACTTGGGTTCAATACCTGGCAACTCCAAAAGAAACTTGATATATAAGCATTCCTGAAAGGCTCACAGCTAAATAAAATTGAAAATATATTTCCCAACCTCCTTAGAAGAAAAGAAAGACCTCCCAGAGAACATAAAATCAGATTTCTTTCAGGTCACTCCTCTCGTTTGGAAAGACCAGGGAATTCAAAAACTTACTTGAAAGTGGTTTGCTTGGCTAACTTCAATGGATTTAATTGTACTAACTTTAGTCTTCTTCCAAGTCATTCAAATATGATAAACTTAGAAGATGAGACTGAGAGACTTCTGGCCCCAGAAATGAGAACCTGGTACACTAGCCTCAGGGACAGGCTGCCAATCTGGCAAGTCCAGAAGAGATCCAAAGGTACTGACAAAAAGTACTTCTTTACATATTCTTACTGAGAGGACAAAAATGTAACCTACCTGATGTGATTTCCTGAGAGGCATAGACATGGCTCGAGGAGCTCTTGAATTTGATTTCTGGAGCACTGTTTTTCATCCTTGGTTCTACTGATATTTGAGGCCAGCTTAATTACATGGTGTACTATATCCTGTGCACTAAAGGATGTTCTCGGCAGAATCTCCCGCTACCTAGATGCCAGAAGCATACTGTGACACCAACAAAAGTCTGTAGGCATTACCAGATGTCCCCGGGGGAAAAAATCACCCACACTTGAGAGCTATGTTCTAGAGCACTGGCTTTTAAATTTGGCTACACACTGGAAGCTCCACGGGCATTTCTAAAAATACTTCCTGGAGTTCTACCCTGAGAGGTTCTGATTTTACTTGTTTGGGGTGGGCCCTAGGCTTCTGAATCTGTGAAAGCCAGAGATTCCATCATGTAGACAAGTGAAAGAATGTGTCCTGCAAAGCTATCAAATACCTCACTGACTCAACTGAACACAACACAAAGTACACTAGACCCACCTCTCCCCACCCCCCAGCTAGGATCCTTATAACCTTGATGTTAGAGTTAACATGGTCAGAAGAAAATAAATGATTTGCAAACCTCTTCCCTCCTTCAGATGAACACTAACTAGTGAAACACTCCAGGGTCAGCAACATAGCCGCCCAGTGGGTTAAAGTGCTGCCACCAAGCTAGATGACTGAGTTCAATCCCTGGGAATCACATGAACCACGTGGTAAAAAGAAAGAACTGACTCCAGCAAGTTGTTCTCTAACCTCTGTACACACACACACACACACACACACACACACACTTAATTGATTGATTAAGTAATTAATGGGGAAAATATGCAGAAAATAGCAACAGAAGCACAGACATGCTAAGCTTTGCAATATTTACAAATAGCCTTAGAGGCATGAGACCACAAAATGACAGTTCCACAGGGATAAGAGACACTCCTAAGCCAGCTTAAAGCAACGTCTGTGAGCTGGAAAGACCCCCACCTCTGAGGGAACTTATGGCCCAATAGATGGTAGAGCCTGTGACTTGTCTGGGACCAACAACAATGTTTAACACCTATACAAAAGTTTCACAGCCACAAATGGGCCAAATGCCCTCCTCCTCCCTCCACACTCAGCATCCTCTGCCAGCTTCCTCAGCATTCAACAGCACTGGGCTTGGGTCCAGTTTTTGTGGAGAATGACATGAGCTCTACCCCAGAGGCACAGTTCCCCCAGAAGCTAATTCTTAGGCTATGGGCTTCTCATCAAATGTATGCCAGCCTCTGGGCTATGCTAAGAAAGGCTGCTGTTTCTTTAAGAAAGAACAAGCAGATACACATGTGATGGGGACTCCTTTCCTATCAATAGTGATTGCTAACTTGTATTGCATACTTATGATACATGTGGTACTCATATAAGTACCAAACATGCAATACTATCTCACAGACTCCCATCAGCACTGTAGAGTAATTGCTATGAGCACACACATTTTAGAGAAAAGGTAATTGAGGCTCCGATGTTTAAGAAGCTCCCTGGAGGGAAAGCCCCATTACTCTGTCAATTCAATGCCACTCTCCCCATCCTGAGGCTCTTTTAGTATATGTAACTACTCTTAATATAGAAGCTAGAATTAAAAGTATAATAATCAAAATATGTATTTTTTCTGGTTTTTAGCATATAGTTGCTTTAGCAGGTGGGGCTTACTGTAAGCTAACTTCACCTTCTGCTCTGAAGTATTACATCCTACCGAGTGTCTACAGGATTTTAATGAGCACATTTGCCTTCTCTGCATGAATGAACAGGCTGCCCTGCCCTGCAATCTCCTTTCACTTGCCCTCTTCATGTTCACATTTCCCTATCTTTACAAGTCCATACTCTTCCCACTGAACAAGCACACCCTCCCTTGGCAGCAGCATGCTGGTCCCTGAGAATCTCACTAAGCTTAATCTGAACTACAGTTTCCCACTGAAACGCTTTCTTTTCTTTTCTTCTGTGAAAAATAAACACATTCTATAAAAAATATTTCTATGCTGAGCACTCCCTTCATTGATCTATGTGTGTGTTTGTGTGTGTGTGTAGATATACACACAATCACACTTTCATCCTCAGGTGCTGCCCCACCTCCTCTGTCCTCTCACAGGCTGGCCCTGAAGTCTCAACCACAAGATGAACAGCCCACTTCAGCCCTTACATGGTTTCCTTTAGTGTCACCTTTTCATTATAGCCCCAGAGCCATTTTGTGGACACACAGTTTAAACAGTGCTGAAGGTAGACCAGATGGCTCATCAAATAAGGCACTTGCTATAAAAGTACAACAGCATGAGTTCCATTCTTAGAGCCTACATGGTAGAGAGAAAGAACCAACTTCTGAAAATTGTCTTCTGACCTCCACAGATAACTGTGGAAGAGTGGGTGCTACATACATACATACACACATACACACACACACACACACACACATACACACACAAATAATTAAACTTTTAAAACCTGCTAACAGGGAACCTCTTTCAGACAAAGTGAAGAAAGCCACATTGCCTCTGGCTACTAACCTTCACCTTGTTCATGATTTTATTCTATTCTTAATCCTCAGCTCCCAGAAAATATTTGAATCTAACGAGAAACACCTCCACAAAGTCTTTTCTCCTTTAAAAAATATTGAAAGCAAAATGTTTTGAAAACCCCATTCAGGTGTGACAAAGGTGTCTATTCACAGGGACAGGGGCACTCAGTGAATCCATGAGTGGCCACACTTCATCTTGGTTGGGTAAGCTTGCTACTTGTCATGCAGAGTGAGAAATCAGAAAACCGAGCACGCAGCAGAGCTGCCAATACAAAGGAAGGAAGTTGTGGTTTGAGCAGAGAAGGAAACTACAGAAAAGGTTTCTGATCTTTGCATTTCACAAAATGTAATCAGAAATGTGCACAGCTGTCTTCTTCAATACCAGTTGCAGTTAGCAAGAAACAGTATAACGGCTTTACCACATTTGCCTTTTTTTTACTAGGCGCCATAAATAACAGGAAAGGGACAGTCACCTGGAGCACCGAGCAGCAATGGCTCTGAACCCTTCCCGTGCTATATCCAAACAACGGTCTTAAGAGAGACTGTAAAACCTTACATAACCGGGAACACTTATCATGCCTGGATTACTTAAGACCTTCTACGAGGCCACCTTCTGCAAAGGCAGGCTTTCAGAGAAGAGGCAGGGAAGCCCAGGCTGTACCCCCGCAGCATCCACACAGTCAGGAAGCCCATAAGTAGCAGTGAGGGAAGAACACACAGGAAAAGTCCAAACTTCCAACCTAATTTAAACAGAGAGGCCAAAACTGACTCGTGAGGCCAAACATGTCAACACTGGAACCCAGAGGACAGTTCCCAGATGGGAGACTGGTAACGACAGCAGCAATGTGCTCATTTGCACTAAGTTATCATTTCGTGACTGCAATACCCAGTTCACAACATTACTTTAATGTTAATCAGCACTTGGGCAAGATGTGTGAAATGTTGATTACTGAGCCATAAGAAGTCAGGTCACCTCTAAATTACAGGAGTTGGAATCCATCTCTATAGCCTGCAACTCTAAGTGACATGACTTATTGAAGGTATAGCTTATGACTTTTTTTTTTTCCTTGAAATGCAGCTCTTTTGGAAATGAAAGAATTTTTTTTTTCCAGGGTTGGGGATCAAACCCAGGGCCTTAGATGCAAGAATCACAATTTCATAGCATGCTTTGTGAGGAAGGATTGTAATGTTATCCGTACATATCCATTCTACATTTCAAATATAAAAAATGTTTTTTTAAAATGAATAAAAATATGAATACAAGAATGGAAATACTACTACATAACTAGATGATTATGATATACATGAAAAATTATATATATCTATCTATCTACTAGGAAGTTTTCCCTACTAAGAACTCCAGCAGAAGGTACTTAAAATGTAGAACCCAGAAGACGTTTACAAAAGACAACTGTATGACTACCCTTTACCTAGAAATTTATGCAGAAAGTTACCCTGCGACTAGAATTTACTGATACCCAGTGATAGAAACCTGAGTGTTTACTGCACCATTACTTGTTATATAAAAACCTATAATTATTAAGAATGTTCAACAATAGGGGAATTCTTCAATAAACCATGGGTACATTCATGGACTTGAAATATGGGATATACATTTAAATGTAGATTTTTAACATGAGACACTATGAAGTAAAAAAGAACTCTCTCTGTGAATCCCAAGTAGTTTTCTATATGTTAGCAACTATAGAATTCATATTTCTTCACATAACATATGAAAGCTCATCCTATAGTTTCTCAGAGGCCATAAACTCTGGGCAAGTAGAACTTGGTACAAGTAGTAGGTGTAAAATATGCATATCTGAAAATGAGGAGTGCATCTCTGGAAAAGCCACTTCTAATTGTAGAGAATGTTGTCTTCTTTGCTGTAATTTACTTTGCCCTACATCCTTTCCTAAAGTCTTAAGTGTTCCCTTGAACAAGTATTACATCTGAAACAAAGTATAGCTTGTTCCAGGTTCAGAGACAGAAAGAGTTGGGTAACTTGCTGTTTGGAAGAAAAGGCTTTTATTCATATAAAAAGCTTTTCATTGAAAACGAACAGTGAAGTTTAAAGGAAGGGTGTAGTCACTAATTTGTGCCTAAGACAGTAGAGACTTTTGGGACAATGTTCTCTGCAGCCTTATATATAGCATTCTAACCCAGAACCACGAAAAGTACTTTTAAGCACACAGCTCTAGTTGCTCCAGATGGCATCTAAGTAACTTCTATGAGCATTCTAACAGTGGCATCACCTAGAGCGTTTGGGTGTTTGTAACTTATAACTCATAAGCTACTGTCAGAATGAGAAACCTTTATAACACATAAGAAATAGATAAATCCTTTCCTCCTGAAGGATAGCTCTTACAGTGCTGAAAGGTGCTATGCAACTACCTCAGCAGAAAGGTTATCAACCATCCTACCCAGCAACAACTACGGAACAGACAAATTATCTGCAACAGTGTGATAGTGGCATTTATATCTTGGATGCCACACCAACAACCTTGTAACTGAATTTAAATCCTGCTCAACTAGAGGCAATTCATGCCTGATACTGTAAACCCAGGGAAAAATTCATGACTAAAGAGGTCATAGCGTCGGAGAACCTACTCGGACATATTACTGAAGTAATACAGTTTGCAAGTGCCTTATAAATACTCGTCCTATGTCACTGATAAGTCCAACTCTCACAATTCATCAAAGCAGTTTCTTTTGCAGTAGACAGAGAATCACCACTGGTCACAAATGCAAAACATACATGACTGGAGTCCCCAGCCCCAAACAGGACAATAATACACACTAAATACGCATATACTAAAGCTCAGCTAACCTTGCAGAAGAGGTGGCATTGAGTTTGGAAGACCCTGAGGACCTGGATGACTTCTGTGTAATAGTTTCTTCTGGACATGACAGGATGTTGCTCCCATGAACTCTCAACAATATGCTTGCCTGCCTGTACAAGACCTGCAAACACCTAGCTCACATGCCAACATGGATGAGCGCAAATTTCACAAGGCCCAACACCTAGATAAAGACCTAGAGGCAGTCAATAGCTGCTAGGGGAAGGAGAACCCCAGGTTTTGCTCTTGTTTTTGTTGTTGTTGCTTTTCAAAGATAAGACTGTAATCCTAAGAGTCAACCCCAAACATGCAAATAAAAGCAACACTAACTTGACACAGTAGGATACATAAATGCTTACATACATGCATACATACACACATACATAGAACTCATACATATATATTACTCAAGTATAATAAAATAACTATAAAAAAAAGAGGTTATAAGTTTTAGAAGGGGGTGTTTGAGGGGACACACAGGAGGAATAGGGGACAGAAGGGTGGAAATGAGGTGAACACAGTGTGCTTATTCGCTCACGTATGAAATCCTTAAACTAAAAAAAAAAAAAAAAATAGATTTGGGACAAGTTTAACAAACTCTATTTGAAATGACCTTTAAAATGAAAATGAAAACCACTTCCCAGGCAGGAAAGGTTTAGATCTTCTGGGATTAAAACCTGTCTGTTTAAAAGGGTTTAGACATGGGCTAGAGAGATGGCTCAGCAGTTAAGAGCACTGACTGCTCTTCCAGAGGTCCTGAGTTCAATTCCCAGCAACCACATGGTGGCTCACAACCATCTGTAATGGGATCTGATGCCCTCTCCTGGTGTGTCTGAAGATAGCTACAATGTACTCATATAAGATAAATAAATCTTTAAAATAAATTTTAAAAAATGTTAAGACACAAAAGCCCAAATTTAAAACTGTCAGCTTCTCCCCAAGAACTAGGAAACATGCACCTTTTGCAACATATTCAGTAAGAAAACAGAGCTGGGGTCGGGGAATAATTTTTTGAGGAGAGAAAACAGCTAACATGTCTATCAAAGCCCTTCACTTCCGAAACCTATTTTTCATTTGGAAATCGGCTTATTTAGATCCTGCTCATAAAGAGCCAGTCACAGGGCATTCGTAGCGCAGGGACTTTCCCTTCAAAGGGTTCTTCCTCTGTGCTTTCAGTTTGGACTTCACAGATTTAACTTTGTCTCACAGGACGTGATCTTATCTTTCTTTTATCTTTATATCATGACAGATGCAGATTATATTGACCCACTGATACGGATGTAATTATACATCAGTTTTCAGATAGTCTCATCTAGCAAGCCCTTTGTAAAAAACATTCTCTCATTTACTTTTTGTTTGACATGGTTGTGTGTGTGTGTGTGTGTGTGTGTGTGGTCTGCATGTTCACATAATCTGCATGTTCACATGTGTGGGGGAAACACATGTGTGTTTCTCACAGGATACAATCCTGTAGAGACCGGAAATTGATAGCAATCTATTGCTCTTTATTTATTAAGGCAGGGTCTCTCACTGGCCCCGGAATTCAACTGCCCTGGGACCCTCTTTCAGGTGGGTCAGCACACCCACCCAGCTTTTGTGTGCTACAAATTTGTGCTACAAGAATGATATGAAGACAACAGAAAACAAGTCTGCAATTGCAAGGGTGCAATTTTATTGGCAGGAAAACAAGATGGTGAAGATTCTCTTTTTGGATAATAATGAGTTCGTGAACCTCGGTTTACTGCAGGGACGAGCTGTGAGGACTGTGCTATATGCTCAGATGATGATTCTGTTTCAGGACAATCAGCCACAGAGGTTGAGAATTCCCCATGGGTCACCAAGGAGTGTCCGTCCACCTGCCTTGTCTCCTCCAGAAGCTCACGGTCTAAGCTACTCAGCTGGGGTTGAGACAAGACAATAAGAATTCTTCTCCGTGAAGTTGGGGAGACAGAGGCCAGCAGGAATCGAGAGCTAAAGTAGAGGAGTGTTACCACAGTGTGCTGTATACTCAAGGAAATTGTCGAAGTAGGAAACTGATCTTTTTAATATTTTTTTATTTATTGGATATTTTATTTATTTACATTTCAAATATCCCGTTTCCTGGTTTCCCCTCCAGAAACCCCCTATCCCATTCCCACCTCCCCTAAAGATTTAATTAATTAATTAATTTATGTCTACAGTGTTCGGTCTGCATATATGCCCACAGGCCAGAAGAGGACACCAGATCTCATTGTAGATGGTTGTGAGCCACCATGTGGGTCCTGGGAATTGAACTCAGAACCTCTAGAAGAGCAGCCAGTGCTCTTAACCTCTGAGCTATCTCTCCAGCCCCTCCCCCCTGATTTTTCTTATTAACTCAGGAGAGATTGCTTGAGAGTGAATCAAAATTTGACAGAGACGGAGGACCACTAGGCCCGATGAAGCCCTCATTCCCATTAAGCTAGCTTTTTGATAGGCTCATAGTATATAGCTCTACTTACTATCATGCCTCGGATAGATCCTGTTTCTACCAATTAGTAGCACAGAATCTGTAACTGTAAGCCAGGACTCAATCTATTAACCTTTAAAATAAAAGAAAATAAAACAATAGAGGAATAAACAGCGTCCGCTGTAAAGCATTTCTGAAAGAATGGGATGATTTGATACAATTTAAACCCTAGCTCTTCAACACATGCTCTCACAACCCACTCCCTGGGGCTGAGGGAGGCAGGCCAATAGACCAATAATTATTAGTCAGTATGCTAAATCTCTAGAGATATCCAGAAGGGAGCATATACTGTACACAGGATGTCAGACATGTTTGGGAATATCTCAAAGCATAGCTCGAAAGGAAGCAGCCAGTTCAAGCAGAAGAGCTTCCCACAGAAAAATGGTCACTAAAAAGTCTAAGGAGGGAAGAAATAATTCCAGCAGGCAGAGATAAGAGTAATTTCAAAGAAGAATCTAGGCTGGAAAGGTGGATATGGACCAACCTTAACATGCTAGGTAAAAGAGTTTGAACTTGACACTGAAAGCAAAGGAAACTCTTTTGTGATGATGAATAGTCTTTGCCTCTTAGAAGACACAAGCCCTAGAGAGGAAAGACTGGAAGAGGCAAACAGACTCTCCATTAACATTCAGAAGACTGGGAGAGAAAATGTGGAGAAAATCTCCACTCAAAGTTGTTTAACTTTTTACCCTTGGAGCCCAGACCAGGTAAACAGATTGTGATGAAATATTTTATCCCCTAACAATAGTGGGAAAAGTTCGAGGCAAGGTTCTAGAAAGTGGAGGTGCTGTTGCATGTTTCCATCATATAGCAAGTTCATACAAAAGCCATGGGAAGAGTGACCCATGAGTCTGAGGGGCATTATACCGTTCCTGCCAATCATTAAGGCAAGGAACCTCCCACTAACCTCAACTCATTTTTCTCCTCTGTTCTATTGGTTTAAAGCAAGCCTACGCTTCTTGGATCTATACCATTATCCATCTCTTTGGATTCACTCCACTACCCCCATCCATATGATGTGGGGAGAAAGTCTGGTCCCCGGTCTTGGAGGCCTCTGAGACGTGAGTCAGGACATTCTTCTGCTGCACAGAGGTGGCAGTCCATCTGACTCAGCCCATCCCAGAGCGTGCAGCATTGCTTACGCTGCAGGTGTGGAGCTAGGGAGAGAGGGATGGGGAGGGGGGTACACGAGTATCTCCTGCACCACATGCTGTTAGCAGAAAAACACTAGCTGCTCCCTAAGCTTCAAAACTGCACACAGTCTACCAGACAGCTTGCACTTGAAATAAAACACAACGCTCATTAACGTGAGCACATTCTGCATGACCTCACTGGCATGGGTAATGGGAAACCAAGAAGTTATCTCTAACTGAAATGGAATGTTTACACTGGCTGTACAGCTGCTCCCTAAAGGAGTCAGTCCAGGAAGCCAGGCTCCCTTCATTTCCTAGTGTATAGTTTTGCTCTGGATGGGACTAAGGCACAGAACAGGAGACTTTCTAAGACAGAAGAGTCAGGAAAAACAAAACAAAAAACAGCACACTAAACACAACAGTAGAGCCTAAGTTCTAACACACACATACAAAATAAAGGGAAAAGTTGTCAGGCAGTGGTGGCGCACACCTTTAATCCCAGCACTTGGGAGGATGAGGCAGGCGGATTTCTGAGTTCGAGGCCAGCCTGGTCTACAGAGTGAGTTCCAGGACAGCCAGGGCTACACAGAGAAACCCTGTCTCAAAAACAAAAAAACAAAACCAAAAGAAAGAAAGAGAGGGGGAGAGAGAGAGAGAAAGAGAGAGAGGGAGAGGGGGAGGGGGAGGGGGAGGGGGAGGGGGAGGGGGGGGGAGGGGAGGGGAGGGGAAAAAGTTACAAAATAGAAGGAAATATTATGTGTCTAGCCAATAGTAGGACATCTCAGATGGGAAGCACCCTTCAACACTGAACCTAAAATGGTCTTCTGAAGACTCGCATTAAGGACAACATGGCTACCTTACAGGCTTTTTGAGCTCTAATTTCATCAACCCATTGATGAGGTTGTGACAGGCTTTTAGGTGCTAGTAGATCACCGAAGGTGTGTTTTTGAAGAGAATAACTTGTCCCCAGGTCTTTCATCTCAGTCTCTCTGCTTCTCAACCATCAAATGTTTAGCAGCTTGGCTCTTCCACATGCTCCCTGCCTGACAACTGAGGCAATATGCACCAGATCTCTGAAACTTTGTGCCAAAAGACATCCTTGCTTCCTTCGGTTGGTTCTCTTGGGTATTTATTTGGTCACAGTTTCAAACGTAACCAGTACAAAATACTGAGGCAAAATTAGAAAGGAGTGGGTGGAAAGCCAGGGGCATTTTCTAGCCTTTCTGCTTTGCTCTGCTGTTTGGGGTGCTGTTTGCTTTTGCAGGTGAATCACTTTAGATTAGAAGCCATAAGTGTTAATTAAGAATGGAAGTTAATGTGCTGATCCAGCCGACCCTGATGAAAAGATGATCAAGTGAGCAAACGGCTCCAGATGAGCTCATGAAATGCCCATTAAAAGACTACGTCACACCACACACGCCCCTGCCGCCACCACCCAAGCCCAGAAGGCAAAGCTGGCCTGACACTGACAGCAGGAGCTAGGTGGCTCGATCCTCCCTCTCTCTCTCTCTCTCTCTCTCTCTCTCTCTCTCTCTCTCTCTCTCTCATACACACTTTCACAGAACTAATTCTCAAATGCAAATTGTGTTCTTTCCACCCTACCCTTCTCCTAGTGGGTAACTGTTGCTTTTCACTTTTACCCAGACTAGTAGAGAACACAAGAAAGCAGAGAAAAAAACCCAAAAACATACCCAGTGCTCTAGAGAAATCTTTTTTTCCACCATAAGAACACACACACATCTCTAGGCCATAGCACTCTGAGAGTAAGATTTAAGAGACTGCTGTCAGCGGGCGGGTGGCGCACGCCTTTAATCCAGCACTTGGGAGGCAGAGGCAGGGGATTTCGAGTTCGAGGCCAGCCTGGTCTACAGAGTGAGTTCCGACAGCCAGGGCTATACAGAGAAACCTGTCTCGAAAACCAAAAAAAAAAAAGAGATGCTGTCTCTAAGAGCACAGGGATCTCTAGCTTACAAAACACCAGTGAACAGCTGCAGAAGCTGCACTGGGACCAAATGACCTTCATGAGACAGGGGTGTTGACAGTCAATCCTAACACACGGGCAAGAATCCACCAATACATCAAAAAATGGCTCTATTATTACGAATATATTGCAAGTGAATAACGAATCTCTTTTCTCTTATTTGATAAAAGATTAAAATTGAAACAACTAAAATATTTTTGAGGCTGGTCAGTAGACACTCAGAAGTCATACAGTCTAAGCAGCCCCTTCTTTCCTGAAGACAGACTAGAAAATTCTTAGGCGGACCTCTCTCACCCTTCTCTAGTTCCTAGGCTTTCCATCACTTCCCCAACAGTGAGAGGGAACACTGGAGATCCGTGGCTACATATTTACCTTAGGAAGTAGGGTAGGATTTGTAATGCATTATGGGTATAAAATAATGCTTTTAGGTCAGTTCTATTTTTTTCCACATGATGATGACTTGTTAAGTGTTTTCATTGTACATGTTTAAACCTTTCAGAAATCGTAAGCCAGGATTCCCTTAAAGATTTCATCTCACTAGATTCCATGAAAGCCCACCACAGAACTTGGAAGTCAGATGCGAAGGGGATGCCAAGGTCTGCAGCCTGGAGCACTTGAAATGCTCAGTAACCAGCAAAGCCACGGGTAATCAAGATGTGCAGAAAGTTCCATGAAACCCTTGAGAAAAGCAACCCCAATTAGAATGACTACTATTTACAATAAAAAAACGACAGATGCTGATAAAGATTGGAGAGCAAGTTACTCACAAATGCTGTCAGTGGGAATTCGAATTATGAGAACCACTGGGGAGGGGGCATTGAATTTCTTCAAAAACTAAAATCAGATGTGCCACAAATTCAGATTCAGCCAACACACTTCTGGTTATAGGGCCATAAGAAGTGAAATCTGCATACCAAAGAAATACATGCCATTCCCATATTCACTGTGGCTCCATTTATAGTTGATAAGATATGGAATTAACAGAGGTGGCTGTCAATGGGTACAGGATGGATAAAGAAAATGTGGAGTCTCTGCAGAAAGAAAAGTTTATTCAACCATAAAAATGACTAAAACCCTTGCTTTTCTGCAAAATGAATAGACAGGGAAGACACTGTGTTAAGAGAAATAAGCCTGATAGAGGGAGGAAGACATGTACTATACATCTCATAGGGAGAAGCTAAAGGAAAATGATAACCTGGGTATTGAACAGTGATGGCTTACGGTCGAGGTGAGTGGAGAGGGAGGATAAAGACACTAGATTTTATCATTGCATACATACTTCAAACTAAGCATGACCAGTGTGTGCTGAAAAGTAAGACTGTCAGTAGTTGTCTGCATTTGCAACAACTATCTCTATGTTTTTCAGATCAAAGTGTGGGGCCCACTTGTAATGTCCCTCAGAGACTGTCACTACCTTTAGTATCTGTGCCTGCAGTTCCACCAGGGAAACATGGCCTCCTCATTCTTGCAGAGGAGAGGATCTTAAAGAGAACACATCCTAAGTACTGGACTGAAGTCTGTGGAAAATGGGCCTTGGGTGGAAATTATGTTCCAAGGCAACCAGGGATATGGGATGAACCAACGCACAGCATGTGGTCAGATGACAGGGGTGCTAATGTCCATTAGGTGGTTGGTCTCAGACAAGGTATACAGCTCTTCTGAGCTTCAAGTTTCCTCATCTTAAGGAGAAGAAGCAAAAATATAACTTTGGGGGCCTGGAAAGATGGCTCAGTGGGTAAGGACCTACCTCACAGCATGAAGACCTGAATTTGGATTCCATTATTTTGTATTTGTTTTAAAACATTAATTGCTCATCATTTTTGGTATGTAAAATTTCAGACATACATAAAAGTTGGAAGAAGAGTATAAAGCGCTGCCAGCAGCCCCCGCCCACTTCCGTAACAACCGATACATGGCTCATGGCTCATGGCTCACTGATATCGCGCTACTCCCTACTCCTTGGTTTGTTAATACCTTCCCTCATTTTAAACATTTTTTAGATTAATTTATTTAATTCTATGTGTACAAGTGTTTTGCGTGCATGTACACATGTGCACCTGGTGCCTAGGGAGGCCACACGAAGGCATCTGATCCCTAGGAACCAGAGTTAGGGGATGCTTGTGGGTCACCATTATGTGTACTGGGAACTGAACCAGGTCCCTGCAGAAACAAGGAGGGCTTCTAACTACTGAGCAACCTCTCACGCCTCTGCCACCCTCCCCTGTTTTAATGAAGTAATGTGTTACTTTAAACATACATTCCAATACTTCTAATGATTTTAGAGTTTAGCCACAGACACCACAATCCAAATTCTAGAGTATTTCTCTGATAAAGAAATGTGTGTAGAACTGGAGGGCCGGGGTAGGGTGGGGATGGAGCAAGAATGGAGTCTAGGCATGTCTAAACCCTGGAACACTTGTCCAGAGATCATAGCTCCTTCTCCTCTGGGCCTGTGTCCCTGTGCACATAAACATGCTCTCACCTATTCTTCACCAGAAGAGGTGACATACCCATTAGCCAGATTAAACTATCTTTCCCTTATAAGATTATGCCAGCAGCACCTGGAATTCCTCCTTATGCTAATCAAGCATCCCAGCACCCTGGCTCTGCTCTGATGTACATTCACCCTGAAAGCCTCTACCCACCCCCAGATGTTTAAATAGCCTTTGTGCCCTGCAAGTAACCGAGCTGCTCTCTGAAGCCTGTCTACGGTTTCTTGCTGCACTGTCTGAAGTCTCCATCACCACTGGTTTGTTCTCGCCTCCCTTTCTGTCTCTGGATCTGAAGGTTGTGGTCACAGGCGATCACGTCATTAAGGTGGGGAAGGGGACAGAGCAGCAATGACAAATAATGGTGTACTGTTTAGCCTTTAAAAGGAAATCCCATTTGCAACATGAAAAAACCTGGAGGAGTCTCCTGGTTAGCTTCAGCTGTCACTTGACACTGTTCTACATTATCTGAGGGAATCTCAACTGAGGGACAGCCTTGATCAGACTGGCCTGTGGGCATGTTTGTACGACATTTATTTTTATTGTTAATAAATGTAGGAGAGCCCATCCCACAGGTGGGCCCCAAGGAGCAAGCCAGTAAGCAGCACTCATCCTTGACCTCTGCTTCAGTTCCTGCCTCCAGGTTGCTGCCTTGAGATCCTGTTTTGACTTCCCTCGGTGACGGAGAACGACCTGTAAGGTGAAATAAACTCTGTCCTCCACAAGTTGCATCTGGTGTTTAATCGCAGCCATAGAGGACAAATTAGAACAAGGGCCTCACGTTAAAGAGAAAAATACCAGCCCCTGAAAGACAAAGATGGAATGACTCTTTTACACGTTGAACAGAAAGACCTCAAAGTTACCAGAGACTGGTGGGGGTACAGTGAGGGTTTGAGGAAATGGTAATCACAGACACAACCTTTCAGTTAGACAGGAGAACTAAGGTCGGGAGATCTACTGCACATCACGGAGATGTGCATCCTGATAACAACAGCTGCCAACAAAACCTTACACACCTGAAAAGGGCTGAGAGACTCAACCGTGGTGGGCCAGTGTAAGGGTGGCTCAAGGAGTTACTCAGTCGTCTGTTCTTTGTCTTAATTTCCTTCATTGTAAGGGATGGAAAAAAAAGAGAGAGCAACACAGATGTTAAGTAATAGCTTAATTAAGTATTCCATAGTGAAAACATTTCCAATACATCAGGTTGCACACCATTAATATATTAAAGAGTTACTTGTCAACTAAAATAAAACTTTTTAAAGAAAATAAGGCAATCCTGAGTTTGTGAACGACAGTAACACTTAGAACACACTTCATGATCTTGAAAGCATGCACTTACTTTCATGCTTTGGCAGCTGATACAGAGTATATGAGCACACGCATAAAAGTATTTGTACATATTTTTTTCTGCATTAGATACCCAGAGCTAGAATTGCTGAGGGTGCAGCAGGGGATGGAGTTACTGACCAACAAAATCATAATTTTAGAATCTGAGCAGGCCTCAGAATCATATGAGCCAGCTTTGCATTTAATGAATAAGGAACTAAAACTCAAGCAAATTAGCCGATTGCCCCAAATTCACAGCTCACTGGTCGGAATTTGAGGGCTAACATTCTTAAGTATTTTTTGCTTTCCCATTCAGACATCTTCTTCCCATACTCCCACTGAATCTGGCCTGGCTGCCCTCCTGGGGCCAGAGCTGCTAGGGACAAATCCTTGTTAGTCCTCCTAGAGCTGGTTTTTCCCCTCTCTGCTCCCACTGGGAAGCTATGAGACTCACCTGAGCCTCTGGAATCTGAGGACTCTGAGACTCCTGGGACTGCCTTGGATTCCCTGCTTCAGCTCCACCCCCCTCAGCAGACATTTTATAGTCCTTCCCCTTTCTCTGCAACCTCAGCTGCCATCCTTCATCTGCTAGTCCTCTGTCACTTAGGGTTGCAGTTATCTCCGTGGTTTACAAGGACTCGTCTATACCCTTAGATTTCATTCCTAATTTCACGCGATTTTGCAAAGACGAAAGCGTAAATGTCCCTGCTAACTTAAAACCAAAAGTCTCTAGCTTTTGTGAAAGGATAACTTCGGTGAAACACGTATGTCACAGAGGTGGCTGGCAATCATTTCACTGCCCCACCTCACATCCCGAACAAGAGCTCGACTTGCTGTGTGCGCATGGGCAAGGCGGTCCTTACTCAAATAAGGAAAGCCACTCTTTTTTCACACGGTTATAACTGCATCGGTAGTTATAACAGAAATAAGCAAAATAAATCTTTTTGAAGTTAAAAATAATTCATGGGGGTTTTGTTAGATCATTTTTTCCCCTACTTTCCTCAAAATAGTTGGGCAAATTGGGATGTTTTTCCTCTACGGAAACCTTTTGGAAAATGTTTTAACTATATTATGCACCACAAGCTGGAAACGGTGGCTATCCATACAGAGTAACTCGCTGTTGTAATCCACCAGTTAGCAAGTATTTACTGTACACCAGCGTGCTAAGCACAGGAAATACAAACAGATAAGACTAGGCCCTGTGGCCCTTGTAATCTCCCTGTGATAAATAAGACAAACACATGAAAGTTAAACAGTACAAGAAAGTCTGGGGCAGGGGCAAGAGTCGTAAAGAATTTGGAAATGAGAGAGCTGGGCATGTAGATAAAGATGAGAAAGACGAGGGGGCCCAGCCCTGAGGCTCACATTGAAACTACAGCTACTGAGGTCAGGGGCCAGGTTCCCGGCCAGCTCAAAGCCTTGAGAGACCTCATTCCCACCTTAGGACCTCATAGGTGCTGATCTTTCCCATCTTGCCAGCCTTGGTTCCAGCCTGACTGCATTGATGGCCCTCCTCCTGGTCCCTACTCCAGTACACTCTTTCCCTTCCCCAGCCGCTGGCAATCCATCAGTTCCTTCTCTGGGACACTCACCATGTTTTCTTCAATGCTATGCTGATCTTTGCCTCCTGAATCAGCTTGTCTCCAAGGCATCCCCAACAATTCCCACTTCCCCGTGAGATCCATTCCCACGTGACCTGTGTAGCTAACTGTGGAAGGAATTGTGTGACTACTAGGGCTTGGTTATGACAGACACTTGAGTCTTCTACTGGTACTAGGTTGGGTCACTGTCTCTAGGGAGACTCATCCCCCATGTAAGGGCTTACTCCAAAAACCCTGGCAGAAGCTGAATGTAAGAAATGAGATTTCAGGCCAGGCGGTGGTGGCACACGCCTTTAATCCCAGCACTTGGGAGCCAGAGGCAGGCGGATTTCTGAGTTCGAGGCCAGCCTGGTCTACAGAGTGAGTTCCAGGACAGCCCGGGCTACACAGAGAAACCCTGTCTCGAAAAAACCAAAAAAAAGAAAAAAAAAAAGAAATGAGATTTCCTGGTTGGATCTTCCTGATCCAAAATCTCTGGATTTTGCAAACCTGGCCAGCTCTTTGGCTTCAAACTAGGAGATACCTCAAGACAGTATCAGACAGCTGAGCTGTTCCCAAATTCACGACCATGCCAGATTATGTAGTGATGATTAGTTGGATTGACTCAAGAATAAAAGAATAGAAATACTAAAGGAAATCAAACCATAAGTAATACACAGAAATCTTGTCAACACCGCTGAGAACTTCACAGCTCTCTGATCATACTTTCTTTGTGAAATTACAGGCTCTAATATAGTAAGGTGAAAAACCACGAACTTTGCAGGTAAATAGATGGGACTGGAAAATATTATACTGAATGAGGTAACCCAGACCCAGACAGACAAACACCACATGTTCTCTCTTATTAGTGCATCTCAACTCTGAATCTTTAGGTTTGAGTTTAACTTGGAGTAACCTGAGAAGCCAGTAAAGAAGGAGAGAGAGGGTTGGGGGAAGAGAAACAATAATTAGGAATAAAAATATTTAAAAGGCCACAGAGAAAATTTATTTTGTAAGCTTTCATGTGTGTGTGTGTGTGTGTTTGTGTGTGTGTGTTGGAGTTACCACCACAGAAACCACAGATTACCAATCCTAACCCCATTGTCAGGCAAGGATGCCTTCTTCTAAAAACAATACAAACTGTTCCATTGCTCTTGGTTGCCTGCTCCAACGTGAGGGCAAGAGTTTATTGCTGAAGACATTTAGTCACAGACCATGGGGGAAAAAAAATCAATCTAGTACTGACCACTGTGAGAGCTAGCTCTCATGGTATCAGAGGGTGCTACACAAGCTAAGATGGGGCGGAAGAGACAATCAGTTGTCCTACCTAGCTATAGATCCTGTGAACCACAATAATGACCAGCCCAGCAAGATAACCCAAGTGGTACAACAGGAGGTAGTCAACAACTGTCTGATTGGATGTCGGGCCTACTCAATAGGAGAAAATTCATGCCTGGTATTATAAACCTACCTAAGAACCTCTGGTCAGACAGGTGACATACTTTAGGAGAACCTACAACTACCATTGTGCTAAATTAATATATCATCCAACTGTCTTTGAAATGCTGATCTGTATACCCACAGATAAGCACAGCTCCTAGCCCTCATCAAAGAATCTTCTTTGGCAGCAGAAAGCTGATACAGAGAATCACAATAGGTCAAATGCAGAGAACAGAGGCTGTGGACATTCCCATTCCTAAATGGGACATCTATAACATGACCCTACTCCTAAGTCTCAGGGAAAATTGAGGAAGAAGGAGTGGAAGGTTGTAAGAGGCAGAGGACTGAGGTGGTGAAGATCAGGGTCCTTTAGACATGGCAGAAAGAATGGATGCAACAGTGAATTCCCATCAATACAGTTACTTGCACAAGACCATACCAGTCAACACTCCAGGACAGACGAAGGTAGGGTACACAAGACACCACCCCTAGTTGAAGAGCTACAGGCAGTTGATGGTTACTGAAAGACGGAGAATCAGTTTTGTTCTGGGACGAACATCCTGATAGGTTTCCCAAGCCCTAAATCCATGTATATACAGGAAACACTAATTGGACTCCGTGTGTGTGTGTGTGTGTGTGTGTGTGTGTGTGTGTGTGTGTGTAAAAGAAGAATAACTATAGAAGTCATGAATTCTCAACTTCTCATAGATTGTGGAGGTGGAACAGGGGAGGAATTAGGAGGGGGAAAATAATTATAACTATAATTATAGTTATATATGAAATTCTCAAAAAATAAAGTTAAAAATAGTAAGGTGAGATCATTGTAACACATACTAATCCCTAAACATAAACTTAAGTCAAAATAACGTCTGTATTAATGACTGTGTGAGATGAAAGAAACAGCAAAATACTTTAAAGCCTCTATAAAGGAACTACATTAGGAAGGTTGCTGGGTCTCAAGGTCAAAGGCGGTCAAAGTGACTTTAAGTCAGGAAACGCAGAGCTAACGCTGTCAGCTTCACCTGGGGCCAAAGCAAGTCTGGGTCCAAGGAAGAGTATTTAGTACCTGTTAAATTCTTTGTGTTTAATACCCTTCTTTGGAGAAGACCTCAAAGAGATTCTGGTATTTAGCCTAATTCTCTCCTTATGTTAACCGTACCTCTTTACCTATGTGTACTGGTCAGATGTGGTTTCTTCTGAAAAGGGTCCTTAGAGATTGATTCTTCTGTATAAATTATTCCATCCCATCAGTTAAGAGACATGGATTTTTATTAAGGAACAATTTGGGGCTAGCTAAGGGGCAGATAAGGAAAGGCTGCCGGCCAGCTGTTCCCAACACAGCTTCGTAAATAAAAAGCATTGCTCAGGCAAAAAAAAAAAAAAGTGTCTAATCTCACGAAGATGAATTAAGAAAAGGCTTGCAATTGCTTCAGGGTCTTAATCTCTCTGTGCTACAAATGTCAAGCATCTACTGGTTTTATTCCAGTCCATGGAGGTAACATGAGAAGAAGATCTCTTCTTTTTAAAGTGCATCATGGCAGTCCTTCTGGCTGCATCTGTTTTATAGTCTCCATCTCTTTCTCAGGAAAGGCAGCAATCAAGTGAATTTTAAGAGTCTCATCTTGAATCTCAGCCAAACGTCCACGAAAGCTTGGGAACTGGGGAGGAAGCAACGGCAAGTGAAGTCACAAAACTGAGCTGCGTGTTCCCCAGTCAGCCGAACATAAGTACGCACGGGCAAAGACAGAAGGGAACCAAGAAATAATATCTACAGCCTTACAGTGCTTTCTTTCCAAATTTACTTTTCTGGGAGTTGTCTTAATAGTGGGTGTGATATGTTTACTTTTTCAACTATCAAGATAAGATCTGGATTATTAGATAAGAACTTAGCATATTCAAGTACAGGGTGGTGACAAGGGAAACGCCCTAAGATCCTGGTTGCCTAAATATTCCTCAATAAGGTTCAAGTTTAAACTCTGTAAGAGGAAAGAGATGGTCTAACCTATTAATCATAGTGGATTCTGAAGGAACAGTCTTACCTTTAGCCTCAGGCTTTTAAACAATGTATTGTTATTTTGTATATATGTATGTTTGCCTGCATGTTCATCATGTGCCTGCTTGGTGCCCACAGAGGTCAGAAGAGGGCATGGAGTTATGGACATGTGTGAACCGCCAAGCGGGTACTGGGGGTAGACCCTGGGTGCTCTGCAAAAACAAATGTTCCTAACCATTGAGCAATCCTTCCAGCCCTAACATTAGACTTTCAAGAATAGTTCTTTGAACGAAAGTAAAAATATTTGAGCGAATCATAAAAATGAAGTCACTCATTAATACACACTAAAAACAAGACTTCCTTCATAGAAGCAGAAAGCACACAGTGGTTGCCTGGGCTGAGTTGGAAGTATGGGAAAGGGTTAGTTAAGTGGTACAAGCCTTGAGGTCTAAGATGAATTCCAGGTCCAATACTGTACAACATGGTGTCGTGAGGAAAATAAGAGAGCAGATCTTAAGTGCTCTGACCGTGCCCTTAGACTGTAACTTTAGTGAGAAACTGTCCACTGTTGGTCACAGTAACTTTTATCCAGATGTAGCTGCTCATATCAGTTCACTTCCTGAATAGATGGCAATCACTACTATTCATTCATTATATCTCAATAACACCAAAATAAGGTAAAACCTGAAAAAGTCTTTACTGCGCCCAGGAAGCTATCTGAGGACACCAGAGAGTGCTGCAGGGGTGGAGTGTTAAAAATAGGAGCCTGGGAGGACTTACAGGACCTCTGAAGAGAGCAAAGTCATTTCTGAACTCAGAAGATTTGTGAGACAGCACCTGGGCTGTGTCCAGAACAGAGAAAACTTGGGTCCAGCCCAGTACACTCAGGAAAGAGTGGGTGTGGCTTGGTAGCCTGCTGAGCAATTTGGGAATGGGATGGGAAGTAAGCACAGAGGAAGAGGAGGGGTGGGGTCAGACACAGCCTTGAGGGCTATACAAGGAGCTTTGAACCTGCTAGTCTATTCATTCCTCATTTGCTGTTACAAGAGAGCAGGCTGAGACCAGGAAGCCAAACACAGCGTCTAGGAGATGCACAGTACACCAGTGTCTCTTACGTATTACGTATTACGTAATATTACGCATTACGTCCAATACATGGAACCGTCATCAATACTGGTAACAAGCCAACAGGCCGGGCCCAGGATCAGCCACAGCACCCTTCAGAACGTCGATAGACACCAGGGGAACCACGGATGGGTCTGAGCTAAAGAAACATTCAGCAGGGAGTTGTATCTTGAAAAGAGGGCAGAGCTGGAGAACCGGAACCTGAGAGATACCTAATGCTGGCAGGCAAAGTGTTTACATTCGCTTTGCTTTTCCCAGCAGGCTATTTTTATTCAGGTTTTTCAAAGGGAGTATTAGAAGGACTCAAAACCTCAACTGAAATATAAATTCTCTCTTTTGCCAAATATATTTTGATTATGAAACTGGAGCACTACAGACAGAATAAAATGAAAATGTAAACCCCCTTCCCTCACAAGCTGCAGCTCTACTATTAATGGTACAGTGTTCATTCTTTTCACAAACGCCTATGCACTCATAAACATATAATATGCTTTTTTAAAAAACATAATGAGATCATTATTTGGTGTTTTAATTCAATCTGTCTTGAAGATCTTTCCATATCAGAGCACAGAGGCCAACCTTGTTCTCCAGCTGTGTAGGGTTTCAACTCCAGGAAACACCATTTTACAGACATAAGCAGCCGAGCATATTGAAGCCATTGAAGGGTTTTAGTTGTTATTTTGTTTATTTTGCAATTCTGGGGATTGAATGTGGGACCTCATGCAGCTAGGTGAGCGATCTACGCCAGAGCTATTCTCTCAGTCCTTGTTCATTCTTAAAAACAAAACTGTAACAAATCTTTTTTTGTACAAAATTGAATTCACTTGTGGGTCACTTGTATCAGCTTCTTGATATTGTCACAGATGGGTTCTCCATTTAGCATATGTAAGTAGAGTTAACAGTCACTTGGCAAGGAAAAGGATTATGAAGATAATCTAAAAATAAATTTACTCACCAGAGTATCTCAGGACAACACTGTACAGCCCGAGAGTCTCCTGGGAAGACTGGGCCAGGATTCTGCCTCCCCACCCAAGCTTCTTGGTTAAAATTCCCATTCTCTCTTGGGGCAGGCGGGTCGGCTTTCCTTCCCAGGGCCCCTGGGACACTATCATTCTTGTTCTACCAAGGCTTTGTCTCCCTGGCACCTGTGCTGACAGTGATAAGAAAAAGTAAATTTGGGCTTGTGAGATGGCTCAGTGGTTAAGAGCACCAACTGCCCTTCAGGAGGTCATGAGTTCAAATTCCGGCAACAACATAGTGGTTCACAACCATCCATAATGAGATGTGATGCCATCATATGGGTGTCTGAAGACAACTACAGTGTACTTTGGGCCGGAGCAAGCGGGGCCCAGAGAGCTTGGGGGTGAAGCGAGTGGGTCAGAGCAAAAGGGAGAAGGTAAGGGGAAAAAAACAAAAACCAAACAACAACAAAAAAAAGTAAATGTGATTGATCATCACCAGAACATAGGTTCCAGATCCAGAAGGGCCTGGAGCTAATCTAGTTTGTGCTTTACATTCTTAGATGAGGATGTTTGGGCTGACAGTGACTCTACAGCTCAGCAAGCCCACACAGCCAGTTACTACACAACCACCACCTACGTGCCTGTTCAAGGCTTTCCCCACCACTCAGGGCCAAATGGATAGTTGGTTTAACTTTTAAAATTACATTTAATTACGTGGTGGAGGCTAGCACGTGTGCTGATGTCAGGGCACAGCTTTGGGGATTCAGTTCTCTCCTTAACTCTGGTCAGCAGTTTCGGTGGCAAGTACCTTACCTGCTGAATCATCTCAGTGGTCCAAATGTGTATTTTTAAAAGGATTCTGAGAATATGTGGAGACAGCACAGTGAAAAACAAATCAAAAGGAAGGGGAAAAAGCCCCACTTCTTTAGAGGCTTTAAAACTTTTTTTTTTTTTTTTACCAAATTAACATGCTTAACAACTTTTGAAATTGACACACACCAGTTACACACACACACAGCACACACACATGCACACATACACACACATACATATACATGCATGCATACACACGTACGCATGTGCCTCATACACATGCATGCACACATAGTGCTAAGGTACTAACAAGCGAGGGCAGAAAACACCGCTGACTTATATTTCCAGTATGACATGCAACTTGAAAGCCTGCAGTCAGGACGATGGATTGGAAACCACAGGGCTCCTTCTGCCATACCTCTTCCCCTTCCCACTCGTGCTCCAGGGTCTAAACCAGATATTTTTAATAACTCCAAGGAATGTCTATAAAAAGTTCTAAACTTAGAATAATAGCTCCATCCTCTAACCCAATCTTGAGCCTTATGTTACTGAACTATGGCAAGCACCTTCAGGTGCCCCTAAATGAAGTTGGTGACACAGATCCTGCAATGAATGAGGAGCAGACAGGGAAGGAGACTGGATGAGCAAACGCAATCAGAGGCCTTGTGTAGTGTGAAAATAGCAAGCTCATATCTTAAAATCTTTATTAAGATGGATTCAATGTCAGCTTTCCTTGACCTGGTAACAAAATTCTGAATTTTCACCTTTCAAGGACTAGAAGATTCTCAGAGCTTAAGAGCATTGGCTGCTCTGCGGAGCCCTAAGTTCTATCCTAGCACCCACTTGCCATCTTGTCACTATAATTCTGTTCTGGGGGGATCTGATACCTCTTCTAGCTCCATGACACCAGGTACACAGTGGAACATGGAAATGTATGTATTTATATGTATGCATATTAAATATATAACTTTCATTGTGTGTGTGTTTAAAAACAGGAAACTGGAAAAAACAAGGAAAGGGGCCTGTCAAAGAAAGTGACACGCAGCACCCAGGGAGGCATCAGTGGTCACAGTGCAAGGCTGAGAAGTGGGAATCTGGCGTAAGACAAAGAAAGGAAAAGGAATGTATCAACGGGATGAGGCACAGGGACATGTGGTGTTCATGGTCATACCCACTGAAGCACAGGGTTCCCTATGCAGTACATGAGTACTGAGAAACACTGCACAATCCAGAGGACCACCTGCACTCAGGGCTTGGTGCACCACACACTGCCTAGAGAAAAGCGGCCTTGGTGAGCACAGCTGTATCTGAGGCAAAGCCTCACCTCACAAGAGGAAAATAGTTCAAAAAGTAGGTGGTTTCTCACTTCACAGCCTATTAAGGAAAGGAAAACCACCAACTTTCCTGCACAACATGTAGTTAGTGATAGCCTTGCACACTTCTAAGGTTCAGCTGACCTTTCAAAGACAAAGTGCGATAGTTACTGAGAGCACAGAGTTATTGTAGATTGAAAAGAAGAAGAGATTATTTAGCATAAGGACTGATCAAAACACAGACTAGCATTTGGTAGCATAACAACTCCCTAACGCTAGTACGGGAATACAGTAGATTGACTGAAAGAGATACACAGCATGATTGGTGCCCCTCAAAGTGTTACAAGAGTAGATCGCAAAGATCAAAAGCGAACTGTATCTTCATCATTCGACTTCTGACAAGGGTGACATATTTTAGATTCTCAAGGGAAGAGAAGGTAAGCTATGGATTTTATAACCCAGCAAAACTGACTAATTACAAAAGTCACAAAATGTTAGCAATAAACCAGGGAATGTTATTCCTATGAGTTCTCACTATCAAGCAAGTTAGATAATCTTCTTTAACTGGAATGTCTAGAGCCTCTGGTGTGAAGACTGATGGAAATACTTAGAGAAATAACACCAAATGGAAATTGCAAGGCAGATTGTTTGATATAATGATCTAGCAGTATAGAGAGTAAATCATAAACTGGATAGAAGGACATGACATATACCAAATAATATTCCTGCGTTTCTATAATCATAGATGGTGATTATAACACTTGGGTTGTTACTTGGAGACTGCTACATGTAATCACACAAAGCAATCAAATATGACTATCATTTTATCTCTCTCTCTCCTGTGACAAAAACAAACAAAACAGGATTTGTTGATCACATCAGGCAAGAATAAGACCACTACCACTTTAATCCCAGCACTTGGGAGGCAGAGGCAGGCGGATTTCTGAGTTCGAGGCCAGCCTGGTCCACAGAGTGAGTTCCAGGACAGCCAGGGCTATACAGAGAAACCCCATCTCGAAAACCAAACAAACTAACAAACAAAAAAGACCACTACCACAATTTTTGAGCCAAATTTAAAACAAGCTTTATTAAATATTGACCAGAAAGATGGACATTGGTTCAGTCCATACCTGAGATTCCCAGAGAATGGCCACAAATTATGTTAGTCAGGTGCATATAAAGGCAACCTCCAGCCCCCAAATCATGGCATATGAACTGGAGACATCAATATGAACTCAAAAAATATTGTATCTTCACAAGAGTCTATGTTTCTGTATGGATATGTGTATTCCTCCCAGTTGAAACCACTGGGAATGCCTATAGAGAATAGCTGTTCCAGTGAAGGGCATCTCCTACCTGTTTTATGGTCTGTAAATAAAACTAGAAGAAACCCGAGATTCTGAGGCTTCTTGAAGGTTGAGGCAGAAACATGTAAAACAAGCTTAGATCTTCTTAGCATGGCAGCAAGCACATTACAGAAGGACTCCAGAGACAATAGGGAAGGATATCCCTGGTCTACCAGCCCAGGATGGAAACTCACCAAGTATATTTAATTCTATAAGCTAATACTGGTTGAAATTTTAAGCTTTCTTATTTTAAACTTTAAAAGTAATAAAAAGCCTCCCCGTCATCTTCCAAGAACGATAAAAACTAATTCTAGAAAAATTGGGTAAAACAGAGGACATGAGCATTTGTCTGGCTGTTCCTGTGTGAATTATACCTCTGGGCAATCAAATAATGATCGAAGAGGAGTCTGACTTTATAAAATGATTCACATGATAAAAAGGCAGAATTGAAAACTCCCCACACTTTGCAAATCCCAGGGAGTTGTTACATCTACTTGTTGAAGAGTCAGCAGCTATATCCTTCAGAAAGTGGAAAACCCAGACCTAGGGACCTTCCAGTAACAGTATATTCCACCAGAAGGAATCTTGCCAGAGGGGTCCTGCCTGAGCCTATCAGGATGGAACCGGATGTAGGAAACAGGAGGCAAAGGTGGAGATGCACTTTGATGACAAAGTAAGGGGAACTGCAGAGCTAGTGACCCTCCTCCAAGAGAGGAAGGTGGTCAGGGAATCAGTCCAGTAAAGATCCTTATAAAACACATCGGTTGGTGGCGCACGCCTTTAACCCCAGAACCCAGAAGCAGAGGCAGGAAGATATCAGAATTCAAAGCCAGCCTGGTCTGCAGAGTGAGTTCCAGGACAGCCAGGGCTACACAAAGATATTCTGTTTCAAAAAACCAAGACACACCAAGATTTTTTTTGGCCAAATGAGCAAGACGAAACCCCTGTGTGTCAGAATGCTGACTTAGATGATACAACCAAAGAGGCACCAGAAAAGGCTTCCTATTAACAAGTCAACATTTAGTTCTGGAGGGACAGAGGGATGTGTGGTTGGGACACACTGTGGCTCCCTTGACACCGCTGATGTGTGTTTGCCTTAGAAAACCTTCCTAAGTCCTGTCCTCCTTTTGTGTGAATTTCTGGTATTTGTGATTAATTATACAATAAAAAAAGATTAAAATGTTAAAAAAAAAAAAATCTCTGTAAACATGTCAGTACATCAGAGAGGACTGCAGGATTTTGGACAGAGGAGCTGGGAACCAGACTCCCAGAATTCTGTTCCACTGAACCATTTGTATAAAGTAAATGGTTTTCATTTACAGGTTCAATTAAAACTTGACATAACATTTCAAAATATGTTTGGAAGCTTGTAACATATGACGCGCTCCAAGATATCTCAAGGACAACAGTAATTTAAAATGACGTTGTTTGAGTTGGTGCCATAGCTCAGTTGGCAAACTACTAGTCTAGCACCTACAGGCACTGGTTTCTAGCCCTAGCACTCTGTAGAAGCAGGAGGACCAAGAGTTCAAAGTCACCCACAGCTGCATTAGGAGTTCAAAGTTAGCTTGGAATATATGCGTCTTGGGTGGGAGTAGGCAGGTGTCTTTGCTGAAAGTACAAAAGGAAGTTAAGTGTTTGGTGCTCGATGCTGGAAATCCACCAGGGAAATGTGCAGTGGAAGGCTCAACACAGCTCTTTTTAGAACTTTCTCTTTCATGCATCTTTCTAGAACTCCAAACACCACAATGTATAGCAGAACGTGGGGTCTTGCTGTGTGTGGAACCAGCTGGTTAGAGCACCTACTGCCCATAAGAGGTCACAGGAAATGAGTGTTCCTAGCAGCTATTCTGAGGAGCAAATCCCTAGAGCAGTTAGAACACAACACTGTGGGAGGGAGGCAGCTGAGCGAGGGTGTGGCCCTAGGTCAACTGGACAAGCTGCAGGAGGTTATTAACCTTCCTCACCTGGATGAGAGGATTAACAAAGGTTCCTTTTTCATGGATCCATACAGACGGCGAAATTGAATAACAGTATAAAGCACTTTGCACACAGTGCCCGGCCCATCATAAGCACTAGATAAATGTTTGCCATGATTATTGAGTTAGCGAACACTTGTAGAAATGTAATGAATTTTTCTAGGCTGAAACGCAGGATGATTTCTCCATAGTAAGAAATGCCATTTCTTCAAACAAACAAAAGAAAACCTAAACATAAATTTTACTGCTGGCACTTCATACTCACATGGAATTTTTAATATCTTTAAGTCATTGGATATGTTTTTAAAAATACCCCCCACCCTCCCCACCCCCCCACCCCACCCCGAGTAACCATCATCAGTAGAGTTTTAATTCCAATAAGAATTATGGTCATGGCCAGCCTTAATTCAGCAGCCTTCTAGGCAGGTGGGCAAACTGGGGACTAATCCAGATGCTATTCACCTGGCAAAGTGTCTGGCCTTCCTGCTTCTTCCTATTGACACATTGGAGAGCACAGTGTGACTCCATCTTCACAGCTTCCTTTGAGGTTGTGACTGGTTCTAGCCAATAAGACCATGGAAGCCTTGGGAATTACTTACCTTCCAAAGAAGATTAAGACTCTATATGAGAATATTCATCATTGCTACCTCTATCATGCTCTGTGCCCACACATGACACTTCCCCACTTCCTGCCTGTGGATGAGACTGGTGGGCCGTACCCACTGCTAAAGATACCACTGTCTGCGAATGCTATCTTTCATTGGCCTAACTACCCATTTGCAAATATGCAAATGAAAGGTAGCACACATGCTATAGCAGGAAGAGAAAGAAGTCAGAGAAACAACACTGTTTAAGCCACTAACAACAACCTGGATGCACCCAACCACAGATTACCTTCATAAAAATAACTTAACTTTCTTACTGTTAAAACCACCATGACGGGGGCCGCCCCCTTACCTGTATACTTAAAGTTCCCTGATCGATATGAACTGACTGAATTGTTTCCTCCTGCCATCACTGAACATAAACCCAAAGGAGGTGGCACTGAGACACGAAGCCTTGGGAGCACCGGTTTGAGTTGAACAGTTTTGCCTCACAGATTAATGTCATAAAGGGAGTCGGTGAACTCAGACAATAAACAAGAAGGCTTCTTGGGAGATTCTTCTCATATTTCTCAATTGATATTGGCTCCTCAGTCATCAGAATTGTGAGAAAGTTATTTTCTTTATAAATTACCCAATGTTGGGCATTTTGTCATCACACACACACACACACACACACACACACACACACACACGCTCCCCGAAATCTGTATGCTGAAGCGTTGTCTCTCAGAGCATGACTATATCTAAAGACAGAAGTTACAGAACTAGATCAGCTGAAGTAAGGCTTTATTAGGATTGACCCTTTCCCAATATGACTGGTGTCCTTCTAAAGAGGAAATAGTACACAGGCACCAGGCAGGCGCACAGACATGATCCATGGCTAGCAGATCTCAACTACAGGAAATACTGAAGAGAATTCTTCATGGGCCTGAAGAGATGGCTCAGGTGGTAAAGAGCCTGCCAGGCAAGCATGGGGATCTGAGTTTACTGACATCCCAGGACTATACAGAAAAAGAAAGAACTAGAGGTACCCTCGGAACGGGGAGGCTGAGACAGGTCTGAATCACCAGATTCCAGATTCCCTGAGAGACCCTGATTATATAAACAAGTTCTAAAGCAAAACCAGAACATCTGACATCAGCTTCTGGCCTCTACACACACACACACACACCACACAACACACACACACACATGCATATAAATGCACACACACAGAAACTTAAAAAAAAAATCAAATCTGAAGAGCAAAAACATACCAGATGTACACTTGGGTCAACAGTAAGAACGACAGGATCCAAATACATCAAGTGAGTAGGTAAACTCAAAATCAAAACAAAAACAGAAACCCAATTTCTTTCTGGGGCCAGTATGATGGTTCGTCAGGTAAGGGCATTTGTCACCAAGCCTGACAACCTGAGTTTGATCCCTGAAACCCACATGGTGGATGAAAGACCAGTTCCCCTAAGTTGTTCTCTGACTGCCACATGTGTTATGACATGAGAGCATGTGTATGAACACACAATAAATGGAAAAGGAAAAAAACTTTCTCTTCTTTTTAATTTCTATAAACCTAGATTATTGTGGGCTAAGTGTGTCCCTCTAATATTTTTTTATATCAAGGTCCAAACTCCCAAGGTTTGGACCATATATGGACACAGTCCTTTAGTAGAGAGATAATTAGGGATAAGTGAAGTCATAAGTGTGGAGCCCTGATCTAACATGACTGGTGCCTAATAAGAGGGACAGACACCAGAGACAGTCACAGCAGGACACAGAGGAAGGTGGCCATCTGCTAGGCATGGAAAGAGACCCCAGGAGAAGCCAAGCCTCTGATATCTTGATCTTAGACTAATTCTCCAGCATTCTGACAGCCTTAGAAACAGGTCCACGCCTACCATGACTGTACACCTACTAATGGAAGCCATAAAAGGGAAAAGAATTTTAAGGTTTATTACAGGGATAGTTTTGGAGAGAATGTGATTGTATCGTGCATCAGGCAGAAGGTGGTTAATTCTCTGCTCCTGCCATCTGTCTCCGAAGCCAATGCCCATTCTTCCATCTGTTCACCCTCAAACGGTAAGGCTAGGAGGCCTAGTCTACTCAATCTGAGCCAGCAAATCTAAAGGACAGAGGCTGGACTCAAAATTCACTGGTCTTCACACTTGTTAGTACCTAATCAAATATTTAAAGTTAGATGGCAACTAAAATTAATACTAGCAGCAGGAGCAGGCCCCCCTGTTAGAATGAAAAATTAAAAGGAACCAGAATTCAGCACAAAGAAAGGAGTTCTCAGGTACTGACACAACCCAAAATTCAGGGAAGGGTAAGAAAAGCAGAAGTCACAGCAAGATGGCTTCGAAGAAAAAAAAAAAAAGATCTCTATCTGGTTGCTTACCATTGCACAATCAAACAGGAAATGTGAGAAGAAGACAGGTTATTCCTGGAGGTTCCAGGACCTTGGGGCAGTACAATAGGCCTAGGCTAAGGAAAATGGGTCACTTGGCAGTGCAGAGTCTCAGGCTGCTTGAAAGCAGGGTGTCATCCCAGATCAGCAATCTACAAAGCACCGTCAGTGTCCTCAAGCCAGCCACACAGCAAACCCGCACCATCAGCACCACGTATGACTGACGTCCAATTCTGACAGCACTAATTCAGGTACTGAATTCTGAGCAGATTTTCCTGTGTGACCTTCCACTGATGACAAACTCTTTGTGGGGTACCACTATGAGTCTTTACTGTTAACATTTTCCAGTCCAGTGAGGACCTACTTGAACAACTACTTTGTGGTTTCTTAAGATGGCTTTTTTCATTCTCTGTAGATAATTCATTTCAATGTTCTTTCACCTCTAAAACCACTCCATAGAGAAAACAACAATTCTAGGCTAAGGAGAGGGTTTGCTGGGTAAAGCACTTGCTGTGTAAGCAGGAAGACCTGAGTTTGGGGCCCTGGCTTGGCAGCATGCATCTGTAATCCCAGCATGCATCTGTAATCCCCAGCATGCATCTGTAAATCCACAGTTCTGAAGCTGAGGAAGTGTGGGGAGGAGATGGATGGGTATCATGGGGGTTTGTGGAGATGGCAGCAGATCCCCCAACCTCACTAGATCGACAGTCTAGTCAAAACTGTGAGCTTCAGGTTCAAGGAGACAACCTGTCTCCAAACTGAAGAAAGTGGGGGAAGGGTCCAGACATCAATCTCTGGCCTTTACACGGACATGCACACAGGTCTATGCCACCACCCACATTCATATACAAGAATACATACACATGTACAGGAATATATGAAAACACACAAATGCACATACAGCAACATAAATATATATATATGCTCATACAGTAATTATATATACACACATATATGTATATATATATAGCAATATATACACACATGCTTATACAGCAATATATATACATACACACATACATATACAGCCATATATATATACGCACATGCACACAAATCACTGTAAATATCTGCTGTCCAAAACTAAAGTTTTCTCAAATAGGACATGAAAACAGCTCTCACAGGTTGGAGGTTCTATTTGTGCTGCCCATTAGCTCCTGGAGAATGAGGGGTAGGGTAGAGTAAAGGGTAGAAACACTCAGGTCTACCCTGGTAACAGAGCCCAAGAACCTTCACCTTTAACACCAAGTTTTCAAAGTGAGTGGCATATTGTCAGGCCAGAAGATAGAGCCTCTGACATATAGTAGACACATTCTCCTTTTCGACTTCCTAGAAAATCCGGATCTACCCACCTGAGTAGAGTCTTCCTGTTAGGAAGGCAGCGAGTGCATAGTACACCAGGCAGGGACTCCTTGCTGCCTCCTCCAGGAGTTCTCTCCTGATACAGAGTTTCCTGAATGGTGAGTAACAGCAGCGATCTTTGGGTCCTGTCAGATGTTTCGGGTCATAAGAGCAAAGGAGCAGAGAGGCTAAGCATGTGTAAACAAAGGTCATCTCTAGAAGCTGAGGAAGTCTGGGCTCAGTCGACCAGGTACACCCTATGAGTCACTGGGGGCCTGTCTACACTAAGATGATGACAGGGTTATTTAATCAAACACCAGCCATTTCCCAGAAAAACCACCTCATCATTTCAGAGAGAGCAGAGAAAATAAATTTGTTTCCTGATCACTTCATGGTGGAGTCAGGTGCTAGACTTATTTCTTGAAGGTCTGAGTCACCAAAGTATGTCTTGAACTTCGAAGTCTGTTGCCAACATTGTGCCTGCACTTTTCCCATAAGGCCATGTGTGCGTGTGCGTGTGCGTGTGCATGTGTGTTTGACTCTGATCTCAGTTAGCTGGACAGCCCAAGACAAGAAAGCATCAGTGTAGCAAGGTTGCCATGGTTCCGAACCATAACCTCTGCATCTGCCATTGTGGTTAAAGGCCGTGTTGTAAGAATTTTTTAAAGCCAGTTACAGCGGTGCACACCTTTAGTCCCAGCACTCAGGAGGAAGAGGCAGGCAGATCTACAGGGGTTTTTCCCCAAAAAAACACAAATTAAATATGGCTTTTAAATTATGTGCATGTACATGCGTGTACATGTGAGTACAGGAGGCAGAGGTCAGAGGTGTCAGATCTCCTTCATGTGTGAGTTATAGGCGGCTGTTAGCTACACAAGTGGGTACTAAGAACTGAACTCTGGTCCTTTGCATGAAAAATAAGTGCTCTTAACCTTTCAGCAGTCTCTCAAGACCTCCAAATTTCATGTTTAAAAATAATTAAATCAACTGAAACATGGTGGCACACATCCTTAATCCTAACTCAGAACCAGAGCCAGGAGAATACATGAGTTCAAGGACAGTCTTGTCTACACAGTGAGCTTCAGGACAGCCAGGACCAGGTAGGGTCCCTGTCTAAATAAATAGATAAATAAAATAAATAAGGACTTGGGAGTGGGGAGGACTTTACTAAATGAATCAGCCTGTAGGAATAAGCACCAGATGTGGCTACCTAGGCTGTCGTCTACTCTTTGACTCCTTTCAAATATCCAGTCACAAATTGTGTGCCTTGCCCAATGCTATGTTCCCAGAAGCGCGTGGACTTCCCTGCCCTTTGCTTCATGGAGTCCCGGAGCTCATACTTAGGCTGAGTTCCTTGCAATGCCCTAGGCAGCTGTCTGTGTTGGCTGCTCTGCCTTCAATACCTGTTTGGAACATGGGAGGGGTAAAAGGCCAACTCACTATTCATAGCTTAATTATGGCAGATCTTAAAAGCTTTGGCACATGTAGGGAGGCTTAATGGGCACCAGAGCTCCTTGTGCTGAGGCACAAACTAAGCAGCGCTGTGCTGGTTCCTACATCAGAGGCATTGCCCTCATAGAATCACATAATCCAGTAGCAGGGACTCATTGAAACCATGCTGTTGTATTCACTCCACTCTCTGGGCTCCTCTGGTTTTGTTAGAGAAAAACAATCCACCACTATCCTTTTCTACACTACTGTAGTCCAGGACTACCACCATCCTCCTGAAAGGAGACCAATTTGGCTATCTGCAGTCAGTCTACCATAACAGAGTGCCTTAAAATATTTTGGTTTAGTCCACCAGCATATCATAGAACACAAATACTGTCACCGGCTTTGAGGAAGCAGGCTCAGAGAGCTGATGTCAATTGTTCAAAGTAACATCGCCTGTGGTGGCTGAGACACGAGCCCCTGACTCCAGCAGAGTTATCCCAACCAAGCTTCTGAGTAAACAGGCCATCATTACTCACATCACCCATGAAACAAACCCGGGGAAATCTGAACTTAATACTCTTCTGTTATCAAAGAGAGCCTAAGATTTGTTTATACACTGGTTGAGGTCCTCCTGCGTTGGCGCATTCTGATCCCTCCTCCCCTTGTATCTTCCTTTTGGCGGATGGAGATTAGGCCATCCTTGTCATCTTGATAGTGATTTGTGACAGTGTTTGTTTCTACAGCCCCATTCTCATTGAAAAGGGAGCCGCTGTGAAGCCAGCCATGGTGGCTGCAGTACTTCGAAGCTGCTTGTGAACCTCAGCAGCTTTCTTCTCTTGCTTCCACAGAAAGATAGTACTACCTGATCACTACCCGATGACTGCTGAGACAGGGATACTGTCAAACACTTTTCTCAAGTAATGTCCCCACTTGACACAATGTTCAAGGAAAGAAAATATTAAGAATCAGATGTACTGCTGTTCTGTCCTTGCTTATTTAAAACAGACAACAGGCAAAATGTCTGGATATAGTTCCTGTCTTAGGGTTTTACTGCTATGAACAGACACCATGACCAAGCAAGTCTTATAAAAGACATTTAATTGGAGCTGGCTTACAGTTCAGAGGTTCAGTCCATATCAAGGCAGGACACAGGCAGGCAATGGTGCAGGAGGAGCAGAAAGTTCTATATCTTCATCTGAAGGCTGTTAGTGGAAGACTGACTTCCAGGCAGCTAGGATGAGGGTCTTAAGCCCACACCACAGTGACACACTTATTCCAACAAGGCCACACTCCTAATAGTGTTACTCCCTGGTCAAGCATATACAAACCATCACGTTTCCTAATCATAATCAGAGAAATAAAACTATTTTGAGAATGTTTTTACTATCCTAAGTAAATACCTTTCCTTTGTGAAACACACGAGAGCTTTAGTTCACTTTGCTTCAATCCATTCACCTCAAGCATGCCTTCTTACCGGGTCCTTCTCTGTGTGAGTTACCAGGCCATCAGATAAACAAGAGTTGGCACTGAACTACCAGGCATACAATCAGAACTCAATTAATGCTGCTGTACAAAAGAATGACGCTCAAGTCCTACATGCTAGACTGAGGAACCGGATACCTCCAAATCTGAGTGCCCCTAAACGTTGTGGTCTAAGACCACTGAGAAGTGGTTTCTAAGGTGCCTCTTGACTGACCTTTCAGAATCATCCACCCTCTATTTTTAACTCATCTCTGTATCTTCAGGCCAATATGAAGAATAGAAACCAGCTGACCTCCACTGGGAATTATTTTTCATTTACATCTTGTGGCAAGGTGTTCCTTTTCTTTCCTCTCTCCCCTTCTCCCTCCATGAAATATTCATTTCCAACTGTTGGGCAGTGACGTCAAAAGAAGAAAAGTCTAGAAACGGCACTCCACCAAAAACGGATATGGGATATCAGGAAATGAAATTAACTCTCAGCTACAGGGAAGTACTAAGAGTTGTTAAGTAGTTAAGACAACCTTTGGGATGTTTGTGAAGCTTTTTCTGTATGCTTTCGGTATTAAATGCAGGATGTGGGCACTGTAGGGGACAGAGCCACAAGGTGATAAAAGCTACTCTGACCAGGCACCACTTGCATCTCCCCTCTTCGTTTCTGTATCTCTAAAAATAAGAGTTCTGTGAGGATCCTCACTGCCAAAGTCAGTGCCCTTAGGACTGGTAACTGGTGTTGAGTTAACACTCCCCATGCTTCCGCATGCCTCCTGGCCTTTCTTCCTGTCCTGGAGAACACAGGAGGCTTGTCTTTGTCATTGCTATCTCTCCCCTAACTCCTGGACATTACCTTGCATCTGGTCCTTTCAACACCTACCACGCAAAACTGAGAAGGAGCGGAATGGGCCATTCTGCTAAGTGGAGAGCAAAGTTCAAATCTGAATGTGAATGAAATCCCCCAGAAACAGCTGAGTTGCTTCCAAGTGCAGCTAACCCCAGCACAGTGGATGAACTGTGCTGTGCTTGACATGATGGCCCACACAACCCAAGGATTTACTACTGGAAGTGTCCCTTAGAAATCTGCCCCTCCCCCAACTGGACATTTCCTAATGAGCACGGCTTGGATGGAATCACTTCTCTCCACATACCCTTTCCTCTGATTTCAACAGAATGAAAACTGCACAAGAGCTGACCTCCTAAAACACTCTGAGCCTGGTGGTTGCCATCCTATTTAGGGTCTCAGCACAGTCTGCCCTCATACACACTCAAAACCTAGGCAGAGACTATAGCTAACAATACGAGCACAACTGGAAAGTGTGCTGGTTAAGAGTTGGTTTGGCTGACACACAATAGAGTCACCTAAGAAGAAGGAACCTCAGTTGAGAACTTGCCTCCATTAGATCAGCCTATAGACAAGTCTGCGTGGTATTTCCTTGATGAAGGATTGCTATGGGAGGGCCCAGACCACTGTGGGCAGTAGTATCACCCGGAGCAGATGATCCTGGGTTACATAAGAAACCAAGCTGAGCAAATAATGGAGACCAACCTAGACATCTGTAAAAGTAATTCTAGTGTGTACGGGGGCATGGGGGGGGGGCGGGTTCTGCCTCTCTTTGCTCCCAAATAACTGCAGTGTGTTTCTACACCGGCTCTAGCCATTTTGGTCCTGAATAAATGACACAGAGACCTGATATTTTTATTAACCAGCTGCAAGCACTAAGCTCAGCTGATACTCATGGCAGATTCTAACACTGCTATGCTACTTGGGTATGTCCCCACCACGCGGTCCTGTAATCTGAGTCTTGCCCTGGCTCACCTCTGTTCCATGTGTGTCCTCACCATGGCTGCTCTCTCATGGAGACCTCATGACATCATCTCCTGGTCCATCTCCTTCTCACCGAACTCCTCCCCTGACCCTGTCCTTGGAACCCATTGACTGGGATCAGAAGTCCTTTGGTATTCTCCTCTGCCCAGCTAATTGGTTGATCAGCCCTTCATTAATCAATGACAGGTGATAGAAAATAATTTTCATATAACATTGAAACCATGCATAACATGCATTGAGACCAACAACATAACATGCTTGCCCATGCCAACATCTGGACTGTGACCGGATGTCTGGACATGGAAATGGGCATTTGAACACAGACAGCACGAAACCATCCAACAGCAAGCACTGTCTCTCCATGCTTCCTCTGCTCCAGTATCTCCCTTGACTTCCCTCAACGGTGGATTACCTAGAAACTCCTTCCCTCCCTCTAGTTGCTTTTGGTCATGGTGTCACAGCAACAGACAGCAAACTAGTACAGAAAGAGACAACAAGAATGAGATTTCCAACTCACACGATCCCTTTTCCAGTAAATGAAAACTCATGAAAATAAAAGCTGTGAAGACAGTGTCTACACTTTTGGTAAAATATTTGAGGATTTATTAATGAGTCTTAAACCAGGAAATCTAGACCCACGTAAGAGCTTATAAAATCTACAACCAGAACATTTTTTATCTAAATAAACTCTTCACATTTTACAGGGAGATGGGACTAATCTACTTCCCTAAAGTTTATTTACTCAGTTCATAGGCAAAAACTCCAGTAGTGGTGGGTAGTGGAGGAGGACATTAATCTACAATGCAGGGACAAAGCATCCCAAAGACCAAAGAAACGATAATTATATTACTGCCTAAAATATTAGCAATAAGTTGTTGACTTAACTCCCTATGGCAGATTTAATTAGAAGGTGGCAATAAATGTTTCCAGGTGTTTAATTAAGTGTGATAATTATTTCTTTTCTTAAACAGAAATGGAGTCATATGTTTACACTACAAAGTATAATATTCTCATAGTTCAAACAGCGTGAAAACACCTTTGTGTAATACAGGATTCAATGCATGATAAAAATATCTGCTGTGATAAGCAGCACTTAAAGTGATTAATCAGCTCTTAACTTGCAGTCACCAAAGCACCACGGCTTCTTAAAAGCCATGCTGTTAAGAGTTCTTCCTTTTCTTCAGCTACAAAGTCTTGTTAGCCATGCACCTCGGTAAATAATTTGTATTCAAAGTGTCTTTCCCTACCAGCATCTAAGGGGATTTTCAACAAAGATGTGGAAGAAGTTTCGTGGGAATTCTACTTCCACAGCAAACACACAGCGAGAATAAACTGAGCAGTAGGAGAACCAGAAAATATAACTAGACCGGAACTCAGGAACTCAAGCACATTAAGGCTGTTAGGATGCAGCAAACTGGTCAAGGTATCGTTTTGTGTAGAAATATGCCCTTTGCAGCGAGCGTACTGATGCCCCCTCCTCAATAAAACTAACTTACATTAGGATGAAACTCTCAGACTTAAGCAACCCAAGGACGTTGCTATTTCAGCACTGGGCAATAAACTACAGTTGCTAGTGCTGTATGTTAGGAAATCAATCGGTTTAGAAACATGGTGTTGTTGAGTCAATGAGCATCTTTAGGTGGCCAAGTCGTTTGATCAGACTGGTCTTGAAATCGCCTATCAGCAGTCCTGGGTCACCAGGCCCTGGGAAGCTCATCAGGTGTTCTCCCAGCAGGTGCTGGAAGCTCGGCGCCACCGGTAAGCACAAGGGGACAAACAGAAACGCACACACGCACACAACTTTCTTCTCGGAATGATTTTAAAGCAAAACTCTACTCGCTGCCCGTTTACAACGCAGGATTGGATAACAATCTCAGATCAGCATCTCAGTCTGCAATCTGGGGCATCCTGAGCAACACAGGCAACCCTTGCTTCAGCGTGTGAGGTTGGTCACCGAGAAGACAGTACACTTAGCCAGAGCGGAGTTCAGAGAAGAAAGGAAAGGATGGGGAGAGGGGGCTCAACGCAGGAGCTGGAGGAGGTCTCTCCCAGGCAGTAGATTGCCTGCAACGGAACTGGATCCATAGTGTGGCGCGGACACCTTAAAACGCCAGGACTTTCCGAGCTGCGCGCTCCACACACTCACGCCCACTTCCACTCCCCACTCGCACCCACTCTCATGGCTGAAACTCTTGGAGAACTGCAAGCGCGCCCCCGGAGCACTTTGAAAGTTCCCGAATAGCGTCTGGTTTTATCATTACTTTTTTTTTTTTTTTTTTTTGACCCCCACAACCCCTAAGCTCCACTCCTGGGAGCAAGGGACTTACTCGGAGAAAGGGCGCGGCGGCGCCGGGACGAATGAAGAGCGGGGCGGTCCCGCAAAGCTGTTCCTCGGAGCTGGACCACTCGCGGCTCTCGGACCCCTAAAACTCCAGGCGGGCCCCAGCGCGGGAGAAGTGGAGCTCGCGCCCGGGGCGGGGCCAGGAGGAGGCAGGGGCGGAGCCTGTGTGCCAGGGCGGAGCTGGGAGGTGGACTAGGGGAGGGGCCGGACGGCTGGACGAAGCAGAGAGGAGGTCGGGGGCGTGCATGAAGGGAAAGGGGCGGGGCCTGGGCCGGGACTCAGCCTAGGAGCAGTGGGGAGGGCTGAGCTGCTGGGCGGGAGAAAAAGCAAAGGCCACCTATTAGGGCGGGGTCTGGAGGCAGAGACTAGGCAGTGTGGCCAGGGAGCTGGAAGCAGAGCGGATGATCAGTACCTCTAAGGGCCCCTGAACACAGTAGTCAGTGCAGGACAGTGAAACTCAGGGCAGGCAGTATGGAAGGTCACCAGGCAGCGAAGCACAAACTTTGGGAGCTGGAAGCCAAGATCTGCTTGAGTGATCTCTCAGTTTCTTTGCATAAATGAAATTATCTTTGTAGTTGATGTGGTCAAATAGGGCCACGTTCTTTTGCACCATGACTGACACTTAACCCATGTATGTGACAGAAATCTGCGGAAGTCTCTGGAGCTTGCTTCCTTTCCATCTTTCTCCCTATCTCCCTCCTTGTGTTAAGATTACCCAAAGACAGCGGCCGGGCGGTGGTGGCACACACCTTTAATCCCAGCACTTGGGGAGCAGAGGCAGGCAGATTTCTGAGTTCGAGGCCAGCCTGGTCTACAGAGTGAGTTCCAGGACAGGCTGGGCTACACAGAGAAACCCTGTCTCGACCCCCCTCCCCGCCAAAAAAAAAAAAAAAAAAAAAAAGATTACCCAAAGACATTCTAAGCACTTGGCTTCCAATGTCAGAGATCATGGAATTCCATCCATCTCTGGGTTAAAGTCTCTCATTGGCTTCCTAGTGGGAAGCCTGTGGTCTTGGGCACACACTCAAACTTACACCACTCTAGCGTGACTGACTGCCTTTACTTGAGGAACCAGGAAACTCCAGAGGAAACACCGGGATGAAGCCTATACTGGAGTTTCCTTCTGCAAAAGAGCCATTCCTGGGTGGCAAGGACCATCCCACTTGTGAGTAAGAGGAGCCCACCAACACCATAAACATCCACTCATGAGACTAGCTCTGTAAAGCGGGTCCGGGTTACTATTAACAAATTAAAAATGTGTACGCGAGCCAGGCGGTGGTGGCCACGCCTTTAATCCCAGCACTTGGGGGCAGAGGCAGGCGGATTTCTGAGTTCGAGGCCAGCCTGGTCTACAGAGTGAGTTCCAGGACAGCCGGCTACACAGAGAAACCTGTCTCGAAAACAAAACAACAAACAAATGTGAGCGACATTATTTAAGTCATGATATCTACAGCTACCAGATAGTGAGGGATGATTAGCCTTACTGCCAGTTGTCCTGTCTGAAAATGACTGATTGCTGGGGGTGAGGGGAAGGGCAGTCAAGGAAGTAAGACTGGGTGGTAACAACACAAAACACCACGGTGGGATTTGTAAAGCGACCGACCTACACTATATACAGAATTAAAAAGGGGACACTGTCCACAGCTTTAATAGCATCGGGTAGGCAGGGATTTTCTGAAGGAGTGCAGCTGAGTGTAAAAAGTGATAATTTTTCCCAGGGAGGGTACAGAGGTTTGTCTCGTAACAAGTTTTCTCCAAGATTAAAACATTGTATCTAGCCCTGGGCTTTTGGGGGGAGGCAGACTTTTAATGATTGTTTCTATTCAGGTAGGTATGTGCAACTTAGTCTTCATGCAGGTCCCCCAACAACTGGAGTGGGGGCTGTCCCTGACTCTGTTGCCTGCCTGTGGATCCTGTTCCCCTAACTGAGCTGTCTTGTCTGGCCTCAGTGGGAAATGATGTGCCCAGTCCTACAATGACCTAATGTGCCACGTAGGTTGGTACCCCCCCCGGGGAGGGCTCCCCTTTCTCAGAAAAGAGAAGGGGAGAATGGGGGACTGGGAGGGAGGTTGCTTTGATCTGTAAAGCAAATAAATAATGCAAAAATATTTTTCATCCTCAGGACTGTTTTCCTTAAGCAGGAAAGAAGGTAAACAGCTCAAAATTGCTTCAGGAAGTTCCCTAAACTAACCAGATTCACTAGGCCCCTCCTTGCCAGAGTAAACAATAAAAGCTGACAGTCCCCTTCAGACAGAGGGAAGCTGAGCTGGAAGAAGTGGAAACCACCTGAGCTGCCTAGAGGTTTAGACCAAAGTCACTTGGAAAGGACACTGCCAGTCCTGTTGAACTCCCTGCAGGCTGTGCACTGTGTTCCAGGTTCTCAGCTTTTGTGAGCTGTTCTGCATACTGGAGTGGAGTTTTGTGATGCAAGCTGACTTTGAGTCATTTCTGCTCCTTTAAGTAGTAATCTCGTACCCATTTTCCTATAAGTAATTACACTAAAACTCATTGGTTCACTAAATTGGACTTTGTTGGTATCCGTACTTGGTTTGTCATGGGATCCCTGTCGGGGGTGAGTAGACATGTATGTTTCATACTTCAGCGAAATGTTTTGTTACACAGTAGCAAGCATTTTCTCACGTTACAAAGGATTGGAGACTGGGCATAGTAGCGCATGCCTTTAGTCTCAACACTCAGAAGGCAGAAGCAGTGGATCTCTGTAAGTTTGAGGACAGCTTGGTCTACAGAGTGAGCTCCAGGACACCCAAAGGCTATGTGGTGTGGTCCTACCCCTCCTCCTCCATAAAATATGATTACTACTATACTACTACTAACTAATAATAATAATAGTACAAAAAGGATTAAAGAGAGATATTATACTGATGGTTAGACTAGTGCCAAAATATCACCAGAAAACTAAAATCTTTCATCCTCCAGGACGCTTAGGTAGAGGAAGGCAGAGGATGGATTTTAAGCAGGGAGACATGTCAAATGTTCTATTGATAGAAAAGGCTTTCCCATATGGAAACAACATAGAGGACCCCAGAGCCAAGTAACATTTCAGTAAACTGACAAAACATGGCAGGCAAGATGCTGTGGCAGACAAAACACTGTCTCATGGAGCAATGTCCAGCCTCTGACTCAAGAATCTGTGAATGTTAACACTACAGTGTGGAAGGAATTCTGTCCTCACGATTAAAGCTAAGAACATTGAAATGGAGGCATTACCTTGGATTATTAGCTGAGTCTAATTATATGGGTCCTCTAAGATGGAGGTACATTTGGGCAGGGAGTTGAGATGTGAGGAGACTTTCAGCCTGGGCCATGAGCCAAAGACCATGGAGTAGCCTCTAGAAGCTGAAATGGGTTCTCAGCTGTCAGTTCAAAAAGGGTATGGGACATCAGCCTTGCATCTCTGAGGTGTAAGATGCCATTACCCAAAATTAAGCAAGGAAATGTTTATTTCTTTAGGGCCTCCAGAAAGTAATTCAGCCTCAGACTCCATAATTTGATACTGGAGAGACTCTGTGAGGTATGGAACTATAAATAAAACCTTGTGTCAAATGCCTAACCTTGGGATAATTTATCATGGCAGTCATTGGAAACCAGTACAGATAACTGAAGGCTGGAGAGGATGGAAAGGGTAAGATGGATTCGTAACTTACAAACGGCCTAGAGATGGATAGGGTGTTGGGTTGTTTGACAAGGCTTCTGAATGCAGGAGTCATTATGGGTAATGTTTCTTATGGAGTTAAGGGAAAAAGCAGGAAGATGCATTCTAAATACTCGGGAGTCCGCAATTGTGCAGCTAAATTGAGAGAAAAGGGTTCCTACACTTGAGCCCCTTCTCTGCCAGATAACTAGAAACTATCTCAATGCCTACCTATATTGACTATTTTCTTATCAATGTGACAAAATACTGCAAAACAATTTGAAGGGATGAAAAATATATATGGGTTCATATAATGTAGTGTATGGTGGCGAGGAAGCAGGGAAAGTGGCTCTGTCTACAGGCCAGGAGCATGAAGAGCATGCAGTGATTTTCTCATGGTATGGACCAGGGAGCAGATATGCAGGCAGAAAGGAGAAGCAAGAATGACCTTCTAAGGCCCACTCCAGCAGGCACCCACCACAGTGTTGAAAATAGTAGTGTCTTAACTAGGGTTTTATGCTGTGAAGAGTCATCATGACCAAGGCAACATGATCAAAGAAAACATTTAGTTGGGGCTGGCTTAGACTTTCAGAGATTTGATTCATTATCATCATGACAGGAAGTATGGAGTTATGCAGGCAGATATGGCACTGGAGAAGAAGCTGAGAGTTCTACATCTTTGTTCATAGGCAGAGGATCTGTAGACTGTGTGCCACAATGGGAATAGCTTGAGCATATATGGCCTAAAAGCCCACCTCCATACTGACATACTTCCGACAACAAGGCCACACCTACTCCAACAAAGCCATACTTCCTAATAGTGCCACTCCCTATGTTCAAGCATTTAAACACACAAGTCTAGCCAGCAAACTAACATATACAGCAAGCTAGAGACTGAGCATTCGGAATGTGAGCTTGTGAGGGCAAATTTCAGATTACAGTCATAAAGGATCTATGGCCAATGAGTGGTGTTTGTCACCACCATTTGAGAATTCTAGTACCAGATCTGCCACCTATCTACTGGATATTTTTTGGACAAAGCACAAAGCCTTAATGAGGTTTCTGTTATATAGCTGTGTGAGTCACCAGGATGCCCTGTTATCTGTAAACTCAACTCCATTAACTGTCACTATTCTTGACCTTCAATGTCTGAATTGTTTCCTCCAGGTCTGACAATCAAATGCCATCATGAAGCAGAATGGCTGAGGTGACCTATGGGAAGACTTGATTACAAATCATGACAACGAAATCAACAGGTCTATATAGCAAGTAGCAAGGCCCATGGAAATGGGACTGCCTCTCAAAGGGAAGAGAAAGTTTCACATACTTCAATAAAACCTTCTGATATTTTGATCACCACTCACTCCTGCCCCAGCCATAATTTCAGATATACTTAAGAATATAGGAGGGTTAAAAGTGTGACTCTTCTGTGCTGAAGCTGTTCACAAGTGACTCATGCTCCTGTAGATAACACCAATACCATCATTCATTCCCCAAAGCTGGATTTGGTGGAGTCTTTCTTTAGTCTCTCTTCTCTGACTTGCTTCAGTGTGAATAACCATTCCTTTTATGTCTCCCAAAGAAAGTCATCTGATTCTCATGAGGCATTGTCTTGCCTACACTCTTTATTCCTTGGCCCCATTATTACTATTGGTCCAACTGAAAAATCTTTCTAAGCATCCATTATAGAGGAATTTTAATCCAGCAACATGGCTGCTCTGGCAAAAGATCATGTCTAAAGACCTTTTAGTTCTATATGATCTGAGCAGAATGCAGACACTCCCTGGATTACAGTATGATCTGGCTGGAATATAGACACATACTTAGAATATACCTTTAATCTCAAACAGTGGAAGTATGGATAGTTTACAGTAGGAAGCAGCAATGTTGGAAAGTGACATCTAATTGAGGGGCAGACAAAGTGATGAATCAGAGAAAGATTTGACAAAATGAGTCAGAGACAGGATATGCCCAACTCTCATGAAAACAAGATGGGAAAGAGGCTACTTAGGAGCAACACACACACACACACACACACACACACACACACACACACACGTTAAATTCAGTTGAGTCAGTTCAGTGAGTTCAGTTCATGCAGTTCTGTGCAGATCAGAGGAGGCAGTTTTACTGAGAGAGTTTTAAAGACAAGTTGCAGGTAAAGACAGAAGGACCCAGAGAATGAGAAGGAGCTAGAAGATTAGAACAGATTGCCAGAGTTAGTTTGAGGCCAAGCAGAGCAATCCAGTCAATAAACAAGAGAAGCCAGTTTGAATCAGTCATCTTGGAATTTGAGCCAGAACAGCTGAATTGAACCAGTTCAGAAAGAACTAGAAAGGGTTAGTTTATTCAGCAGTAAGCCTCCAAGACAACAATTACATTTACAATCCATGTTTTTCATAAGAGCTCCTTAAGAATAAAAAAGTATAGAACTTGGTGCAGCAGATTCCTAACACCCAAAGGCAGCCATGCCATATGTAACCTAGATATGAGTCTACATAGTGAATGGAAAGGAGAGATTTTTATCATACCAGGTCATCTAACTGTCTTTCCCATTCCCACAGACTTTCTGCCATTAATATATATGGCATTCCTTCCTTGTTCATAGACAATAAAGAAACTGATAAAAAAAAAAAATCTCTCAACACTTGGGCTAGTTGCTAAGCACACCACCTGTATCCTCACTCAATCGGAGCAGGCCTGTTCCCAATTCTCTGGGTTCCCAGTTGTTTGACCAGTCATCCCTTCTATTTATAAGGGTTAGATTCTAGTAATAAATGATTTTATCCTCAACTGCTCCATTCCTATGATCCTTTGTAACATAAAAATGCTAAAATACAGCTGGGCAGTGGTGGTGCATGCCTTTAATTCCAGCACTTGGGGGCAGAGGCAGGCAGATTTCTGAGTTCGAGGCCAGCCTGGTCTACAGAGTGAGTTCCAAGACAGCCAGGGCAATACAGAGAAACCCTGTCTCAAAAAAACAAACAAACAAACAACAAAAAAAACCAAAAACCCACAAAATGAAAAATTCTTAGAATAACCCATTTTATCAGAACCAGCTATACCTGTTTCTGTTTTCTCACATCTTCAATTTCTTTTTTCATTGTATTAAACTTTTCATTTTAGAGATACTTCACTGAGGTACCTTATTAGATTTGAGAACTTAAATGAAACTTTTTAAAGATAAGCATTCATTGATACAAACCTTCCTCCATGGCTTTGAAGGTTGGTGAGAACAGAGCTATTTTTTGGATTATTTCTCCTTGTAGGTTTACTGGCTACTTTTATGTCAACTTGACATATATTTCTGAGAAAAGGAAGCTTCAGTTAAGAAAATATTTCCATAAGATCAGGTTGTGACCAAGGCTGTAGAGAATTTTCTTAATTTGTGTTTGATATAGGTTCCCTTCCATTATGAATGGGGCCACCCTTGGCCTGATGATCTATGGTTCTGTAAGAAAACAGGCTGAGCAGGTCACGGGCAGCAAGCCAGTATGTAGCACCCCTCCACGGCCTCTGCATTAGCTCCTGCCTCCAGATTCCTGCCCTGTCTTTCACTGATGATAGACAATGATATTGAAGTGTAACCCAAATAAACCCTTTCTTCTTTAACTTGATTTTTGCTTATAATGTTTTTGTTTGTTTGTTTGTTGTTTTGCAGCAACTGATAGCCTACCTAAAACAAGTTGGTAACAGGAGTCAGGTATTGCTGTGACAGACCTGACTATGCATGTTGTTTTGCAGAGGATTGTGAAAGGAGTTTGGAACTTTGTGCAAGAACAGTCATTGAGTCTTCAGTGCTTGCGAATGTTTGTGGACTGGAAGTTAGAAATGTTGAGGAAGCAAGATGAAAGCCTTTTGGTTTAAGTCTTGTTGAGCCATATGTTTTTTTTAATTAGTTCTGTTGTTTCCTGCCGGGCGGTGGTCGCATGCTGTAACCCCAGACTTGGGAGCAGAGGAAGGATTTGAGTTTCAAGCCAGCATGGTTACCGTGCGGAGTTGGACAGCTCGGAACAAAGAAATGTTCGAAAAAACAAAAAAAAAAAAAAAAAATAAGATTCTGTGGTTCTTGTTGGCTGGAGCTGAAGTATCAGCTATGATTAACAAAATACCTTTCTTTTGCTGGAATACTCAATGTCAGTCAGCTGGAGCTGAGAATTTAACAGTGATTAAGAAGAGACCAGAATTATTGAAGTGAAATCTTCTAGGAAGTGTTTCCTGAGAGCATACATAAGCTGTGTTTCAGAGGTGTCCAAGGTTGTACATCATACTGGCAGCTGAACTTGGTAGTTTAAATCACTTAGGCAGTTCTAGTTTTAAAGGCATGAAGGTGTCATAGAGAGCAGCTGGGCCTCGGCTTTGTGAGAGGCTAGGGGAGGCCACTGGTGAAGGTTCAATCACACTGGGATTGAAGTCCTATGATTGAAGAGGTTATGGAGAGTTAAGGCTTGGCACCATAAAGATAGGCTATGGGAAGCTATTAGTGAAAGTTCAGTCTAGCTGCAGCAGAAGGCCCCAGTATTTTGAAGATGTAAGTACCTTGCGATGACCACCAAGAAGAGCAGTGGAGTGGAGCCAGCTGGAGCTTATACAACAAGCTATGTGTTGCAGAGGCCAGAGCCAGAGAGGTGAGCTATGTCACTTGGAGGAACACAAAAGATCCTGAGTAAATCCCACTTATTTATACTTTTGGAGTTTGGTTTTGCTTTGATTTGTGACTTTGCCCTGGTTCTTCCCTCTTGAAGAAAGCATTTTAATTTTGACTTTACAGGAGTCTACAATTGAGAGATTGAGTTTTTAAAAGAAATTTTAGTTAAGAGACTTTGTACTATTAGAGACTGAATTTTAATATGTTTGAATGTGTAAAAAACTGGGACTTTTTAAGTTTGTAAATGTTTCATTTTGTAATGTCAATATTAATGTGTGATCTTGGAGTTGGAGAAGAAAGGAAAGGTTGTGGCCTAACAGTGAGGTATTTCTGTGTCAGGTTGACAAGGGGTCAGTGGTGCTGGCTACTTTTATGTCAACCTGACACAAGCTTCTGAGAGGAGGTAGCCTCAACTAAGAAAATGCCCCCATAAGATCAGGTTGCAGCCAAAGTTATAAGGCACTTTTTAAAACCAGTGATTGATGTTGGAAGAGCCAGCCCATTGTGGATGGTGCTACCCCTAGGCTGGTGAGCCTGGGTTCTATAAGAAAAGTCAGGCCAAAAACAAGTCACAGGAGCAAGACAGGAAGAAGTACATCATTCATGGTCTCAGGCTCCAGATTCCCGTTTGAGGACCTGTCCTGACTTCTATCAGTGCTGAATAATGATACTGAAGTGTAAGCCAATAAATCCTTCCCCTCCAGCTTGCTTTATAGTCATGGTGTTTCATTACAGCAATAGAAACCCTAAGACAATAGGTAAGTGGGTGTTACTCCCTTACAGCTTTAATATTGTTTGTTTGCTTTGTATTCCTGACATCTTGATTACAAAAACAGAGAAGTTCTTCTCTGAATATGTCTATTTAGATTTTATATGCTTTCTTGTGGTTGAGTATCTATTTCTTTCTCTAGATTTGGAGAATTTTCAGTCATAATTTCCTTAAATTGATTCTCTATACATTTATATTTGATCTCAGCCTCTTCCTCTGTCTTATGGATTCTTAGGTTTGGTCTTTTGGTCATAAGAGTTCTTGGATGTGTTTCCATGTCAGTATCTGAATGCTGATTCCCATCTACCCTGTGCCCAGTGCTGCTGGTTTTCTTTCTTCTGCTTTGTTGGTATCACTTTCTATAATTTTAAAAACATATTTTAGATTCAGTATTTAATGTACATGAATGTTTTGCCTGCATGTATGTATACATGGTGTCCACAGAGGGCAGGAGAGGAAATTGGTCCCCATGAAACTAGAATTATGGATGGTTTTAGGCTTTCATGCGGTGCTAGAATCAAACCTAGGTCCTTTATAAGAGCAGTGAGTACTCTAAGATGCTGAGCCATCTCTCTAGCCTCAGAATTTATTTTTATTTTCAAACAAGTGTGATGGATATTCTTGGTTGTCAACCTGTCTACAACTGGACTTAAAACCCAGTGACTGGATACACTTGAGTAGGTTTTTTCTCAATTAATCACTTACAGTTGGAAGACCCAACTTTATTCTGGATCTTTTGGGTGGGAAGACCCACCTTTAGTCTTTAATCTACACTTTCTGGTGGCAGTCTATGTAAAAGACATGGAAGAAGGAAAGGCTTGCTTTTTGCCTCTTTGCCCTTGCTTTTGCTGGCAAGTTTATTCCTTTACTGAAATTTGAGCCTACTTCAGGATTCTGGCATATACTGAAGATCAGCTGAGACATCCAGTCTCAAATGCTGAACAACCACTGGATTCTTTGGCCTTCCATTGATAGACAGACATTGTTTGGGCTAGCTGGATCACAGTCTGCAAGTCACTGTAATAAATAAATAAATACATCCTGTATCAACAAATACATAAATTTCAATCTATCAGTTCTATTCTTTTAGAGACCCCTAATACGATAAGTGTGTATGTGTTTGAGTATATTTTGAGTACAGTGCCCACATAGGGCAGAAGATATTGAGTTTTTTGGACTTGGATTTACAGGAGGTTGTCAGCTGTCTGACATGGGTACCAAGAATCCAACTCTTGATTTTCTATAGGGGTCGTATTCACTCCTCACTCCTATCTGCTGAACCATCTCTCCATCCCCTCCACTGTTACTTGACTCATTTGAGTTTTTCACTTTCAGTGCATTTTTTCCATGTCACTCCTGTTTTCCAACCATTTCCCCCTTCTCATTTCCTCTCTAGAGCCTGTAGCCGATTAATTTGCTTGTTTGCATCCTCTTTCATGTCACGGATACTTCTGTTCAGATCTTTTTTACATTTTCACCTATCATTTTACCCATGTCCATGTCTTCAAGTTCAACACTTGTGGAATTATATTGGAGGAGTTGTTTTGCTGTGCCTTTCCATTTTCCTGTGTTTCTGTTACAATTTTTGCATTTGTTGGTTTGTGTTGTCTCCTCTAGATTTTCGGGGGATGAGGGTGGAGATTTTCTTTTTTTCTTTCTTTTTTTTTTGTTTTTTTGAGACAGGGTTTCTCTGTATAGCCCGGGCTGTCCTGGAACTCACTCTGTAGACCAGGCTGGTCTTGAACTCAGAAATCTGCCTGCCTCTGCCTCCCAAGTGCTGGGATTAAAGGCGTGTGCCACCACTGCCAAGGGTGGAGATTTTCTTACTGAGCTTTTTCCAGTACAAGGCAAGGATGAAACAAACTTTTGGGGAGCAATATTCTGTATTTGTCTTTCTTGGCTATCACAGATGTAGCCTGTAGCCCTCTATCTTATTTGGAAGTTCAGAAATAAGCCTTCACATTACTAAGGAATTAGATTACCACAGAAGTATCTAATCACTCCAAAAGTGGTTCTTAGTGTGGCAGAAGAACTGTGCAATGTTTACCCCTTATACATGGCTCCCATAAGATCTCACTCCTAGGGATCCCCAGTTTCCTCAGCTGATGGCCAAGTGCCCCTTGTGGAAGTATATAATTTTAAAACAATTATTCAATACTGTGACTTACTAATTATCCACAGTATAAACATGATTGGTCAACAGTGAGGCTCTTAGTTCAATCTTCTAAAGCCCACATTTAAAGAAGCTGTGTCGAACGGCTTGATGGATAATAATCCTAGGTTGGAAATGTACAGAAAGGTTCCTTAGGCAGAAAGAGTGTATGGGACAGAGGGGCTGGAGAACACCACCAAGGCCCTCTAAATCAACATATAAACTTATGAACTAAAGCAGCATGCCAAAAGCTTGCACGGGTCTGTACTAAATAGGGTGCTAGAATTGAAAGGAGAAACAGACATATGCCCTTCCAACCCAGAGTCTACTTCTACTTGATAACCACTTGCAAATGAACTTTTCCTTTCCTCCAAGGAAGCCTCACTAAGGAAGCTGCAGTAGATGGACCAGATGGATAAACCCAAGGGCATCTTTGGAGGTTCACTGTCCCATATATCAGAGGTTTCCCTTTTTAAAGTTTTTTTTTTTAATTTTTTTTTATATATAATATATACAATTACATATTTTTCTTTTTACCCTACAGATCCTTTGCACTATATTACAGTTTACAGTTTATTGTTTTTTTTTGTTTTTTCGAGACAGGGTTTTCTGTGTAGCCCTGGCTGTCCTGGAACTCACTCTGTAGACCAGGCTGGCCTCGAACTCAGAAATCCGCCTGCCTCTGCCTCCCAAGTGCTGGGATCCAATGCGCCACCACTGCCCAGCTCAGTTTAGTGTTTTATGGGATTCCTGAATGTGTGAACCAGTGAGCTTGTTTCTTGTGCTTTTCTTTGTTTTTTTTTTTTTGGTTTTTTCGAGACAGGGTTTCTCTGTATAGCCCGAGCTGTCCTGGAACTCACCAGGCTGGCCTCGAACTCAGAAATCTGCCTGCCTCTGCCTCTCAAGTGCTGGGATTAAAGGCGTGTGCCACCACTGCCCAGTTCTTGTGTCTTTTCTCAAGCTCTTTTCCTTGTCTGTTTTGTGAAATTCCGATGTGTTCATCTTTAAATCTTATATTATCCCATAATCGCTTAGGCTCCTGTGTGTTTTCTCCAGGATACAGAAAGGGTGGATCAGATAGAAGAGGTGGGAGGAACTTCGAGAAGCAGAGAGAGGAAACTAATCAGGACACATTATGTGAAAACAAACAAACAAACAAAAAAAACCCAAACCCTTTCAATAAAAGAAAAAAGTAGTTGTTTTAAAACTCTTACCTTTAAATTTCAGAGTATTTTTCATTTACAAGTCTGTTTCTACTTAACTTTCTGATTTTTTTGCACTTATCTCATGCCAGCATATTGTATGTGTATGTACACATGCGTGCACAACAGATATTGTCCAAAGCTATTTCAAAACACTATCTTGTTCAGTCAGGTACTACTTGCTGGACTTGCAGTTCCTGGCTTTGTATCTGGAACCCTGAAATTTAATAAGCATAAAATCTTTGCCTGTATAACCTAATTTCTATAATAGTGGTAATATTTTTATTTTAGCAACAGAACCTATAGCTTTTGTTGGTTATATTTAACTCTAGATACTCATGGAAAATGTAGCAAATATGTACTATTAATTTCAATTTTTAAAAAAGTCAGAAAGAGCTTATTCTAGAAGAATGTACTTATTTAGGAAGCCTGAATAGATTAAATGAAATTCATATTTAAAAGAACTTTAGAACAAAAAAACATAATTTCAGCTTAATCAGACATTACCAGGGGAGGCAGTATTTTGGTATGTAGATATATTTTGAATATTTATATTCATAGCAATCAATGTCATGAGGAGATCTTAAGCTCCATGTAACTATTAGATAGCAATAAAAATAATAAAAATGGCCTTATGGAGGAAAATATGTGGCTTCTTTATAAAAATCTGATTCTGATTTCTTAGTCTCATGGAGAAAAACTACAACAATTATTTTGTCAGCTGCTAGCCAAGATATTTTTAAATAATGTTTTATTAAACTTTTATAGTTAAAATATAATTACATCAATCTTCCCCTCCCCTTGAAATCTTTTAACTTCCTATTTTTATCAGCTCAGCCATTCCATACCTAGCGACCACTCTTAGAGCATTGAACTGTAGCCCTGGAGAAAGCTAGTTTTCTGAATCTATCCCTTGGGTCAAATAGATAAAATTCAGTGTTCTCTTGAAACAGCACGTCTTCAATCTCACAGGGCTTTGGAACTATTCTAAAGCAGGTAATATTGAAAAACATTCACTTTTACAATAGTATGTGCTGTATATGGTACCCTAAGTCTGTATCTTATGTTCTTTTTTCTCCATTACAATAAATCTCTGAGGGATATTACAGACACCTTCCTTCCGCAGAACTAATTTCCTAACGTTGTCAAGTTATGTGCAGTTCTCAGGGCTTTATTTTCTGCTTCTCAGTATCAAAGTTTTGACTTGCTTTAGTTTCTATCTGGAATGGGGTTAGGTCCTTTTGAGCTCAAGTCCCTGCTGCCCACTTAGCAGCAGAACCTGCGGGCACTCTTTTCCATCTCCTAATTCCAAGTAATCTTTATTTTCTGCTGTAGTGTAGGGTTCTTCAGTCTTAGATATTCATCTCCCAATGTGCTGTTTAAGGTTTCTTTGCCTCTTAGCATGCTTAAGCCTGTCTGTTATTAAATTAAAGCAATATGTAAATAATTTCAATTGTTATCATTCAAGAATCTGAGACTTCTAGTGGTAAGATAAACTACAACAAGAAATAATGATGCAGCTCATTCATTACACCTTTCAAAGGGATATGTAGGCCAAAACCTAACCCTTGGCTTGCTAAGCTGTCTTGTGGCACTGTATTATCAGAAGAGGTGCCTAACTGGTAACTCTCACTGGGACTCTATGATGTCTAAAATACTTCAGAAGAATTACAGTTTGCTTACTTATTTTCTATTCTGAATGGCCATGGGAATTTGGTGTTCTTAAAAAAAAAAAAAAAAAAACCAAAAAGCAAAAAGTAAAACCACACAGTAGATGCTATTTTAAGAATTATCTTTCCTTATGTACAGATGAACTAAAACCAGATGTATATTTTTCAGCATAAATATGCTACACTCCCAGGATGAGAGCAAATAGATCCGAAAAGGTGTTTAAAGATGCACTGTCAATGCGATGTATCTGCTGAGTTCTATTAAGCAGGCTATAGCTGTATAATGAGGAGACAAATGCAAAGCAGTTTCCTGCTTTTTAAAGAAAGGCGCTGTTTTATCAATGGCTTCTTCATTTGTCTGTATGTGTATTCGGAAACTTTAAAGAACTGCTTCAAAGACTCTAGTGAAACAATGTGGTGCTCAACTCAGCATTGGCTCCTTCTGCATGGGAGAAAACCCAGCAGAAGAGCAAACATTTGACAAGCTCAGAAAAAGATTACACGCTGGAAATAATGGTCATGAAGTCTACAGACATTTTCAAATGACGTAACACACATTTACACAATCTATGTTCAACTTTCTATAGTTATTTACAAGGGTGCTATTTCATTTATTTAAAAAAGAAACAAACCTCATTTTTAACCAAAGAATGTAGGTAAGGATTAAATGCTTAATTAGTTTATGTCCAATCCCTTTAAGGTTCTGGTAAACACAACAGCAAATGTTCTATCTTATCTAAAAACAAACAGTGGGACCAAAGGGAAAAAAGTAATCAGTGTTCCATAATGGTAAGAGGAACCCTGTATTTTAGAACATGAGACCTGCCATGCTATAAATCTCTAACAGAGCCACTCTATGAAAACAGAGCATTTAAGCATATTTTGATGTGACCATTTCATTTGTGTGAATAATGAAAATTTAAATGTATGTGTATTATCTTATATACACATTTCAATTATTTAATGATTACCCATTAAGTAAAAAAATTGCAGAAAAGAACAAGAAGGCATTTGTAGAAATTAAATTATCTCTTCAATAATCAGATATAGAAATTCTGAATTTAAAAGTCACATACTTAAAATCAACTAAACTGGCAGAAGTATTTCTTAAAACAAAAGCATGCGAAAAAAATCACTGCATGATTGTTTATTTAAAATATGACTCTGGACGTAAATACATATGGGCTTACATAATATGTGGTTATTCATATAAACTTTCAATTAAAATGCTCAATAGTTCATCCCCGCAGCCTTTTGATTTTAATAAACATGATAGTAAATTTTCTTTCTTATGGAAAGTATTTAAAGCCTTTGAATCTTGATTTGTGAAGAGATTACTAAAAAATAACTTAGCTACACCAAAGAAAAATATTGTTTGTAATGTCACAGATTTCTCCATGGCAAAATAGTCATATATTGCTATTGCACAATTTATAGATACAGGTTACTGTGTGTATATAAACTCTCTATAATGACAGTGTTTTCACTGTACCTTGCTCACTATACTTAAAATATGAAATACAATTACAAAACCTTTAACAATACACTTTTATAATAAAAGTATCCTGAGGATATTACAAAATTCATTTACCAGCCCTCGTTTCTTTCCTTTGACTCTTCAATTCCTAATAGTTTTCCATATTTCATTACATAAAAATGGTCATTTCTGGTTATAACTAAAAATAAATTTGAGCTAAATAGTATGTAACTGTCCCTTAAACACTTATTCTACTGTCAGTCACATTGGCTAAAAATCAAGTATTTTTCCCAAGTTTTTTTTTTTTTTTTTTTTAATAATTCTGAATCAGAAAAGATATAGCATAAAACAGACAGAAATAGGGTTAGCATATTTACGATAGAGGCATTGTAAATTTTAAATATTTTGGTCAAATTTTATAATAAAATAATGTTTTGGCAAAAATAATAAAATATAACATTTATTTCCTATCAATGTAGATCTGTAGGGCACTGTACATTTGTAAATACTATAATTTGACTTTTCACATTTGTTTCTAAAAACACTGCTATAACATTTTCAGAATTTTTAGACTAAATGCATCTTAAAAGAAATAAAATTAAAACAAAATTTAACTAAAATGTCTGATCATCAAAACTGGTGACAAATTTATAATAAAAATGCCTGTGTGCCACACAACATCTTTATTGCCTACTGAGACTTATTTGATTCAGTATCTTTAAATTAATAATAATTTTAAAACTCTTCTTAAAAGTGATGTTAAGATTAAAATAATTTTAAAAACTTAAAAAAAAAAACAGTTGCAAGAGAAGTTTTATACCTGTGGCAGTAGATGTTATGGCACAAAATACATGAAAAGACTTATGTTTCTGTATATACAATATCAAGTAAGATGTGTAAGATATATATATATATATATATATATACACACACATATGCACACATATATACATACACATAAATACATTTATATACACACATTTGGGTTATAGAGGGGAAAGAGGAAAACTAATAAACTCTTGGACTCTTTTATTGCTGAAGTCCCGATAGCAGTTTTAGTGGCGATGTCATATCTGTATCTATATAAACCTTTCATTATTAACAGGAAAAGAATTAGCACTGTGTGTCAGGGAAGTGAGAGGGTGGTGAGTTGGGTAGTGAGTTTATCTTGGGCACCTGTCTTAAGCGTTTCACTTCATGGTAAAGGTGGACTTCATGCAGCCGTGTTTGCACAGAGTTTATAACAATGAGAAAACAAAGTTCCTTTAACACGATGGCATATTTACTAAAATATACTATAAATAAGTATGAATACAGCATTACTTATACATTCTAACATCCTATGTTAGGCAATAAGATCTAATGCTAAATGACTTGTTATCTTTTAAGGCATCAGTGCATCAAGGGCAAAGCTCTATAAAATAAATATGAAAACAAGAAAGCATTAGTTTATCCACGGTGCAGGTGATTATTGTGCACTGCATCTGCTTGCCACTTCTACAAAACAGGTAATAAACCATATATCCTCTTGTGAAAATGTTATAACATAAATTTCACATCATTTTTCAACACCTCGTTTAAAGGGCTAAACTGATCTGGCAGTATCCTCATTTTCATTGTTCCATCAGCTCCACAAGAGAAAATGTGATTTGCTGGTCCTGTCTCAATCTGCATGACTCCAGTTCCAATATTTCTAAAAATAGACTGTCGAGCATGTTCATTGATAAAGGTATGGAGAAGACTAAAGGTAGAAAGACTCCAAATCTGAAAGATATAAAAAGGAAAAAAGAAAAATGAGGCTGGTGATTGATTTAAAAATCCAAAATAAAATGTGTAGGTAGGACATTTCTAAAACAAGGATGGTCATTATCTGTGTGAGCTGTGATCACAGTCTCCTGATTCTCTATAGGCTATAACATATATCATCAACTGCTTTTTTTTTTGTTACTCAAAGTCCATCCATTGAGAGTAAGAATTATTGCTAATAATGCACTGAAGATGCCACGACACATGCAAAAAACTTCATTAACTACAGAAAAGGGGGAGAAAACCCTATTCTGGGAAAATCCCAAAAAAATCCTGGATTTCCCTGTAGCACTTCATCTTGTGAACAATCCTCTGCTCTATTTAGGCTAGCTTATAAAATGAATTATCCAAAATTCTAGCCATGTGATTTTTGAGCGTGTAATTCTACTTTGTTATAAAATTTCCTCTCAGTTTTTGCTTTGTCTTGTTTCTTTCTCTGAGAGTGGTGAGAATTGAAACCCTGGCCGTCTTTACCTGCAGCAACAAGTTGAAATAAAAAAGTGTCTTCAAATCAAAGAAAAATAGTTCTGCTAGCATATATTCAGCTAACCGCGAAATTTAGTAAACATATAACTAAGAATAGAATAATAATATCTGAAATATATTTAGATCCATAGAAAATTTAATTCTATTTTTTTTAAAGTATAGAATAGAGTTTATTCAGGGCATGGGAAGAGGAGTTAAGAGGGTAGTAGAGGCAGAGAAAGGCAGAGAGGAATGGAGAAAAGGGGGAAGGAAAGCCAAGAAAAGAACAAGAGATCAAGGGAGCGAAATTTAATTCTTAAGCATTAATTAAGCATGTTTTAAAACTAGTAAAAAACTAAAATTGAAAGTTAAAAGTAATTCCATTCATTAAAGGATTTATAGCATTGTTGGCTAAAGGATTTATAGCATTGTTGGCTACGATAGAACTAATTCAACTATTATTTAGAGTATGCTGGTATGATAAATATAAAGGCCTAAGTTTCTAATCGTTTTCATATTATAGATACCATGTATCAACTATGTTTACCTTTATATTGCCTTCTGCAGATCCTGTAACAAAGTACTCTTCAGTTGGATCAATCGCAATGGCTTTAACAGGGGAATCATGGCTCTGAAAAAGCTGCCTCTGTTGTCGTTGTCGAAGGTCAAATATACATGTGAAACCTTTTCTGCCACCTGATATTAGTACTTGATGTTTGGGAGCATATGCTAAAACTGTGGCTCCACTATCATGGCAGGTAAAAGCTGTGAAGGTCAAAAACAAAAAGGTTAAAACCACTTAGTAATGAAACAGACTTCTTTTTTTTTTTTAAAGATTTATTTATTTATGTATATGAATACACTGTTGCTCTCTCAGAGAGACCAGAAGAGGGTATTGGATCTCATTACAGATGGTTGTGAGTTGTAAGCCACCATGTGGTTGCTGGGAATTGAACTCAGGACCTCCAGAAAAGCAGTCAGTGCTCTTAACCACTGAGCCATCTCTCCAGCCCCAGCAACAGACTTCTATGAGGTGGTTGAGATGGAATAAGCAGACTTACTTTCCTGCCTAAGCCAACTTAAAAACCAATGCAATATAAGAAATGATTTGATACACCAAGCATGAGACAATGAAGAGTGACTGTGGAGAGAAGAAAACAGGGGTAGACATAGGGCTGTTCCAGCAAGCTGCCTACAGTTCTGTGTCAGAACATAAAGAAAGGGAGCTGACTCAATAGCAGCAAATGGTTGAACAGTATCTATTATATAAGTGTGACAATTTATAAATATACATTTATAAATATTATAAAGCTGCTAAGAACGTTCTTGCACAAGCCTTTTTGTAGCTTTCACATATAAAACAATACATACAGGTGGATCATTAGGTACATGTTTAACTTTATTATAACTCTAAGTTTTTCAAAGTGGGTGTTACCTTGTCGCTCACTGAATGTGCTTTTCCTGATTACTTTATCTTGATCATATTTTTACAAGCGTAGTTACCATTCAAATAATGAGAAAAAGACTGTTTAAAAATCTTGTATACATCGTAACTGTTCATCAAACTGTTAAGTGTTAAATGTAAAAATTCACCTCCAAACCACCACCTAGTTTTTCCTGTTGTTTTGTTTTGTTTTCCTAGAAGTTTGTGATTTACATGTAGCTATACAACCAGTTTCTGGATAAATTTTGTGAAAAGTGAGGTCTCTGTTAAACATATTTTTGGTTGTTTTATATCACTATTCAATTCTTTTAGCACTATATTGACAACTTTCTTTCTTTCTATACTGAATTCTTTTGTGCTTCTGTTAAAGTCTATGATATATAAGGGAGCCTAAGAGATTCTCTATTCTTTTCAATGCTCTATTTAACTTTTTAAAAAGCCACTGTCACAATGCCTGATTTATTGCAGCTTCACATTAATTTCGGATTAGGTAGTATGAGACCTCTGACTTTGTTTCTCTTCAGTATTTTGTTGATTATTTGCTATTTTCATACAAACTTTAGAATCTGTTTATTGTTATATACAATTTCCTTGAATTTCATAAGAACTCTGTTGAATCTATAAAGTTGGGATGAAGTGGCATTTTAAACAAAATTAAATTTTCAATGCTTATACTTGGGTCATCTTCTATATTAATTTAGATCTTCTTTGACTTCTTTAATTATTTTTGTCCCTGTTCACAAACACATCCTGTATGTATTTTATTTGACCAATGCCTAAGTAATTATTTTGGGCATTAATATGATAAGACCTTTAAAATTTCAAATTACATTATATTCACTGTTGGTACAGAGGAAAGCAGCTGGTTTAGTATACTGCCCTGAGACCTTGATGTATATTAGCTCTAGGAATTCTCTATTAGATTTTTTTATATAATTATATCATGTAAAAGATAGCTTTATTTTTTTCCCTTCTATTCTGCATAGCTTTTCTTTTTTGCATACTGTTGCTAGAACATCCAATACAGTGTTGTACAGGAGTGGCTAGAGGGTACATAGTATGAGGTACTTGATGTTTAGGTCTCTGTACTTGCCCAATGGGCTAGCACATACACGGCTGCAAATATGCATGTGCATACATACAGATACACTGTTTATTTATTTAAAGATTTATTTGTTAATTGCACATATATATGTATATATGTGTGTCTATATATATATAGACATATATATATGTCTATATATATATCACACACACACACATATATATATACATATATATACATATATACACACACACACATACCATGTGCATATGTCAGAAGAGGACATCAGATTCTTTGGAACTAGAGTTACCTATGATTGTAAAGCACATGTGGACACTAGGAAAAGAACACAGGTCCTCTGCAAGAGCAACAAGTGCTCTAAACCACTGAGACATCTTTCTAGTCCCAACATATGGCTTTAATAATATCTTTGTCCCATTGTCTCTAGTTAATCATGAGTATCAGTTTGTCTTCAAACCCTGATATCATGGGCAAAATTAACCTTGCAATCTGATAACATGTACTATTAAACACAAATCTCTTTTGAAATTATTTTTAATTTATGATTTTTTTGAGATAGTCTCCTATTGTTCAGGCTCAAATTCTATGATGCAAAGGATAACCTTGAACTTCTGAGTGCTGAGATTACAGACATGTATTAACATGCTATCTGGTGCTAAGGTTCACACCTAGGGCTGTGTATATGCTAGGCAAGCATTCTCCAAATGAGCTACATTTCCAGTTGTAGCTTCAGTTTATAAACTGCCTTCAAAACTTACCATGGACTAAACTATTGGCAGGTGCTACAAGCGTGTCCCATAGACATATGTTTCTGGGGAAAAAAAAAAGGATTTCTTTTAACTGACAGAAAAATAGAATAAAAAAAAATAAGCCTAATATTAAACACTTGACCTTTGTTCAAAGGAATGTTTTTGTTGTTAATATATAAAAATTGTATACATAACATTCTCATAAAAAACTGCTAACTTCCAAAACTGAGTAATGTTTTAATTAGCATGCACTTACAAATAAGATTTACTGAAGGCTGACTACAGAAATTACTTCATGTATTTACTGATTTCCCAATTTATCAGCTGAATAATACACAAGTCATAGGAAATGCTAGTTAATATATCAGGAAGCATATATATATACACACACACATGGACTTTCTACTAAACACGGGTCAGAGTCTACAGCTTTGAAAGCTAGTTTCTAGTACACACTGAGGCTTACAGATGATCACCAGAAGCTTGGCAAGCTCAGGGTCCTGACCAAAGAGCTTAGATGCTCGGCATGAGTACATGGAGTAAAAAAGACAGAGATGGTCATGCCAACTAGCAGGTTGACCTGAGTCCCCTATGTTCTTGTGAAAATGACCTACCTAGTAATTATGGCATGGTGAGGACCAGACAAGTTAACTAAATAATATGGCCAATAAGTAAATAGTACCTTTTCAGCTTCAAATTTTCTCAATATATAGAAAATAAAATACAAAGAAATGTTCATTTCACCAACAACCACATCCTTTCTTCTAAAGTTTCAATACGAGAGCATTAAAAATAAGAATAAATAAATAAATGGGGGAAAAAAAGAATGGTTTTTGTTTTAAATGATATTATAATTTCCCAAGCTTTATGCCACTAAAAATGCTTTATGAAAAAATCTTTATGATAAAAATTCCTAAGGCATAATACCGAGAGACAAAGGAATACACAACAATAAATAAATTTAGCTATCCATATACACTTCATTTCAGCTACGTCTCTTACCTATTGTCACTTGAAAGACCAGCTGTAGCTATCAGAGAGGAGGAACTAACGAAGACAAAATCATTGGCTGTCTTGTTATGACACTGCCACGCCTGGAATGGTTATAAACAATGCATGTTACTGTTGCTAGTCGAATTTTACTGTTGCTAGACCAAATACATGTATAACTCAAATGTGATCATGTTCTTTATGTCTCTTAAAATAATTTCTATCTTTCTATCTTCTGAACTTTTAAAAAGGTTGGAGAATACAAGGAACTTTCATGTTGACTTTCCCCCATTCTGTAAAAAATACATACAGTTCCTGAACCATACTTTTCACTTTTGTTCAACCAACATCTTAAAAGGCAAACATACAGAGGTTAACTTCAATACCCACCTAGATCTAGTTAAGTGGGAAAAAACAACAACAAAGCTGTAGGATTTAAGATTATTTTAGATGTAAGTATCTTTGTCAAATTGGCATTATGTATTTTTCAGAAACATTTAAATTTTTACATAATTGTTCAAAAATAATAAAAAGTTACTATAACAAAATTAGAAAGTTCACAATACTTCTGAATATTCAATCAAACTTACTATGATACAGTTTATCAATTAAAAAAGAAAGGCAGTTGTCTCAAGTAGTCTTTTCTCTGGAATATAAATGTACATATTTCAAACTGTAGCCTAATAAATCTACGAGGAAAAGAACTGACTAAATCCTTTCCAAGTTACCCTAAACAATCCTCCCTTGTGTTTATTTAGATCAATACTGAACTCTAACTTTTAACCTCAGGTGAATCAACAGAATCATACTGAATAATCTTAATCTTTTTAAAATACATACTATTTATGTTTAGTTCTCTAAAGGGCTTTATTGAAGAACAGACTAAGTAATACGTTTTTAATCTCTGTAGGCAAATTTTTATGAAGAATGCACACTCTTAAACAGATGAAAACAAGAGTCAGCAGCAAGATGCCCTTTGTACTATGTTCATAAGTAAGAGCTAAGTAAGGAAAATAATATGATACACCTGCTAATCATCTTAATTAGGTAGAACACTGATTTACAGCTCAGTGATGTTAGAAAAAGGTCCAGTACTTTCTGTGAGTCTCTGAAAATATGGTGCTGTACCCATTAACTTTCTAGTTTATTCAGTAATTTTCACATATTACAACAGGAGCCTGTAGTAGTGACTGAACAGGTAAGACTAGATGTATTTTTATTTATTAATTTTAATACTATTTGTTTCAAACATGCCTTGGATTTTAAACATAAATTTCCAGGTTTTATATATATGTAGGAATTTTTTTACTTACCAGATATGGCTTAGGCATGCTCCCAGTAACTGGGCAACATTTCCAGTTTGTTTGGTACAAACTTAAATATCCATCAGCATCAACAATTCCAAACTTTAAGAAAAAATTCAAATTATTAATTCAAATAAAAGCATACATTTATCTTTATCCTCAATGTGACACAATGTATAGCATTTGATTGATAAAGACTGTGTACCTTTTAATTTTTTTATATACCACATTAAGAAAAATTCCAGTGTAGAAAGAAGCAAACATAGTTAGGTAATGTGTACCACTAGTGTATATAGTTCTTATAACTTTTCTAAAAATGATTACTGAATTAATTATTAAGACACACAAAACCTTTTTGTAAATATAAATATATGTGTTCACAAAACAAAAATAACAAAATAAGGTCTTTCAAAAACATGCAATTTGAAAACTACATAAATAAGATGACCTGTCATGGTACTACACACTTGTGATTCAACCCTTTAGAAGGGTGAGGATGGAGAATTGCTCAGTTCCAGGATAGCATGGTCTACATAATGACGACCATGGCACACTGAACTACAAGTGTGAGACCCTGTGTCAAAAAACCCTAAAAGCACAAAACAAAAACACAAAAAACAAAACAACAACAACAACAACAACAAACCCTTCAAGCACAAAGCAAAAATACACAAATAATAGAAAGTAAAATAAGAATTAATTATCATAGTCAAATAATTCTTTTGTTGAATCTCAAGGTAAATTTAATTGGGAAGACACTGAATTAAGTATAGGAGAATGTGATACAGACCTCACAGGTTAAAATAGCTAACTTTTTAAAAAAGATATTATAAAAATGCTTACATGCTAGTAAAGGGGCTCACACCTATAAACCCCAAGCATTAGGAGGTTAAAGCAGAAAGAATTAAGAATTTAAGTCCAATATGAGCCACAGAATGAGACCCTGTTTTAAAAAAAACAAAAACAAAAACTGCATGCTTAGAAAGTATATAAAAATCATGTCTATTCTGGACTCCGGACTTTTTCTAACTCTAGATCAATCACCTATCATAACAAGCTGATTATTTCCTGTAAGATTTCTTTTTATGAAAGATATCTTTTTAAACATTTTCATAGTAAATTGAATAATATACAGATACAAATTTACATTTTAAGTTTATTTTAACTATCTTCATCAAGACATACACATCTAGCTATTCTTGTACTGGGTGGTACTGCAGAGTATAGTTGTCTTATAACTGTAAACTTTCTTTTATAGACAGTTTTCAACTTACTCTATTATAAAAGGTGTTGCTTTGAACATTCATATAAATATACACCTCTTTATAATGAAATAGACTAGATATTTAGAGTTGGGATTGCTTTGCATCAATTAAATTGAAACATGAAGCTGGCAAGATGGATGACCTCATTTTGTTCCCTGGGACCCACATAGTGGAAAGGAAGGAAACCCCGTAAGTTGTCCTTAGACCTCCACATATGAGCCACAGTATGCTCTTGCCTTCCTCCCACAAAGTTCAAAAAAATATAAAAAGTTGAAAATTGAAGGTAAAATCAATTTTAAGAAAAATATTTTAAACTCACTACTTATTAATTCTTATATATTAATAACACTAGGAACTATCAAAATTTAAAATATTTACCAAGTTTTAATTTTCAGTGATGATTACTGAACACATTGAAGTTTTGGTAAACTTCACATTGTTTATTTACTACTCTAATGTTTTCTGAAATTGTGGTAGCCTATTATTTTTATATTTGTTTTACCTTCTCACTATCTAGCCCTTTCTTTTAGTTTATCCTGTTTTCTGGAGTAGAGCTAGACTTGCTCTTCAGCAAGGATAAACATGGAATATATACTCAAATAGTATAAATTTGAAATACAGTTTGGCTGACCATCAACTCTTTTCTCATTCCTTACCTAATGGAATTTTATAAATATAGCTCTACTAATTGTAATTTTTTTCCATTTTAATTGGAAATTTTGAGTAGCCTGATTCCAATTATTTGAAAAGGTAAATAACATTTACACTCCATTTCTTTCACATTTATGGGACTATTTCTTTATACTTGATTCAAAACAAAACCAAGTAACTATGATATGTGTACATATATCTGTCAATATATCTTAGTACTAGGCAGTCCCTTTTTTTGTGAAATTATATTCTTTGTTTTCAACAAATATTTATTAATCCTTCAAGTACTGCTTTCTCCTACCATTTTGATTTTTCTAAAACATTTTCTGAACTATTTCCCAGGAGATAATTTCTTATTTGTTACTTCCTCAACATACATACATATACATACTTGTTTTTTAAACGTATGTTCCCTGATCCTCATTTTTGAGAACTATGTTTTTAATTTGTACAAACTATTGCCTGTTCTATGCTGTTTCATACTAGCCTGTTTTATTGATAGCATTTCTGAATTGCTTAAGAATTAACTCCTCATGTTATTTATTAGTAATATCTTAGTTGTTGAAATTTCAATTTTTTGAGTACCCAATTCTATCTGTAATTCACAACCAAACTGATTTACATAATTGGGATGGACTTCTCTACCATTTACTCAGGCTGCTTCCTTAATAAAGGATAGAGTACGTATAGATCTTGTGCTATTTAGTTCCAACACATGGTTAAAGTGAAAGAAAAGTTAACTGCTTAGCAAGATACCTGGTAGGCAGTGAGCTAAAGGTTGTGTTTTACTTTAAAACAGACTATATGAAGAACTGTAGCAAATGTTAATGCTGAAAAATAAGCCAGACTGCAGAATCAAATTGTAGAAAGGTTTGAGTATCATATTGATGAATTTGGTAAAAGATACCTTGAAGGGTTTCTCAAAAAAAAAAAAAAAAAAAAAAGATATTACTTATTTTAACTATGTTGTTCAAATTATCACCTTATTAGGAAGATGATATATCAAAGGAACTATGGATTGACATACACAAACTAGAAACAACAGCACACAGTCAACTAAAATGGAAAGCATAAAAACATAGTATTTCAGACTACACTTATTAAGCACTTATAATGTGCAAAATCTGAAATCCAAGATGGTCTGAAATCAACTTTGTGGGCACCATAATAGAAATTTAAGGAAAGAAAAAGGCTATTATCTAGGATTTGTGTAAACTTTTAGTGATGCGTGATCCTGAAGACAAATACCACTTTAAGCCCTTGATTTGAAATAAACAGCAATATGAGAAGTAATAGACAAGAAAGGGATGGTCTAGAGGTGTTTAGCCAACTTCTTTTAAAAAGGTAAATAAAATCTCATCATTTCCCTTTCTTTCCTTTCCTCCTTGCCCCACTTAAAATTTACGGCATTCTTTTTTTTTATTATTGTGACATATTTATGAATAAGCATATAAATAACTTGCCCAGTCTGTTTAGTGTTCGTGTATATATATGCTTTCAGGGATGACCATTTTGTATTGGATAATTACAAGCCTCATCCCTGGAAGATATCAATTTTTCTTCTTCTTCTTTTTTTTTTTTTGGTTTTTCGAGACAGGGTTTCTCTGTGTAGCCCTGGCTGTCCTAGAACTCACTCTGTAGACCAGGCTGGCCTCAAACTCAGAAATCTGCCTGCCTCTGCCTCCCAAGTGCTGGGATTAAAGGCATGCGCAACCATCGCCCGGCTGATATCAATTCTTCTCTTGGTAGTCATTAGTTGCCTATACTTATTTTTGTCTAGGGCCCTATGAAATTTCCCACTTCTTCATTAGTATGTCTATTGGTGTTGTTACTGTTTAGGTAGCCAAATCGCTTAGCTGTCATGGGTATACTTTTCCTGTCATTTCTAGGAGAAAATCTCACAGCACACCTCCTAGTAGTCACACGTTCTCTTAAATGGCTCTGTAACTAAAGGTTTGCCTACCATAAGGCCTTTGTTCTCCTTAATTCTGCTAGTAGAAAATATTAAAAGAAAATATAATGAACAATGGAACTGTAATGTCAAAATGTCCTACTAAAGCTGTGTGGCTAGTCCACAGTTAGCTGACATGTCATTCTACAGCAGTGCTTCTTAGGTTTTAAAATACATACAAAATCACAAATGCAGATGACTTAGACAGATCTACATAGCTGCTTGCTGCTTGGTGCTGAATAATCCTCTGAGTAGATTCCAGGAACTAAAGAGTTGGACATCACTGGTCAAAGAAATGTAAGATAGAGCACTGGGCCTTAGGGTGCATTTAAATTAAGTCTAGTAGTGATGAGTACCACATATTATAGAAGAATCAAGTGCATTTAAATGTTCTTTCAGAAGAATTAGAAGAATTCTTATGATTTAGTTAACACTCTCTTCAAAACCTCAAACTAGTGAATTTATACACCAACCTTTTTAAAAAAAAAAAAAATCATTTAATTCTCAATAGTACCTTATTTCCCTGGTAGTTAAACCTCATCCTTGTAATTCTTGAATTGCCACCAGGTCGGAAACAGGTTATCTGCTGAGAATGGCCCCATTCAAACATTCTGACACTTCCATCTTGAGCTCCTGTCAGATCTGCATTATAAGATGCATATTTACATATTTACATTAAAAATTACATATTTATTTTTAAAAGTTTTGAGAAAATTTATTTAACCCAATCTAGAATTATTTATCAGAGATATACCTAGGAAATAAATCAGTTCATTTATATAAATTTCCATTGTATTTTTCATTTTGTACAAGAAAAATAATATGATGTACTTTCATTTGACTGAGAGCATGTCTTCAAACAAAATAGTAAAAACCTATATTAGAAACATATGTCTATAAATTAAGATTCTTCCTAAAATATCGTAATGTCTTAAAAGCCTAAAACAATTTTATGATAAATATTTACTATAATTATTGTAATTATTAAAGAATAAACCTTTATCAGTTATACTATTAATGTTTAAATTTGTTTTTCTCAGAAAAAGTCGTATTAGACAGTCTTGAATGACATATTAAAGAAAATTTCATTTTTAAGTTATTTTGACTGATATCTCAAATATCTGCTAATGACTCTGATAATACTAATTATTATAAAGAATAATAATGTCACTAGATAGTTTTGATAATGAGATCTTTTACATAAAGCACTCAGAAATATAACAAATGGGGGCTGGAGAGATGGCTTAGAGGTTAACAGCACTGACTGCTCTTCCAGAGGTCCTGAGTTCAATTCCCAGCAACCACATGGTGGCTCATAACCATCTGTAATTGTCCTCTTCTGTTGTGTCTGAACACAGTGACAGTATACTCACTCACATAAAATAAATTATATTAATCATAATGCTCAGAATTAGTGTGGTATAGGAATAATGAAAATCAATACATATAAAATACCCAGCAAGCTGCTATTTACATTATTTGTTGAGTTTTATTACTTTTTTACCAAATACTTAATATAAATGAATTCAGGCTGTTTTAGAATGTTTTGCTGTGCATTGGGCAGGGGTGAGTAGCAGCATAATGTCTTGACACTAGCTAAAAGGGATGCTAACTCTTTTCCTCCCATGGTCTTAATTATTTTCTTTTATATTTATGGGTGTTTTACCTGCATATATATTTGTGCAACATGTGCATGCAGTGCCTATAGAGATCAGAAGGGGGTGCAGGATCCCCTGGATCTGGAGTTAGATATTGGTATGAGTTTTATGTGGGTGCTGGGAATGTAATCTGGGTTCTCTGGAAGAGTAACCAGTGCTCTTAACCTCTGAGCCATCTCTCTGACCTCAGTCTTACTTAATTATAACCAATGAAGATAGCCATTTAAAACTATTTAAGAATACTATCTATTGTGCTAAGAACTCTAGGCTACATGGCTCTGGTGTTCTTGAATTGTGGTATATTAACAACCTAAAACACAACTCACTATAAACAGACAAAAACTGAAATTTCAATTCTAATTAAGAACCTACCACTTCAATGAATCAAATTTCTTTTTTTTTTTTAAAGATTTATTTATTTGTTATGTATATGAGTACACCATAGCTGTCTTCAGACACACCAGAATAGGGTATTAGGTCCCATTACAGATGGCTGTGAGCCATCATGTGGTTGCTGGGAATTGAACTCAGGACCTTTGGAAGAGCACACAGTGCTCTTAACCATTGAGCCATCTCTCCAGCCCAAATCAAATTTCTTTTCATCTTGCTTCCTCAAACACCTTTTTATTTTTCTTCTGCTACCTTAGTGTGATGGCTAATACTTTACTGCCTGGGTCTAGATTCACCTAGATTGGTGAGATATACCTCTGGCTGTGTTTGTAAAGATGTTTCTAGATAGGATTAATTGAGACAGAAAACAAGATTACTACAAATAGGTTACATCTCATGGGCTAGAGAAGCATATGAACAGAAGAGGGCAAAGGAGAAAACCAGCTCAACGTGATAGTACATCCTGTTTCTATGGTCCTTGGCTGGCTCTCACCACACTCATTTTCTCAAGTGACCAAAAGACTCGACCTTCTGAATCTTTAAGCCAAGACAAATCGTCCCTCCCCTCTCAGCTGGTTCTGCCAACTATTTGGTGATAGCATTAAGAACCTAACTCTTCGTAAAGTCATAAACCACCTGTAGTCTAATTTCATAAGTTTATGAAATGGAGAATGTTCAAATAGCCTTCTGCTGGTTCTGTGTCAGAAGACAAACACAGAGGAGACTACTTATAAAGATCCTAAAAACAACAACAAATCAAGTACAGGAGAGCCTTATGTTCATTGCTTCTTGCTCTTATATATAGACAACCACAGAAACATCACCCTCAGCTTTCAGCTGACAGCTGATTTGAACACATTTTCCCAGACTAACTCTGAAGGATGTATGATGTACCAGACAGTGTGCAGCAGAGTGCCTCAGGTAAATAAAGTTTAAGGGAGTCTCTGAATTGTGTGTCCTCCTAAATTCAAGTCTAGAACTCCTATACCTCAAATTCTACCTAACTTCAGGCATCAACAATATGAACTCATAACCTTTTATTATTTTTTGAGAAGTGAATAAACTTTACCAAAGATAATTTAAAATTATGGTAGTTACAATGAGGGAGCTGAGACTTCTAGACAAATAATTATCCCTCTCTAGAACTCAATGGATAAAAAGGAATCCCAACACCTCAGCAACAGTAGAACGCATCTTCTGACTGACAAGCAGAAAAAGTAGATGGGCCAGTGCTAACACCCTTTGAATTTCTCTTTTCCCCCTATGTTGTTCCTTCTCCTCCCTGCCTCAGTCCTCCTCTCTCTGGGTATCTCTCTGTTCGTGTGTCTGTCTGCCCATTGTGCCCCACCCCACTGTGTGTGTGTGTGTGTATGTGTGTGTCTACATACCAGAAGTCAACTGTGGTATCTTCTTCAAGTGCTCTCTACCATATTTTGAAACAGGGTCTCTCAAGAAACCTGGAGCTCAGCAAATACAGCAAGCCTAGCTGGCCAGCAAGTTCCAGAGACCCTCCTGGCTCCAGTGCCCAGTGTTGAGATTATAAATCTGTGCCACCATACCCAGATTTTTCTGTGAGTGTCAGGGATTTGAATTCATGTCATCATGCTGGTATAGCAAATAATTAACTGATGAAACCATCTCCTCAGCCCCAGATATACCTTGTTAAATGATTGTTTACAAAAGGCAAATGAAAATCCTGCACGTCCCCTTGGGCCCCTTTTACAGTGTACACTTGGGCCCTACAGTCTTTTTATTAAATCATTTTAAATCAAGATTTTAGTGATTTTTCTGTCTGGCACATGGCTAAAATCAAACCTATAGATGCATTATTTGTGTGACATTTTTCTATCTCTAAATTAATGGATAAGAGTTCTAAATAACTTGGCTTAAAGAACAATAGGCTCATTGGTAAATTAAATGTTCCTTAAACTCTCAGAAGAAAGCTGGCCCAAGTATATTTCAAGTTCACATGAACCCAGAAAACCTTTGGTAAATAGATGCTAATTTGATCCAAGCCTTTTTACTCTGTGCTACCAAGTACGACCTGATCCCTCCTCACCTGACTGGTGTTCTGGTGCCTCCAAGAGTTTGTCTATCTGTGTTGCCAGATTACCTGACTTTATGTCTAGATCATTTGGAATCTCACTTCTGCAATGTCAGGTGACCCAGCTCCTTGTGTCCCCACAGTCTCTGACTTGGCTGACTTCTCATCCTACAGGCCACCCAGATTCACCAAGATCTGACTTCACTTCCCTGCATAGGTAGGTAGGCCCTACTCATCAGTATCACACAGATCTCTCAATGCTATACTTCTGAAATCTCACATGCCTAACCTCTGCTTGACCAGAGATGACAAAGTAGCATAGAAGGACTAGCAAGGGATATGCTGACCCTTAAAGGGTGACTCTTAACTCAGACAATAGAAAACTCTCAAAAGCCTGTCCTTTCTTGTAGGGGCAGTTCTGATGGTAAGGTCCTATTCCCCAATTGGTTCTTGATCTGTAAAGAAAGTCATGGCCCAACTGCTGGTTGGAAGGAATAGGTGGGACTTCAGGTGCCTGGAAGAAAAAAGAGACCTACAAAGGGAGGAGAGGACAGTTCACCATGCTTTGAAGAAAGCCCAAGCAGCCATGTGAGGTCTCGAGAGGAGCAGAGAGGTCTCGAGAGGACACTCCTACAGGTGTTTGGTCAGGGATGTTTATCAGGGACTAGATGTAACTGGGAACTCGAGTTTAGGGTTGGTGGGAGGTGCAGAGCTAAGAGTATTAATAAGGACATGCTAGCAACAGGAGTTTAATAATGCCCAGCAATTGTGCCAAGAAGGCAAGTTCAAAATGAGCAACCTGTATGTATGTGTCTTTTATCTGTGGATTCAAGGGAAGCTGGGTTGAGGCTGGTAGTGCAGCCCGCTCCTGGAGCTTTGGGGGATGGGGGGGATAGTAAAAACTACACACAACAGAGCAACAGACAGTGTGCAACATGGAAGGTGGGAATCCACTATTAATTTAGGAATTCTTAGATTGATCACATACACATAGTGATATAAATCTAGAAGAGGGAATATTGGTTTCTTAGCGTGCAGAGCAGAGTCATGTGGCTCCAGTTCAGGAAACTTGAACAAATGAACACAGGCTCAGCTCACAGATGCTTAAGATCCCTTACTGTGAAAAGAAGACAGGATGGCTGCTCTGAGGTAGAGAGACAGATAGTAAATGCAGCCTGCTTCCTACAAGCAGGTAATCAAAGGACAGAATACTAAAGTTTGTTTTATTTGTTTTTAAAGATAGACAGGAATACAGATTTTGCCCATGGCAGGGGTGGGGGTGGGGAGTGGGTCCCCTCTACCCCCTGCAGTTTGGAACTAATACAAAGAGTTTGGGTTCAGAAGCACTGGGAGGCCCTGCTGTACTGAGACTGGCTGCTTGGAGGAAGGCAAAGAGAAGCAGCCAGTAAAGAGAACTGGCCTCCAACAAGCAGATAGAGATAAATGAGATTTGATTGTTTTAAGGATAGAAGAAGTATAGTGTAATTGTGTAAATGTTCTAAAGTATACAGAGATATAAAGTTCTACAGAAGGGAGACTGAATGAAATAATGTTATAAAACAAATCTAAAAAGGTCTATGCCAGGATAATTCTTTGAACGTGGGCTCCACGGGAATTCTGGGATCGATATTCCTGGTATGACAGATTAGAAGCCTAAGAATAGGCTTATACAGTAAGCAGAAGGGAATTTAATTATAGATATTAAAATATTGAGGCATTCAATCTTAATAGGCTCTGGACCTCTTCCAGAGAGATATGGTACAGGTATGACCCCATAATGGTATGACCCCATGAAGAACTAGAAAAATTCAAGAGACTCAAACAGGACATGTAAAGATTTTTTGTGCCATCCTGTGGGACTGTGTAAGGGTATCCTGGTTCTTGGCTGGGCATGGGCCTGGAACCCCGAGACTCCAAGGGAGAAACAGCATGAGTTCAGCCACTTCCCCAGAACCCAGGGTCCAGACAACCAGTCTAATCTTCACGAACTTACATTGTTCAGTCACGTAGGCCATTACAGCCCCTCCCAAAGTGCACAGGTAGAGGGTGTGAGTATAGGCCTCAGGCTCTAGAGAAATTTACATACTAATGAAGGCCAGAGGGCAGAGCCAATTAAACCTTCCCCAGAACCTCCCGTTTTCTCCCTCCCTATTTAACTCAGATCTGCCCTGAGTTTCAGGGGAGATACACCCAGATCCATCCACCACCCACCATGAAAATAAACCCTTTTGGAACCAAGGAGTTTCTTGTATCATTGGGGCCTGCTGTTGCCAAAGCTTCCAGCCTTGGAACTCTAGACCTTTCTCCTGTATGTGGGACCCGCCGCCTAGAAGCCTCTGGGACTCCTCCACTGTGGCCCCTTTCCCCATACCATCCTTTACATGGCATGAGGACTTACTATATAATTGTTTATTAATAAAATTAACTCATAAAAATGACAGCTGTCTTTCACATGCTCAGATAAGGAGCAGAATTTCATCCTTAACTAATCTGTGTACCCTTTACAATTCATATAGATATCTTAATGGTACTAAAAATTTGGTCGTGAGATTTATATATTACAGAATGTACAGCTTTGGCTGAGATTCATTCTCAGAGATGCTGAACTGACCTGCTTGGACCCTTGCTTCCGGTTGCTGCCCAAAACAGCTTTGGGAATTGCCACAGATTCCAGGTCATCTTGCCTCATTCAACCTTTCAGATGGACCTAGTCAGAACTTCAGTCAAGCCTTGAGCCTTCTAAGCATACAGAAACTGGGTAACAGAGGCTACAGCTAGCTTCCTTAAAGTCTAACCAAGTTTTCTAATTTTCTTACTCCTCTCTGGCCCTGTGCAGCCGGAAGAAGTTATGGAGAGTCATCAGCCCAATTCCTTGGGTTTGGGGGTCTGGAAATGGTTATTTTACAAATTATAGAAAAGTTGTCATTTTAAGGGATAACTTGGGAGTAGTCCTAATTTTGTAGGGAGGAAATAGGTGGAACTGATTGTAGCCAATGAGTACATTAAAAATAAATGAAATCATAAATTACATGGACTTAACAAACATTTACAGAACATCCTACCCAAACATAAAAAGAATACACTTACTTCTTTCCAGCTCATGAAACTGTCTCCAAAAGTGATCATATATTATGGCACAAAACAACTCTCAACAAATAGTGAAAAACTAAAATAACTTCTAGCATTCTGTCTGACTATGATGGCACAAAACTAGCAATTGATAACAACAGAAACCACAGAGAATATCCAAACTACTGGAGACCAAACAGTATGTAATTCAATAATTGGGTCACTGAAGAAATCAAGGATGAAATAAAAAAGAAATCCCAGAAGAGGATGAAAATGAAGACACAACATACCAAAATCTATGAGACACAATGAAAGCAATCCTAGGAGAAATGTGCTCACATTAAACAAACAAAGCTCTGAGATCTTTTTTTTTTTTTTTTTTTTTTTTTTTGGTTTTTTCGAGACAGGTTTCTCTGTGTAGCCTTGGCAATCCTGGAACTCACTCTGTAGACCAGACTGGCCTCAAACTCAGAAATCTGCCTGCCTCTGCCTCCCAAGTGCTGGGATTAAAGGCGTGCGCCACCACCACCCGGAAAGCTCTGAGATCTTAAATAGCTTAATGATGCATATACCTGAAGAATGTGGGGAAAAAAAGAGAACTAAACCCCAAATAAGTAGATAAGAAGAAATAATCAAAATCAAAGTAGAAATCAATAAAACAAAACCAAAGAAATATCAGCACAAGGAATTAATGAAACAAATGGTTGGTTCTTTGAAAAGATAAACTAAATTTAAAAACAGACATTTTGTTTAACTAAGCAAAAGAAATAGAAGACTCAAATTAATGAAATTAGAACTGAAAAGACAGACTTTACAACAAATACCAATGAAATTCAGAGAATCATAAGGGCATACTTTATTCTACTAAGCTGGAAAAATCTAGATGAGATAGATATATGAGTTTCTAGATAAATATGTCCAAGTTGAACCAACAAGAAATAAATTACTTAAACAGATCCATAAGCAACAATGAGATTGAAAGTGGCAATAAAAATTTTCCACACTAAAATGCCCTCCAAGACCAGTTGGATTTACTATAAAAATTCTACAGAACTTCAAAGAAGAATTAACTCTAATACTACTAAAATTATTTCAAAAAACAAAGGAAGGCTTTCAAACTCTCTTTTTCAAAACTCTAAGGAAATGAAAGACCCTAAAATGAAAACTTTAAGACACTTTGGACAGACACTGAAGAAGACACTAGAAGAAAAGACCTTCCATATTCATATATTTGAAGAATTAATCTTCTTAAATGGCAATTCCAGCAAAAGCTATTCACAGATTCAGTGGAATCCTAACTAAAATCTTAGCACCGTTCTTCACAGAAAGAATATTTCTGTTTTTCAGAGAAAAATAAACTCAAAAATTTTATGGTGGGGTAGAAGAGTTTGCTCAGTGGTTAGGATACTTGTTGCTTTTCCAGAGGGCCTTAGCGTTGACTCTTAGCACTCACACGACAGCTTAGAAGCATCTGGAAATCCAACTCCAGAGAATCTGATACTATCCTCTAACCTTCACAGGTCTGCACGCGCACTGTACACAAATACACACATGGTACAACATTCATATATACACATAAAATAATGAAAATAAAGTTAAAATGGCTTTTATGGAAAAAAATTATATTGCAACACACAACAACACCATACCACTACCGCCACCACAAAAACAAGGGCAGCCAAAACAATTTTGAACAAAAATAACATTGCAGGAAGTTATCATTCTACCTAACACCAAATACTTCAGAACCACAGTAATAAAATCATGGTATAAAAAAAGCATAGTATCAACTCAAAAATAGATACACAGATCAATGGAATAAAATAGAGAATGCAGATATATGCACATCAACTACAGTTACTTGATTTTTAACAAAGATGTCAAAAATATACATAGGCAAAAAGATCCCATCTTTAACAAATGGTATTATGAATCATGGATTTCAACAAGTAAAAAAATAAAACTGCACATTATCTCTTCAACTGAACAAAATCCAACTTCAAATGTACCAAGAATCTCCAAATGTACCAAGGCCTTATACTCTAAAACTGCTAGTAAAAACAGGAGGGGGTATACCTTAACTTATGGACAAATGTAGGAACTCTTTGAGACTCTGGAAAAGCAGGAAAACCAATAATTGAGATCTCATGAAATTAAAAAGCTCCTATACAGCAAAGAAAACTGTCAACTGAGAAAACATCCAACAGAAAGTACATATTAAAAAAAAATTCCCCCAGTGAAACCTAACTAAAAGTACATAGCCATTCTTCACTGGAAAAATATTTCTATGTTTTTCATAGAAAAACAATCTCAAAGTTAGACATAGGATACTTCTCTATGATTAAGTGTTCAAAGAGGTCCCAGAACCATTGAAACGTGGGCTATTATTGCCATTGCTCTTGGTTGTCCACCGTAACTAGATAGTAGAAAATCACTTTGAATGTACAGAGAAACCAATCTCTACTGATAGCAAACTGTTTCCCTGCTATTTTGCTTACACAGTACTAAAAGGTGTTACACAGGCAGCTTTAAGAAAAAAAAAAACCTTGTCTCACTCAGAGCTGGACCCTGTATGCTACAATATTGATTTGTCTGGCAAGATGTACCACTGTGGCATGACAGTTACAGAGTTTTGAACTGCTTTCTGATTGGCTATGAAGCTTGTTCCACTACAGATTTCTTCCCTGGTATTGAAAACCTAGTCAAAAGCCCATGTATGACTGTAGTGATCACAGGCCCTAGGGGGGAAACTTATTTTTGTTATATTAAATTTTTTGTTATATTATATTTTGTTATATTGTCAAGCTGCCTGCAAAATAATGTTTATTCCTATGGATTTGGGTTGCTCTTAACTTTGATCAGAGAAGCTTCTATTTGTGGTGGTTAAAGAGTCATAATTAGTCAAAATGCCAAGTATAGATAATTGATTGCTTGTGGAAGATACACCATCTATGTTAACCTTCCTTCATCCAAGGCTCAGGGGAATAGTATAAAATAACAGGAAGAATTTAAGAGCTAAAAGATGAAGATAAGAGTGAAATGCCGACTTTTGGCTATTGTACACATCAACTCAGAATTTGTGGCTATGTACACAATATCTACACAAAATCAAGCCATATGAACAATAGCAGCAGCAGCAGCAGCAACAGCAACAAAACTCCACAACTAGCATGAATGGGGGAAAGGTTCCATGCTTGGCACTGGATCTATTGATAGAAGAGAGAGTCATTCTCCTTTGGGAAACTGGCCACTGAAGGCTGCCTGTGTCCCAGTGAATAGCCACAAACCCATGAAAAAATGGATTGCACTAACTGGACTCAAGAGACTAAAAATAAACCAAAATCAAAACAAAACAAAACAAAAAACAAACCAAAAAAAAAAAAAAAAAAAAAAAAAAACCAAAAACAAAAAACAAACCAAAACCCCTCAAACCAACAATAACCAAAAAAAAAAAAAAAAAAAAAAAAAAACCGAAAAAAAACCCTATAGAACAAAGTACTTGAAATTGGGATGGTGATGGGTGGCAGCACTAGGGGAGCTGAAGAGCAGTAATAGTGGATGGACAAGTTGAAATTCATTGTATAAAGTATTATGCATGAAAATGTCATAAAATAAGAGGAAAGAAATAAAACAGAAAGCCAGTTTGTTTGATGGATTAACAACATATTTCAAAGTACTCTACATTAATAGGAGCTTTATTTTTATTGAGTATATCAGTCCAAAACCTTATATTACAAACCTTGTCACTGAGAAAAATAACTTGATATCAGTTAACAATGTTTCATTTCATGTTTGCTTTTCAAAGAATTTAAGTTTCTTTAGCAACTTATACCCCCATATTTTCACTAATGAAAATGATAAAAAATGTTGAGTATCTGTAAATAAATAAGGCAAATCACTAAAGATATTAATTATTGATCATAGATTTAGTTTGGGATTATTTGTTTCTTCTTCATTTATTGGATATTTTCTTTTCTTTTTAATAGTTTGAGATTCTTAATACAAAACTAGAAAAAATTACATCTGGTATTAAATATAGTCTGTTCCACACTGACAATTTATACTACTGATACATTGTTTCAAAAAGAAAAAATACATTTCTATAAATTATGAATGGTTATATTTATAGACTTACTGATCTATAAAATATAAATTCAGACTATCTTAAAATACCAAGACAAACAACTGTAGGTAAAGTATGTCATCTTTTTCATAAATGAAACTTGGAGCCTTACTTAACAGGTGTTGCTTTGGTTGAAAAAAGAGTTGTCTTAAAAAAAAAAGTTGTCTTTGAGAGCTAAGTCAAATCCTTCACAGGAAAGGAAGAGTGTAGGATACAGTCTTGTTATATATAAGAAAATTTGTGAAAGAGGGATTTTCCATTGGCTTAAATCTGAATTGATGTACATATAACTGTAATGATGTATCATATCACCTAGAAATTGATGGTTTAATGTCTTGTTAGAAAATATTGGTTTCTAGACCAGTTCATCATTGAGTCCAAATAACTGGTCACATTTAAGAACAAGACAAGAGTCATTATAACTTCTATATTTGATTCTCTGTATCACAAGGTCTAAAAACTAGTATTGGAAATAACATTATTCATTTGGAAGTTTGGTTCTGGAAGTTTTCAGAGACATATTTGGAAGTTAGTTGCAGTTCTCTATGATGTTATATTAGCAAGTATGATGTTATGTTAGCAAGAGATAAAGTAGGGGGAGGATCTGGATTTCAAACAGGTGTTAGCACATGTGTTAAGGCTTTTTTAATTGTCAAGTTAAAATTAGTTTTGTTTCTTCAACAGTATTTAATGTAAGCTGCATTGATTGTACATCTTCTAATTGTGTTAGTGTGTTGAAATCTACCATGTCAGTTACAAAGGTCTATCAACCAGCTTTTGTTTTACTGCCCTGAGTATCACAGAACCTTGGTCTACTGAAAAAAGCTTGCAGGTACTGGAAGAAATGAGTCAGGCTTTAAGCAGAAGCAAAAGGGTAGTGGGCTTGATTATTGCTGGTATAACAGCTTTAATTACATTAATTGCTAGCACCACTGCTTTTGCAACTGCTTTGACAGAAGTTAAGACAGCTACTTTTGTTAATCATTTAGCAAAAAATGTTACTAATGTGTTGAATATACAAGAGGATTTAGGTAGGCATTTGGAAGAGAGGATTGATGTTCTTTATCCTATTCAAATTATTGGAAGGAGGTTCAGAATTTAAGAGTAAGGAGCCATCTCAAGTGTCATGCCAAATACCATTGAATTCATGTTAGTTCTAAAATTTACAGTGGTAGTCATTATAATTAGAAAAAAGTTTAAAGACACTTGCAGTGTATTTGGCATAATTCTAACACCTCTCTGGATGTTTTAACTTTACATACTAAGCTTATGAATTTCAAGAATGCTGTTCTGCTGAGTGTTGATGTGGCAGATACTGCTGATAAAATTACCCATGGTCTGAGGTCATTATTTCTATTTTGGTCAAGCATCAAGAATGGCGAATACAGCTTGATCATGATAGCCCTTTTTGTCCTGGGAATACTTTTATTCCTGCCCATCATATTAAAGCTTGTATTTAACATTTTAACATGTTGGCAGACAAAGTACATGGCTTGAACCTGAAAATGGACCCTCAGACAGAGTTATTAAATTAACAGGCTGGAAAGCCAAGGAAGGGTAAGATTCTGCACAGAGCCTTACCAACCTAAGACATAAGCGCACTGCTTTTGATAATGTATATCCCATGACGGGTAAGGAAGGCATTCTTGTCAGAAAGACCTAAGACAGGCTCAGTCTTGTTAATTAAATAAAAAGAGGGAGAGGCGGAGAGCCTTTGGGGGCTGCTTGGCAAGAATATGACATGGACCAAGGACAAGGAAATGGGCTTTTTGGCAGGAATATGACATTGGCCAAGGACAAGAAAGTAGGCTTCAGGCAGGAATCTACATCTTAGGCTAGAACAAAGAAGTAATTTCAGGCAGCAATCTAAATATTAGGCTGGAACAAAGAAGTAATTTCAGGCAGGAATCTAAATTTTAGGCTAGAACAAGGAAGTAGGCTTCAGACATGAAAATGAATTTGTGCTAGGACAGGGAAGTTGGCTCAGATATTTTGGTCATCCTGATAAGCCCTTAGAAACAGTGATCATGGGAGTGTTCACGTAATTTTGTTTATTGCCTTCCTTGTTCTTTGACTGTTTGTGTTTATTGTCTTGCTTGTTCCTTGACTATTTGTGTCTACTGAAATGCTAGTCCCTCAACCTAGAACTGACCTTACTACTTGCATGTAATTAAAATGGTATAAAAGCAAAAAGAAGGAGGGGGGATCAGATAGGGGAGTTCTAGGGAGTGGAAATGGGGAAAGAGGATGACATCTGAAATGTAAATGAATAAAATATCCAATAAAAAAAAAAGAGAAAATAATGAAAGAGAAAATACTAGTTTCTTTTTGATAGAGATTGTGAAAAGTTTTTCTTTATCCTTTAAGAAATGTGAACAGGAAACCAAGTTGAAGCTTTATTAAGATGACTTCTTTTGCTTCATCCCCTGAACCTTCTCAATAATAAAACGTTAATTTTTTTGTTTAATAACTGTGTAGTATGACCCTCGACTTTTATATTACCTGAGTTTAGCAGTCAACAACTTCATTCTATATTACAAAGTTTGTTACCAAGAAAAATAACTTGATGTCAGTCACCCTTTTCAGTCCAGATTATTACTTTGGTGAATGAGTATTATTACATAGTGCCTTACATAATTTTATTCCTGTTTTAATTTTTGTCATCTTTGATCATCTTCCCCAATGTAAATTCTGTATTAAAGTCTTTTGACCTTGCACTATCATTGGGAATTTTAAAGAGTCTCCAGAACATCTCAAAACAATCAGTTCTTTTTTTTTCTCTATAAAAAAAGATGTTAAACCTGTTAGGCTTTTTGATATGTGAGGTTGTGTGAAAAGCATTAGCAAATAAAAATGATGTTTAATTAGACTGTGTTTGTATGAGTATGTTACATGTCCTAGGAATTGCAAAGAATTTCTAGTATATTCTCATTAATACTTTGTTATACTAAAATGTTGTATGCCATAGAAATAGTGGAATCTTATGTTCATTACTATGATGAACTGTTATCAAATCTTCAAACATAGCTGGGTTGAATCTTTTGTCATCTACAGATAGCTAATTATTTAATCTTGACGTATACTTTCCAGAAAGCTTTCACTAAAAAATACAATCTTAAAGTGCTCCTCTTTTAAGATTCATGTAAATGTATCTAAGGTACAGGTTTCTGGTAACTTAAAAATCGGAATGGGTAAAATCTAGAACACTAAAATTGTTAAGGGACTGGAGAGATGACTTAATGGTTAAGAGTTCATATTGTTCTTGCAGAGGATCCTAGTTCAGTTACCAGTATCCATGTAAGCTGATTCATAACAACCTATAACTCCAGCTCCATGGGGATTCAATACCTCTGGCCTCCTAGGGCAACTGTACTCACATGCACATAATCCCTTCCTACATATACACAGAACTATAAATAAATAAATAAATAAATAAATAAATAGAATATAAAAACTACAAACTCATGAAATAAAATCATTCAGAGCAAGAATCAAACATAAGACTGAATGACCAATAAAGTTTCCTTATTAAATGTTTCATTTTGTTTAAAATGATACTAAGTCTTTAGTGATTTATTTTCAAGATTGAATAAACTATATTGTATAACAATTTGGTGAACTATACCTTTGTGAAGTAAGGTGAAAAAATTACTTTTACTTTCTATCTTGTTTGTTTGAAATTTGCAAGCTATTTAAGTACCTTTATGGCAATATGGTCATCTGCACAAATTCAGTAAGAATTTGGATTTGGGGATCTGGCTCAGCAAGAGGACACTTGCTGGGTTTGATCATCAGCACTGAAAAGGTAGAATCTTGTCTCATTTTAATAGGACATAAGTAGAAAGATTGGTTATATTAACAAGTCTTTGACTGGAATGTTACACTTGAGAATTCATACAATCAAATATGACTATAAAGTATTAAGGTTGTTTTATGTGGCCAATAAAACACCTGAAATAAAACTGGTCCACCACCCTGTACGTAGTTTACATAACTCTCTAACATGGTTGTGCTATAGCTGAGTAAGGGCCATGTATCACTTCTGGAATTTAAGAAAGACATTTGCAATCTTTGGAAGAAAGGAACTGATGGCAAGTTCATGAGTTGGTTCTTCAAAGTCTATTAGAAGATTCTTCATAACTGTCCAGCAAAATTCTTTTGAAAAACCCTGTAAAATTACTATTCTTCTTGTACTTATATAAACATTCAAGCCAAAGTCAAAGAAACTAGACCTATTTTAAAGAGTCTAATAATTATCTTTGGTAAAAATTGGGGTCAATCATAAGCTGTAAACTTTGTATGAAGACTAAGTTCTATAAAATCTCTAGAACAAGAAGATTAGTGAGTTTCTTCTTCATCAATAAATGTATGTATGTTAACAAGTACAACTCAATTCAAGGGAGACAAAACTCCAGTTCTCATGGCTTTTGAGACCTTACCATATGTATCTCCTCTTTTGTGTTACTTTATAAAAACTTTTACAATAAAGTGTCAAATGTAATTGAAGTGTTTCATTGAGGTTTGTAAACTATTCTAGAAGATTAGTCAAACCAAAGGGAGTTGGAAAATCCCCTTTAGAGGTGGACCTATAATGGAAGTTAACAACAAATGTGATTAGCATCTGAGGCAAAAGACAAGCTTGTGAACTGAGTTCTTGACTTGTGACTTCCAATTCTAACTGCAGGTAGAGTGTCATGAGTTGAACTGAACTAATAACATATTAAGTTTATCTTCAGAGTAGGATAGCTGCCTGGGATAAGGGAAAAAATAATCAATTGCCATAAAAAGTGTTACTGAGAATGTATAGAAACAGAATGTGTTTCCCCATTTAGGAAATTATTTTTATTGCATTGCATAAATAATAAGCACTTTAACTAAATTACATCTTGGAGAATATATTCATGACAATCTAGGCATGTTGGAGAACAATTTTCTTTTTCTTTTAGAACTTATAGCATTTATCTTAGGTCAGTATTTTTGATTGATTCATCACATCATCACATTTTCTACTACTTCTACAGTTTTTTCTTCTTATTATTATTTATTTATTTAATTATTTAAATCAAATCGTAATTTTTACTTATTTACACAGGGTTATAAACACAGAAAGGCAGGACGTGGGGAAGGGAATGACACTGGAGCATAGGTGTTCAGGGGGAGTACAGATATCTTTCAGAACAGGGTATCAGCTGGGTGAAGGTTCAGGGGACAGGTCACTATGACTCTGCCTATGATTCACTTGTCTTTATCTAAGTTGGTACTACCCACCGAGGCTACCTATTTACAAGGTCTACGACTACTCAGGCTGGTAAATTTCCACAGAAGCTGCCTGTTTACAATAGCTTATAGTCTTCTGTTTCAGTGTTTTTTCCACAGAGACCCAAGACTTTGTGTTAGCATGCATGTATGTCAGGTCCATTGCTGATTTTAGGCCTATGGCTGATTGTAGGCCTTCAGTGTATAAGCAGGGCTGCCCCTGACATCTCCTCCCTTCTCTAAGTATAGAAGGGCCATGGCGATTCTAATCTTGTGAAGGCAGGGATAGAGGCCTGACCTCCAATAATTGAAGGGGACCTTGTAATGGCTCCGGTCCTCCTGTCGTTGTCCAATGACGCATGAGGGCCATACCCATCCCGATGTTTTTTTCCTGGAGAGGGGATACTTTTGACATCAATCCCTATGCAGTCAGGCTTGTCCCTCAGGGAACCCAGAGAGATATTTTTAACTTTTATTCATATTGCTAGGGAACAATTTAATGATTAGTTTAATTAGCTTTACTTTCCCAAGTCTCTTATATGTTAGTTATGGAAATTCTCTCTATAGAGAAAATATTTCATAAAACAGTGGTGATTTTTTTCTCACCTAATATTAACAAAATGAGCCTACTAATAGTATCCTAATAATAGTTGGTAATATCTGTATTTATATTTATTAGTTTGAGTCTAATAACATTCATTGCAAACATTCATTGTAGAATATTAAGCTGGCAGAATACATGCAGTAAAGTTGATAGCATGTCAAATCCCTTTAATATTTCAGGACAGTTACAAACCTTATTAATACAGGGTAAGAACATATTTATATCATTTAAACCTTGTACATAAAATACCTTTTTTTGAGAAAGGGCCTTATTTTGTAGCCTTGGATGGTTTTAAACTCACTGAATGTGAACTTAGTATCATCCTTCCTCAGCCTCCCAAGCACTGTGATCTCAGATATGCGCTACCCACACGTTGTGCTAAAATACATATGGACATCTTACTAAAAAAGCTTTTTTAGTTCTTTTTTCAAATTATTTTGTATGTGTGTGTCTGTGTGTCAAGTCTATGCTATATGTATTTGGGTACAGGCCAGAAAGGGATGTCAGGTCCTTTTAAATGGGAGTCACAGGAGGTTGAGCCCCTAAAATGAGTGCTAGAAACAAATCTTGACTAAGCAAATACTAAAAGTAGCAGGCATTCTTAACTACTTAGCTATTTCTCCAACCTCAGACTATCTCTAAAGCTATATAAAACTCAATGTAAGGGAGCCAACTGAATATTTTATACCAATTTATATTTTTAGTATCAGAAGTCATGCTATAAAAATGTTTGAACCGTTTTATTTGATAAAGTATTCAATTTAGATAACACATGCTTATAGCACATTCCATAATATAGCAAAGAACATAGAGCTTTGTTAATTTTATTTTATTGTACAACTGTTTATGAGAAAAGCTGATGAAAAATTTATACATTATTAATTTGGAGAGACATGAATATTTCTCAATATATTCCTTTAACTGTGAAGGGAATGACATACAAATGTTTTAAAAAACAGAATAATCATATAGTGTAAGTATATTTCAAACACCAATTAATTAACACTTCCAATAAATTGATTACTTTTTGCTAAAACAAAAAAACCTTGTGATTTCTAGGAAGAAGAAATGAAAAAATATTTCCTACGTAAAACTATAAGAATTTAATAAAATCTCTTTTATGAATTCTATTAATGTATCCAATGAAAGATAAGCTGACAAAATTAGTGTAACATAAACTTATCTATGAAAAATAAGGTAGGACAAAGGCTTTTCAATCAAAACTAAAAGCTTCCCATGAATTCACTATGCAATTTATTAAAAAAAAAAAAAAAAAAAAGTAAAAATGAGAGAATCATCGCTCATCATTGTCAACTTACAGTAAGGAAGAGTTGGATGTGATGTCATTCTTCTAACATTATTAATGGCTTTCTTAAGCATCTGGTAAAAGAAGAAATATTTTATAGTAACAGTAAAATAAAGGACTAGAAATTTAAGTTGTAGAGCTGGGTATAGCTCAGTGGTAGAGCGCTTCCTAATTAGGAGGTAGGTGCTAATTTAAATCTTGAGCAACACACAGAAACAGGACACACAGACACAGACACATACACAGTTGCAACTTACTAGTAGTTAATCAATACCTCTAATATCCACCCCACCCCTCTTTTTGGCTAAAATAAACAAAGAAAAAACTTCAAGAATTTACTCTTCTCTCCTTTCTTGCCAACTGATGAATTTTAAATAATTTTTTGAATTATTTAATTACCTTGTCAAAAAAGCATAAAATAACTATGTAAAATTAAAGGGAGCTGCATGTTAGTTTGCATTTGCATATTACTTTACATTTGTATATCAATCTTGAGGTAAACTTTTAAGTTGTTTTCTTTGGATTTTAAATTGTTTAACTAGTCTGAAGTTGTGGAGTAGGTTGGGTAGCAAGAAAGTAGGCCATCAGAACTGGAAAGTGACAGGAAACGGGAAGATCCATGTGGATAAGTTTTATTCTAAAACAGAAGTTCCTTTTAACAAGTACTATCACTGATCATTCAGTAACATGATAGGACTAAGAAAATGTTTTATTAATTTTCCAGAAAACAAAAACTTGATGAATGTATAATTATTTCTTAAAACTTCACATCAAAGTCCCTTTACTTTGTTTGGGGGTAGGGTAGGGTCTGAGACTGAATTTTGTTGTATTGCCCAGGCTCACCTGCAACCTGCAACCCTCCTGCCTCAGCCTCCTGAGTACTGGGATAATTACAGGTACATTTACCATGTCTACCAAAATCCTATGTTCTTTGCTAAAGATTTGTCTAAATGTTCTTTAAAATATTCACAGAAAAAGAACCACCTTATTCTACTGGTATCTTCTTGAGAGAGGAATAGGGGTAATCTTAAATCAGAATAGTTTCTGATTAAAATGCTAAAAAGATGGTAATGCTCTATTGCTGAAGACAACACCCACACAACTCACTGAACATAGAGCCGTCTAGAGTTGGGGCCTACATAGAGCTTATACCCATACTGACCAGTGTTCATGGTACTTGAAAGAACTCTGTATGCTACCAGAGGAATCCAACCCTTCTACAAATCTTGCTATCTACAATAGTGACCTGCCTGCATGAAATGTTGATGCAATAGTGTCAAAAAATTTTTGGTAGTAACCAGCTACTATCTGATTGGAATTAAGGCCCATTCCATGAGACAGAACCCATGCCTAACATTGCCTGAGACTAGACAGACCATAGACCTAGGGGAAAACCAAATTCCTGCCAAAGGAACATAGCAAGAAATTAACTCCTAATAGTATCTGTGAAGAGACACCAAGACCAAGGCCAACTCTTATAAAAGAAAACATTTCACTGGGAATGGCTTACAGTCTCAGAGGTTCAGTCCATTATCACGGCAGGAAACATGAAGATGTCCAAGCAAATATGGTACTGGAAGAGCTGAGAGTTCTACATCTTGATCCACAGGCAACCAGGAAGGGACTAACTCTTTCACACTAGGTGGAGCTTGAACACGTTAGGAACCCACAAAACCTTCCTATACAGTGACACGTTTCCCTCCAACAAGGCCACACCTATTCCAACAAGGCCAGATCTCCTGACAGTGCCACTTTCCATGGAACAAGCATATTCAAACCTCCAATATAACATTCTGCTATACTCATAGATCAGTGCCTTGCTCAGCCATCAGAGAAGCTTACTCCTGCAGTAGAAGGGAAAAGAAATATAGAGACCCACAACTGGACAATGTGCAGAGAGTAAGAGATCTTGAAACACTCAGTCCTAGTTTGGGTATCTTCATCAAATCCCTCCCTTCATGGCTCTGGAACTCTGGAATAGGAGGCAGAAAGGTTGTTAAGAGCCAAAAAGGATGGAAGATAGCAAGGAAAGAACATTTTCTAGACACATATATGAAATCACAGCAACTGTGGCAGCATGTACAAGGCCTGCACAGGTCTAAGCCAGATAGTGTGCCAGTGCTGAAAGAGGAAGTAGACAGAAGCCTCCATCCCCAACCCCAAAGCTCTTTCAAGCTCATAACCACTTGCAAAGGAAAACTCAGTTCTCTCCAGTGTAGTCTCACAGTGTATACAAACTATACTTAAGGGCATGCCCATGCTCAGCAGTAGACAGTCAATATCAATCAATCTCAATGGTATTTTTGGAGTGTTTTTATCTTTCTTCGTTCCTTCCTCTTTTTTCATTTTTTTTCTTTTGATCTTATAATGCTTTGTCAACCAATTTTTTTTAACCTTACAGATCTTATTCTTACATATTATGGTTTCTGATTTTGTTTTTTAAGGGTTTTCGGTATGCAGATGTGTCTCTCAATATCTATATGTTTCTTGAACTTTTTTCTTTGGCTCTTTTTCCCCTTATTCATTTTGTATTCTTATTTATTCATTTTTATTTCATTATCATCAGTCTTATTTTTCATATGCTTCTTTGTTTTCTAATGAGAGAGGAAAAGAAAGGGTGTGGACTTGGGTGAGTGGGAAGGAAGTGGGAGGAACTAGGGGAGGGGAAATGTAATTAGAATATATTGTATGAAAGAAAATCTGTTTTCTATTAAAAAGTGAAAAAAAAAAAAAAACCCAAGGAAACGAACCTATTTTAAAATGAGGTATAGAACTCAACAGAGAATTCTCAAAAGATGAAACAAATCGTTGAGAAACATTTTTAAAAAATGTTCAACATCCTTAGTCATCAGGGAAATGCAAATTAGAACTACTTGAGATTTCATCTTACCCCATGACTAAGACTTAAAAAACAGATGACAGCACATTTTGGAAGGATCTGAGGAAAGGGGAACACTTATTTAATGTTGGTGGGAATGCAAACTGGTACAGAAATCTAATCAGTGTGGAGGTTCCTGAGGAAAGCTGGAAATATCTACCTCAAAATCCAGTGGTATTTATATACCACTCTTGGGCATATAAATCCTACTATAGAGATATCTGCTTATCCATATCCATTTATATTTATGAAAACCACAAATTAGAAACAGGTTGTATATTTACAAACCAATAAATGCATACTGAGTATGTGGTATATTTACAGAATTGAAATATTATTCAGCTGTTTAAAAAATCATATTATAAAACTTGCAAGTAAATGGAACCAGAAAAAAATAATCCTGAGTAATATAATCCAGATCTCAAAAGATAAACATTGCATATATTGAGGTTAGCTCTGAAGTTTTAGATACATGTGCTTCAACTAGAATAACCACAAAGGTTAGCCCTTTCAAGGAAAAGAAAATAGAATATAGTGTAAAACAAGCAGTAAAGGAGAAATATCAACAGGGATGGGACAGAAGGGTAAAGGAGGGAATATGTGGAAGGACAACTAACACTAAAGGCTTTTGCAAAATCATATGGAAACCTACTACCACAGAATCTACATACGTTCCTAAAATATATACATATATGAAAGGAATTCTAATGGAATCGCTATATAATGGGGGAGACAATGTTCTAGTTAGACATTTTATGCCATCAAGTAAACTTCCTAGTGGAAGAAATGGTTTACATCTTGTTGAAGTATTCACCAAGTGTAATCCATAGACTTCCTTAATATCACAGGCAATTGTCAAGTCTATCGATTACTTTCTACAATCTGATAGTAAGCTTCTATTGTTGAAGACAACACTTACTTGTGTCAATGAACAGAGAAAACCTGAATTGGTAACTAACTAGAAGCTTGACTCCTACTGACTATTTATAAGGTACTGTGCATGCTACTAGAAGAGATAAGAAATCATCAACTTCACCCATTTATGAACCATGTGAACTACAACAATATTAAAGATAAGACCAATCAATCATTTTTTGGCTGAATTTAAAATCCTGAGACTTAGATAGGTCATATGACTAGGAAAAAACTTACTACTATTATTCTGCTGAAAGAACATAGTAATAACACGACTCCTAATGTCACATCACTACAGAGAAGTTTCTGACACTTTTTCTTGCTATAGATGGGAATTAACACAAAGACCCACAACTGTACAATGTGTAGAAACTGAGACACTTTGGAACACTTAGTCCTGAATGGGATGTCTTTATCAAAACTTTCCCCATTCAAAGGTCAAAAATTTATATGAAACAGGAAGGAGAAAGACTTTAAGAGCCATAAGTAGTGAAAAATTCTAAGGATACAGTGTTTTCTAGACACAAAAGGGATGATACACATATGAACTCACAGAGTCTCTGACAGTATGCATAAGACCTGCAAAAGTTCAAACTAGACAAATCCCATCATGGAGAATGGGAAGCTGACACAGTCCTACCCTTAGCTAATAAGCTATTTGCAATTCCTATCTGCTGGCAGAGGGAAAATTAATTTTTTTCATTGGAGTATCATTGGATCTATAAACCACACTCCAGGATAAGCCCCCATGCTCACCTGTAGTCGGCTAACATAAAACAGACTCCATGGAATTTGTATGCTTTTTGTTTTGTTTTGGTATTTTTTGTCTTAAATATTTTGATTTTCTATCTTTTTTTAAGAGAGATATATGAGGAAGCCAGAGACAGCCAGCCAGAAACAAAGAAAGAAATTGGGTAGGTAGGGAAATAAGAATGATCTAGGAGGAGCACAAGGAATATGATCAAGATACACTGAATGCAAAAAAAAAAAAAAAAAAAAAAAAAAAAAGGCAGTCCTAACATTTGCAGGAAGAATATTCAACAGTACACAGAATGCCAAAGTCAGATTTCTAAATTATAATGCTTTGGTGTATAAACAAATATTTTTGAATACTGACATTATGTCCAGCAATATTCTATGTAAAGCACATCCATCGACAAGACAGGTAAACCCTCCAATAGCTTCTGTTTCAGAAGGTTTAGAAAAGGGAAAAACTAAACTGAGAATTGATAATTTCAATAACTGCTACATGTTATAAAGATAATATGCTGAATAATAAGATTAGAGGTACAGTGGATGGGGCAGAAGCCTTCTCTAAGAACTCCAAGGAAATCTCTTCGAGATCTGAAGTTGGAATGTGAATGCTAATACAGAGGTAAGAGTATTTTTAAAAGAATGAAAGGCAATGTCTTTGCAACAATGGATGAGCCTGAGGGACAGGAAGCCAGTATCAACAAAGCAGAGAGAGCAAAGTGTAGGCTACAGAGCTAGGACTAGAGGCAAGCAAAGGTTTTGGAGCACAGGTTAAGTTATACTGGGATATGTAGAATTTTCAAGGAGTGACAATCTCAAATGACATTTTAGAAACATCTGCTGTTTTATAAAACAGAGGGAGCAAGAGGTTGCAGCAAGCAAGTAGTTACAAGAGAAACTGTACTGTTTTACCCAAGGATCATGTTGAAAAAAAATCAGCTGACTGGTAAAGGAAACATACATAATTTATGTATATTTACTTAAAGTATCTCTTTGAAATACAATGTGACTAAAGCTCACAAATTTTAAGATTTTAAATTTTATACTGACCAAATTATTTTATTTTAAAATTACTGATTTCTAGGGCTAAAGAGGAGGCTCAGTGGTTAAAAAAGAGCAATGGCTGCTGTTCTAAAAGACCTGGGTTCAATCCTCAGCACCCACATAGTAGCTCATATTTGTCTTTAACTCCAGTTCCAGAGGATCTGAGACCTTCACACCAATGCACATTAAGTGAAATATAAAAAACAACCACACACACACACACACTAATTTCTATTTACAAATTCAATTTAATTCTTAGAAAACAGACACTTGAAAACATTGAACTTAACCTCTGAAATAAGCTTTAGCTGATTAATGAGTCAAGAAGAATATATAACAGCTACAATAAGTGAAAAAAAAAAACCATAATCTGTCTGTATTAGCTATAAGGGAAAGGATTACAAAAGATTACAATTTTATAATCACAAAATTACAGAACATTAAAAAGGGTTAGTAATGATGACTGAGTCTTCACTTGAACATTTACATATATCAATTACTTAAAAAAAAATCAGCTGACTGGTAAAGGAAACAGCATGTTCTATAGGACTTAAGGCATTAAAAACAAAACAAATAAAACAAAGCAAAAAAATAATAGTCCCTAACATCTAGAAATTAATTAAAGGAATGAGGGGTTTCTTTGCTTTTAGGCATCAATTTTTATAGCCTTAAATTTAAATTTTTATAGCCTTAAATCTTAAATCGAAATAAATCTTAAAGAGAAATAAATATGGATAACTACTTAAGCAATCAGTGCTCAAATACATGCTGTACCACTACCAACATATTTTGTTCTATTTTGAAAAACTGCATTTTTTCCTAGAAGGAACAATATGTCTCAGCATTACAAAATGTCATACCTAAAATAGATAGTGTTTAATTGATACTAAAGGTTAGCATCTAGAACAGAGTTAAGTACAGCTTTTTTAAAAAGCTGAATAAATACCTTGGACTTTGTGAGCACAGCATGTCTGTTGAGACATAAGTTCTATTACTACAGTATGAAAGCAGGACTCACATAAATACATATAAAAAAACTGATCAAAGCTGAGTTACTATAAAACTTTACCAATAGATATAAAAATTCATACAATTTTCATGTGCTGCAAAACATGGAGATTTTTTTTCCACACAAGGAATAACTTAGGGCTGGGGCTAGAATTCAAGAACAGAAATCTTGACTGACATACATGAGAATCTGGGTTTAAGTTCAACATTGGAAAAAGAAAAACAATATAAAATAAAACAACTTAAACCCCACTCTTGTTATAGTAGCTTCATAGTACATGGTTTACGTATGGCCAATAATTTGATCTGGACCAGTAAGCTTCAAATAATCATTAACTAAAATTTTAAAATTCTTTCATTTTTAAACAAAGTATATTTTATTTATTTTTGAGATAGAGTCTTTCTCTCTAGCTCTGGCTGTCCATGAACTGTTATGTATGCTAGGCTGGCTTCACAGAGATGTGTCTGTCTCTGTCTCCAAAGTGCTTAAATTAGAAGGTGTACGCTACCATGCTGGGCCAAAATATATTTACAATTTTTCTGTATGTCTTTCAAATAAAACATTATTCTTCATTATAAAATTGTACGATTCTAGCATATAAGACTTAAATAAAACCTTTTAAAATCATCCTTTATGCATTAACATAAAGGGGAAAGGGTAAACGTAAACCTATGTATCTTGAAGCTTACATACCACTGATGCTCCTCTGCCTGTCTGTGTACTTCCAAGCCATGGCATGTTGATCGGAGTGCCAGGGTTGCTGTGTGTATATGGAGTTGAACCCTGGACAGCTGATAAGTCATCACGAGCATGTATAACCAAGAAGTCTTCTGATCTACAAAGGAATATCAAGTCGAATGAAAAAAGACCGTAAGTTTTTTTTTTTTAAATATATTAAAGTTTAAACACTTTGTATTTCCTTTTAAAGTTAGTTTTCTTTGATGTCAAATAACAACTTTCATATCTCAAAACTTTCCATTTTCATTACTCTTTCTCAACTATAATTTTCCCTTTAAGAACCTACGGTTACCCCTTACCACTTCTTAGCAAAGCAGTGCCTACTCAGCCTACATTACGAGTGCTACTTTTGAGACCTTATGTGCTGCATCAAGAGGGTACTTATTCCTGTCTCTTAAGGAAACTTTTCAAAGTTACAGTTCAAAGGATATAGTCACTTATATTAAAAAACAAAGCATAAAAATACCCTTTGGTTTCTGTTTCTGTATCATCATCTACCCAAGTATAGATCTGTGTGGCCAGGATTCCAGAAACATCCAGTTCTTGTACATCATGGCTGGAGGCAATTGCTATGCAATTTCTATTTGCCTGAAAAATAAATCATGTTAACTTTTACATTAAAAAGGTATATGGGCTATGTCTGAAGAAAGTTTCTAAAAACATGAACAAAAGTATTCTTACCAATTAATATTTTAAATTAACTTTAATAATTAAATTTTTAGTAAAATAATCCTAAGCCTGAACTGACTAGATATGATTATGTTCTAGGAATTCTAGTAAATCTAACAAAAAGCTAAGTAGAAATGGAAATTGTTGTACCACTTCAATTCCTCTCTCTCCTCTGCTTTTCTCTCACCTTCTAGATGACTTTGTTCGTAACATCTGTACAACTAAAAATGCATACATGTGCAATGCAGTAGCTCACACCTGTGGCAGCTGCAGGAAACAGCTGGGGTCTCTGAACACAATACCTTCTCCAGTAATACAACCCACTAAGTTCAGAATGCCTGTTTGTTCTCTGCAGGAACTACGAACAAGTCACTGTAGCCCAGGAATAGTGTGAAAGATTCATCTGTAGTGGCTGTTTGTGCTACTAGATACAAAACATCTGTCCCTAGTCAGAGAACTGGATTCTTATGTTATCAAACAGTTCCAATAAACTAAAAATTAATTGGTAGCTTGAATATAGATAAAATTCTCAGACATTCAACAGTTCTTGATCAGATAATGTCCAATGAAACAAATGGATATTCAATTTAATGCATTTTAAAAATATGAAATGTGGGCGGAGAGATGGCTCAGAGTTTAAGAGCACTAATGTCTCCAGAGGTCCTGAGTTTTAATTTCCAACAACCATATATGTTACAACATATAATGAATCTGGGGCTTCTTCTGGGAGAGATGGTTAAGGTATATATATACACATAATTTTAAGTTATTTAATATCATAACATATATACATATCATATAATGATGATTGTATATTATATGTGTAATGATATATATATATATATATTATATATGTATGTATATAAAAATCTTAAAACATGAAATGTAAAACAAAAGAGATTATTTGTCAGGTACAAAATTTGGAAGAATATAAAACTGTATCAAATGTAGAGAAGAAATTATGTAATCTTATATATATAAATGAGCAACAGATTTTATATGTGGTGACTGTTCATTTTTAGTTACTCATACTTTGTTGGGAGAGGGGCATTGAGACAAGGTTTCTCAGTAGCCTTGGCTGTCCTTAAACTCACTCTGTAGAGAAGATTGACTTTTTAAGGGAAGGAAGACACTATAGGGTGAGGACAGTACACACACACACACACACACACCACACACACACACACACACACACAAGACATTACAACTTGAGAACTACCTAAGAAGTTAACTGCACTTCTGTCTAATCTAAAAGTCCATGATGAAGGATGTTTATGAAAGAGATGAGATGAATACAGAGAACTATAAGAACAGAATGGCTAAAAAACTGGTTAGAGAAAATCATGAAGACAGGTGCTGAAATAAAGATGAATATATATTGGTAAAAGGATTTCTGAGTAACTGTTACAAAACATCTATCTATATAATACTTTTTGATCTCATGCTTGTAGTCCATATACTCAGAGCCTGAAGAGTCTTACTTAAAGCAAGGAGTTCCTAGAATGGCTTGGGTGGATAATATTGTAAAATTAAAAATAAATATGTGCACACACATTATCTTAAGTATCCTCTAGGTACACATGAAAAACCATAATCCTACCTTTTTAAATTAAAAGAAAAAAAAAAAAGTGAGACACCAGACTCTATGCTGTATGGCAATTTGGGGAAATTCAAGTGGAACATGATTCAGACAAACTTCACCTTGGACTGTTATAATTAAGATGACCTCTTTCTCCAAGAACTTAAAAATATCTCTAAGGAAGATGTTAAGCAGACAACTAAAAACTACTGAGAAAACACACAAACAGTTTTTACAGAAATACACCAAAAAAGGAGGTCTTCTAATACATGAGTTAAAGTCCTAGAACTATATACAATAAGCTCATATAAGGCCCTAGAAAGCCTTTTTGGATTAACTAATGTATTATCTTGTATATTTTAAAGTTATTGGTTGATATTCAAATACCTAATATTGTTCTCTGTGTAGTAATAAAATAGTTTATTATATTTCCAATAACAAAACTACATTAGTAAATTATATAATAGTTTTACTAAAGACAAGTCTTACTGAGATAATAATTTAAGGAATTTCGAAGTAGAGTACTATCATTGAGTGAACTGGTAAGATGTTTTCCAGTAAGGAATAATTACAAGTCATAGCAAATACAACTGTCTGTACTTACCTTATTAACAGCAAAGGCAGTAATGATATCAGATTCTTTATGAATAATTCTTGCTTTACCTCCAGGATATCCCAGATCTGCCTCTATCTAAATAGAAGAAAGTATAATATTATAATTGCTATTTTACTAATAAGACAAATGAATATATGCAAATTATTTAGTTCTTTCACAAATTATTTTAACAAAGTTTCCAAATACATCAATACCAAAGGTACTATTGTACATATTAATTATCCCAGAAAAGAATTTGATATGGGGATTTTTTTAAAGCTTGTTTTCACATATAAAAAGACAGTTAATAAAACATATACCTTCTTGAGCTGTTTATTTCAAGAACACTAATGTTAAAGAATCAAGTCATTTTAATAATTGAAGTAAAGATTTTCCAAGTTTTTAAGTAGTGTAATTATTTAATAATACATATAAGTATTGCAAGGAAGGTCAGGTGGTAATTAGTCTAGTGTTATAGACCACAAAGGTTCACTGTTGACATTTTTAGTATTTTGTTTCTCTCTTTAAACCATTTACTACAAAGTCCAAAGGCCATTCTTAGACGAACAACTGTTACTGACTTCTAATCTAAAATAATCCTCCATTTAATAAGGAGAAAATGAAGTCAGGAAAAGGATAGAAACTCACTCAAGTCAGTAATTCATTTTAGTAGTTGAATAAATTCAAGTGAATTTATATGAGGGATAAATATTTGATATTCTGTGTACCCATGTATGTATGTATAACACTTTTAAGTTAAGAAGTGAATATTTTAACATCGGCATTACCAAAATAGGTAACTGGAAAGTTCAGGCAACTAAAGAAACATTGCTTGATATATTACTTCCTTTTACCTTAACATCCTTACCTTTAATCTTCTAAAGTAGGTTACTAAGAAATGTTTCAAATCTCATTATGAAATGCAGAAATCATTATTTTGAAATTAGCATACAACAAATTGATTTTGCAGAAAGTTTAGGTGCCTACTCAAAAAAAAAAATTATTTTAAAAATGGCCCCCAGAATGACTGTGTAATTGAAAGGTGCAGAGACTTATGCAACACCAAAGCCAAATCAGAAAGCATATTCTGATTAAAACAAAATTTATAGTTCCTAGATATATAAATGTCAAATATACTCTTATCTAAAACATTAATTGCTTACAAACATAAAATAATTTCATTGTTTGATAAACATTCTGGGCTGAGGGTCTACTTCTATTATAAGGCAAGTACTAGTTCTGACCCATTTCTGTATTTTTTTAAAATAAAAATTGGAATTATCCATTTATCTGCCTTACCAGATAAAGTACACATGAGGCTGGCCAGTGGTTTTGGATTATCAACAAAGTACACCAAGAGACCACTGCTGGGTCTAAAGAATTGAAGGTATTAGAAGAGACATGACATTTTCATAGACTAAAGGGTCTGCTGGTAAACACAGAGTAGGAACAAGCTTGTTCAAGTGGAGAGTTTTTTTCTAACTTTACCATGGAAAGAAAGCAGGCACAAATGAATTTCAAAACAGCTATCTCAATATGAGAATATATACTTCTTATCTGAAACAATGTTTCTCAACAGCCTGATGTTAAGATAGCCTGCTTGAGATTCACATGAGGTGATATTTTAAAAATGAAGGTTCTAAACACCATGTCAAATACACTATTAAATCTCATATGGTGAGCAAAGAAATGGAGCCTAGCATCTCACGAGCTTCAGGTAAAATTTATTTAAGAATGACTATACAAGTAGGATTTAAGATCTAGAAATCAGGTTCTGTTTGTGGAAAGGCCTTAAACACCTACAATACAAATCCAGTTGTCACAAGAATGTTTAGAGGCTATCAAATAATTCTGGAAAATCTGTAGGGACCTGAAACAAAGAATATGAGAATGGCTATAACTAAACGGGGTAAGAAGCTGTTATGGTTGAAGAGAGAACTGGGGAAGACTGGATCAGGAGAACAAGTGGTAAGTGGTAAGAAGGAGATAAATTATGCTAATGGGTTATATTCTTTTAGTATGACTAAAGAAAGGCTGATTATAGTTTTCAAGCCTATAAATGAACAAATGAAGGAACCATTTACACAGAAGGGAAAAGTGAAAGGGTACCTAGGGTGGGGAGGAATGTATAGCCATTAGTGATGACTTAGAGCTAGTGTTATTTGAATGGTACCAGCACAAAGAAAATACTTACTAAAGATCAATCAAAAAGCAAAATAAAAACAAAACTAAGTATTCTCAAGGAAAGATACAGGTGAGGCCAGGTTAGAAGTTGTCAGTAAACCAGCTAACGCAAGCAACTTTTATGTTATAGAAATTAACTGAAGCAATAATGTTAGAAAACTGTCAGTGATCAATAGTAGCAACAGATATCGAAAAGCTGAAATGAAAAAGGACAGAAAATGGTACGAATTTAGAATACTTCAAAGCCAAATTATGACAAGGGCAACCTCAGTCAAATGGGCTAGCGATATGACCTAACCATATTAGGTTTTGACATCTAGTGAAGAGAGGGAATCAGAGAGACATTAAAAGGAACTGACATTTTGTTTTTTAAAACAGACAGTTTTCTCATGATGTTTGTAATATGAAAATGGGGAAATGGCAATTTCATGGAATAACAAGTGCTTAATAGAAATTAAATCTACAATAAACTATAACAATTGGTAAAATTTAACAGCAGACTATGTCATATGTTAGAATAAAAGGTTAACACTGCTAGTAAAAATGTAAAATGGTATAATCACCCAGGGAAACACTTGGACAATTTCCTAAAGATTTAAAACATATACCAAGGCTACGGGTATAGTTCAGTGATAGATAGATAGCATCAATATTTAGTACTGCAAAAAATCTATACCTACCATGTAAATCAGCTATCTACTCCTAGGCATTTATACAAGAGAAAAAAAAAGCCTATTTTTATATATATATATATAAATATAAATAAAGACCTTTTTGCATGAATTTTAAGGCAGCCTTATTTGAAACTGTTCCAAAATGTAATTAAATCATTAGGTAAAAAGATGAACAGATTATGATCCAGTCATACAATATGATAAGTTTCAACAATAGGAAGTAATGAACTATCAAAACATATGACACGGAGGAATCTCAAAATAATTATGCTAAATAAAAGACACAGATAAAAAAAAAAGAAAAAGCTAAGCATGGTGGCTTATGCCTGCAATCCCCAGCACCTCAGAGGCTGAGGCAGACAGATTGCCCTGAGTGTGAGGCCACTAAGGGCTACATAGTGAGCTCCTGACCAGCACAGGCTTCAGAATGAGAGAGTCTGTATTAAATAGAACAGCAAAAATTAAAAAAAAAAAAAGAGATATGACTTCACCTATATAGAATTCCTAAAAATGAAAATTAACTTACACATTTGTGGCTACTAGGGGAAGAAAATGACAGAGATAAGAAGAGAGGAAAAAAGGATTAAAAAAGGTTGATGAGGGTTGATGTATATACCCATCTCCCTGATGGTGATGATGATTAAACTGAGTAAGCTACATACTTTAAATATATGCAATTATTTACTTTTAAAAGGCATCATATGAAGTTCCCTTATAACATTTTCATGCATTTATTACTATACTTTGTTCTAATTCATCTCTCCTACTACCCTTTCCCCTCCTGCTTCTCTTCTGTTGGTTTCTTTCCTCTACATGCCACAGATACTCCCATTATCCTTTGTTATCTAACTATTTCTTTAAATTGAAGCATTTCATCTTAGACAAAAATAGACTCCTGAGGTTTTCCAGAAACTAACAAAACTTAGAAGACTTAGGAAGCTTATGAAATATTCAAGGCCCAAGAAACTTAAGAGTTATAAGAGAGGTCACAAGATCCTCTTCAAAGTTTAAAGAGCAGTAAAGAATTCCTAGGCCAAAGAAGACTGTCTGCGAGGATAGTTAATTGGGCACGGAGCTCCAGGGATACAGGTTTTGTGAGTGTCAGTCATTTGAGGTGCACTCTTCAGCGATGTAGCTGCTTTTGAGTCAGATATGCTCATGCAAATAACCTCAATAAACTCCTAATCTTGCCAATGCATACTTGAGTGGACCTATTTCTCTGCTCTGTCCTTTCTGAGGTGAAATCGAGGTTTATTCAGTCACATAAACACCATCTTTGTCCTCTTCTCATTTAAGATGTTTGCCTCTCGTCTCATAATTCCCCTTCTTTCATGAACCCGCCCCACACACATACATACAGAGAGAGAAAGAGAGGGAGATGGGTGTTCACATAAAGAAACATGATACTTGTCTGAGAGTGGCTTACTTTGCTTAAAATAATGATTTCTAGGTCCATCCATTTTCCTGCAAGTGTCAAAATTTCATTTTCCTTTATGGATGAATACTATTTCATTGTGTACATGTACCACATTATTTACAGACAGAAACCTAGGCTGGCTTCATTTCCTACCTATTGTGGATAGTATGGAAATAAACAAGGATGTGTTAGTATCTCTGTGGTGTGTTGACTTAGGAGTCCTTGGGGAGTACCCAGAAGTGGAATGTATGGGTAGGTGAATTCTATTTTTAGTTTTTCAGGGAACCTCCATATTATTTCCATAGTGGGTGTGCCAGTTTATACTGCCATTAGCCATGTGTAGGGAGGGCTCCTCTCTGCCCACACTATTGCCAGCATTTGTTACATAAAGAATATAAACAATAGCTTTATATTGTTATGCTTTATATTCTTAATGGCCATTCTGATTGTGTCAGATGGACTCTCAAAGTAGCTTTAATTTGTATTCTCCTGTCAGTTAGGATATAAAACACTTTCTCAAATATTTTTGGCCACTTTCCTATTTTCCATAAAGATGTTTTCTAAAATGTATAGCAGAATCTGGCTTGAAAATACTGGCTGAAATAGCGAAGAGGGTAATCATACAATGATTGTATTTTTAAGTAGTATAGACAAGACTTTAGAAATGTGTCAAGAAAACAAATATTTTATCTAAAGTATCAAAATAAAAATATTTGAAAAATAATTCCCTATGATAGACATTATTTAATATCATTATCTAAGCAAGAAAAATTTGAATCATAATCTTTTAAAATAAAAATTAGAAAATTCAAAGTATGCAAACATTTATTTATTTTTACCAATTTTAGATATAATAAACACCTGATATCATTAGTCTTTTATCAGTTGCTTCCTCAATTCTTTTGGGAAACAGTAAGAATAAGTGTCCTAAAAAATTCTTTTGAGAAAAATTTCCCCCTGAAATTACTGATAGGAGGTTGTCTTACAATTTCTGAGTCTATATACAGTAAGATGGATGAGTTAAAATCAACCTAAGTGTCATACATGAATGTTGTGGCCACAGAAAAAAATCTAGAAGTTATTTATGACTGTACCAATTCTTATCTGCTCTGCTTTAATTTCAAGAACTTAAGTACTTAAAATACACAAGGCATGTGTTATATGCTATTTTTCAGAGTAAAATAAATACTATACAATAGTAATTGCTATATTTTTCAAGTAAGAGAGAAGTTTGACTTTCAAATGTGATACTTGCAAACACAGAACAATGCTACTGAACTATTGATGTAATTACATTTCCTAAAAACTTCAGAGGTATTTATTCAGAAAAATCTGTAGCCAACACAGGGAACATTCAACTCCCTTTAAAACTGCATTCTTTTAATTAACAAAAGAAGGCCAATTTTTATGTTTGCAACATTTAAGCTGAAAAGATTAAACAATAAGTTGAGGGGATGAATCTCATTCCACTGGAAACCAAGTCCAGTTGAAAACCAAAATGCAAATCTCTTGTTTTGCTTAAGAATGCAATTTTTAATTTCAGTTGAATGACATTAATGTACCTTATTGATGTTTGGCTCCTCCATCATAGAATTTTTGATGGTTTCACTGCTGTCCTCTAATGACTTCATTAAGAAAGAATAATCACATGTCAACGAGTAAAGATGAGATGTAACATGCACAACACTGAGGTTTTTTTTTAAACTTATATTTGTAACCAAATTACTGAAAAAGAATATGGAAGTAATATCTTCTTAAATTTCATATTATTAAAAAAAGAATTATATGCTGGAGAATGTATGGTTACAGAGTAAGAAATCTTGAAGGCTCAAAATTCCTTATCTAGCACTATAAATTTTATTTCATTGCACTTTTTTCCTCATTTGTTTTATAATGTTGACATTAAAATATTTTATCTAAGGTACATTATATGTGTAAATTCAGAGCTTCTGGTGTCAACTAAAAATTGAAGTCAATGTATTGTCTTAAACACTACTGTCTTACTTCTTCTACGACATATAATTCCTCCAGAAAATATCCTTAATAGAAAATTCCAATTTCTACCTTTCAAATTCTCCTATGCATGTTGCCAGGAATAGTTAGTAACTTGCTTGGAGGCATACAGCCTCACTCAAAGGTGACATTAGTACTGGTTAAAGAAAAAGCTCAGTCAGGACTTTTAAGTTCTCAGAAAATAAAATACAACTGATAAAGAACAAAGATGTTAATTGTTAAATCCAACTTTTGTTGGGAATGGCTTTAATAGCCTATCTCAAACTATGTGTAATTAATTTCCAAATAAATACAACCACTTTGGAGAAATTTTAGTTAAAAACTAAAAGAATGTTCAATAAACTACATTATACTGGAAAAGAAAAGGTCTGAGATACATAAGAATTTTAAGATATGATAAAGAAATGAGATCAGATAAAGAAATGGTAAAATTTCATTTTAAATCACATAAAGTAATAAAAAAACAGCATCATCAAATACAGAACATGGCATTTATCAGTCTTCTGAGTAACTAAATTCACAATGGCTTTCATGATCATTTTAATATAAATAATACACAACAGGCAATTTTATGAATACCCAAAACAGGCAACTTAAATGCTAGCAAGTGTAAATCATTTTCTATCAAGTCTATAAATTTAAGACTTTATTTAACTCTATCCAACCTATGTTTTATTGTTTTTTGATATTCCTTTATTAAAATCTCTTTAGGAATATCATGGTCAGCAATAAAACTTAAGGGAATAACAAATTCTTACTGCGAAGTCCAGAATGGGAAGTGAGTAGGAATTCTACATCCATAAAACCCAAGGTCTTTTTCTTTCATATAGGGGGGATCTTTCAAGACCTCATTTTCTCCTTAGCCCAAACTTGAATAAAAATCCATGTGTGTAGCACAGAATGAGAAAATGGGAACACCTTGGGTCAGGTCCTGTTTATCTTTCCTTCCTACCTTCCACCCCTTCTCCACCCCAGAAAAAGTCTAGCTAGCCTGTTTCACAGCTACATTTACACCTGTGCTAGTTTTTGTACCATGTCTTCCTATAAATTACAAAATAGCCAATGTGGCATGAGAAGACCATTAGCCATCCCTGCCTCCATTTAGCCAACTGTAAATAAATTCATTTTCTTTACAAAACAAACAACAAATTTCTCAAAACTTTCAACAATTGTGCTAGTGTTTAAGTTATTTATTATAAAAGTTGCCTTGTAGATAAAAAAATTCAGAAAATTACTTAGCTTACTGATGTTATAGAAGCTGTTATTTAATACTTGTGTTCATGCTTTTGATTAAAAAACTATAATAAAAGCAGTTTTCAATTTTTCAGAAGGTAACATGAAGCTTCAAACAAAGCTATGATTAAAACTCTGTTTCAAAATCCTCCCCCGATACAGAATACAGCAATGACTACTTAGTTGTGGGCTCAATACAACATGAAAATGCATAACATTTGTTACAAATTTAAAAATGTCAATTGTATTAGACAAACATTAAACCAAACTTTAACTCCACACCCATAATATAAAATAGATAAGAATGTGCAAGTTTACTCATTAACTGTTATTCTTATACAATATGGCAGAGTTGTTCCACTGTTTCTCTGTGCTAAGTCAACAAGACAATCCAATGTGCATATGCATGTTAAAAGGCATACTACCGAAAAAGTAACAAGCTGAGTGAGCGTTTAAGACCTAGGACAATGTAGCAGTATCCTTATAGACTACATAAGAAAGCCATAAATTATTATTCATTTTAGAAAAATATATTTTTAAAAAGTACACCTCTCTACATAAGTTTAATCAGTCATATAGTCCTGTCTAGCATATTCATTGTTAACTGTATTTTACCATTTTCTTGAACTGTTTTAGTAATAATTCACATACTAACATATAACAATATTTTCACAGTTACATTAATAAGTAAACAGCATTCACACCTGCCTAGATTTTAATATGCTAACAAAGTATTTACTTTTAAATTCCAAATTAGCAAAAGTGCTATATATTCTTTTTTGTGGTATGGTTCACAGCAAATAGTAACAACATATCCATCCATTGTTTTTTATTACAATTTGTTACTATGGGAGAGGAACACGATGTAATTACATTATAATTTCAAAAAAAATTCAAATAAACAACTTAGTACTTGAAAAGCAGTCATATATGAAAATTCTCTTTTTGCAATGTTTGACGATATCTTGTTTTTTTGCTTGTCTATTGTAAAACCCTTCTATTTTCTTATTTTTTCCAACCATATGGCTTTGGTCTTTCCTCCCACTTCAAAACCAGTACAAAATTTATTTTCACACTAATTACTTGTTACTCAGAACATGGTCTAGAGACCATCTGTCATTTATACTTTGCTAATTACTCCAGAGGAATAACTGGCTAACGATAACTGTATCTACTGTTTAGGTTCACGTAATGATGTGTAAAATTTCTTTTATTGATATATAATTCACAGAAAGAGAAAATATGCATATTCAAATGTTTCCAGTAGGAAAATAAGTTTCAACTAACTCTAAAATAGAATTCTCTTAACTATCATAGAAAAATCAGAGGAAATGTCTCTTAAGTAACTAGTCATACAATATAAAACATGATATGCAAGAATCAAACTCTCATCTCAGTATCTACTTCAGAGAAAAAAGCTCCAAGAATATGATGTAAAAATATTGTTCCTTCCCTTTTAACATATTTTTATAAACATTAATTAAAGTTTATAATAGTAAATGGATTTTCAAAAAAGATCTGCAAACTTCAATTATTTTATTGGTTACAGAATACTATGAAGCTTTAGTAATAAAATAGTAAAGAGTTTTAACATATACAAACCTCATTTAGACATCGTTTCTTTGTGAATATATTTCTGATAAAAGTTTCTTGAATTTCTTCCTGTTTCACCAAGTACTGCCAAAGCCTCTTCACTGATAATGCGAGATGATTTTTGGATCTATAGGTATAGTACATTAATTATTTACCTTAAAGATTTCTGATTAACAATTCCTTAGAAGTATACCAGTGTTTACTAGAATTGGCTAGGATCACACCGCATGACCTAGGGAAAGCAGCCAAAGAGCTTTTTCATAAAGGATAATATAACTGATATTATAGGATTAGGGGACAATATAGTTCCTATTAGTTTGTCACTGTAGTGGGAAAGCAGACAAGTTGACCATCACTAATCTGAACTTTTTTTGTTTTGGGTTTGGTTTGTGTTTTTTGAGACAGTCTCTCAAAACTATGGTAGGACTGGAACTCACTATGTAGACCAGGTTCAAACTCACAAAGATCCATCTGCTTTTGTCTCTGCCTCCTTAGTGCATGCACTACCATGCTTGGCTAAAACTGATACTTTTTAAGTGATGATATGACATCCAAAAAGTTTTAGGCTTTAGAGCATTCTAGATATTGCACTAGAGATAATTATTTAAGCATTTACTGACATTATAAAGCATTACTTTATGTCTTATCCTAATATGAAAATGATATTTATAGCTATGAGCTAATAAAATTTTACTGACAAAAATAGGAATAGGACTGAATTTGGCTAGAGGGGTTAGACATAATTTCTTGAACCTTTAATTAAAGACAAGGAATTTAAAAAAAATTGTTTCATAGAAGACAACTAGAAGCAGAGGTTTTGTTGTTTGTTTTTTCTTTTGTTTTGTTTTTAATGTGTTTTCTATGGATACAGTAAGTCTATAACCTTCATGTTCCTGGCCAAAAGTATTTCTGCAAGAACGAAAATGACGACACTGAAGAATTAAATACACTGTTAAGTAAACATTTATTCAGGGAAACATTTTCTAGATAAAGCAAGTATTGTATAGACTTACTTATAGGTCAATCATTTTCTTTGCGTGGATAGTAAAACAGTTGCTGAATAGTTATTATTCTGTTGCAGAGTAGGAGTTCAATAAAAGTATACTCCTCAAGCTGTATCTGGCTAGTCTGTCCCATATTTTCAAAGACTCAAGTTTACTGGCTCATAGCCAAGCCTCTTTTGTTTATATTTTGTGTGGTTGCTTTCACTCTGCAATGCCAGTTACCTAGTCACAACAAGGAATCCTAAAAAGTATTCCTAGAATACTTACTATCAGGACCTTCAACAAATATGTTTGATAACCTTTGAGAATCACAAGTATTATGCCAAAGACACAGATATGTTCCTAGAACAAAATGTTAAGCATGGACTATAAGTATTTTTTTTTTTCTTTAAACACTACCCAAAGACAGCCTAATTCTCCAAAAGTATTACTTTTTCTTTTTGGCAAAACAATAACAGCAACAGCAAAACAATATCCATGGTAAAACCTACTTGAAAGGAGTGTTTGTAGGTTCTAGTAAAGCTTTGTGACGGAGTATTGCAGGACCTGCAGACAATTCTCTTCAGAAGTGTGACTTGAGATATAGTTTTGAGGTGGTCCACCATGGATTTCAAGTCGCCTGAGAAGAACTTGTTCCCAGCACTGAAGAGTTTTTAGAACTGCATGACAAAGAGGTGAACTAACTGGTAGTTCTTAAAAAAACAAAACAAACAAACAAAAAAAAAAAAAAAACAGGGGATATTAATAAAATTTAGTAGAATATGTGGGCACAGAATCTGTTATTTTGAAGATAAAATGCCATAAATCTGTTTGACTATTTTAACATTACTACTTAGAAATTTAATTTCTGAAAATGTTTTTATGATTACGAAAATGTTTATGGAAGAAAAATTAAGTGCTTTAATCTTTGAAACAAGCCAGAATATCATTTAAAAATGAAAATAATAAGCAAAGTTTATGATCTTTACCATGAAATGAAGCACCAATTTAACAATTTTTGTTTATCTACCCACATCTAGTAACAGTCTTGATTTAAAATTCTGAAAATTACCTACTGATTTATTACAATAGAATGAGTATAAATTTTCCTTCTTTATTGTTCCAACACAGTCACAAAATTTTTATTAAACTGATATTTTAGTGTATGAAAAACCACAGTTCACAGCTGAAACATTTTGCATAAGACCACATTCCTTTATCTTCTGTACAACCATCTTCTAATGTGGAACTCATCACTATTTTTGAAGGCTTATAGGTTTAGTATTAAGTCCCAGGTAGAGATATAGTCTCAGTATAATAATATCAGGTTCAGAGCCTTTGATTTTTCAAACACTTCGCTCCTCAGGACATATGATAAGAACATTTAAAAATAGTTTATACCCAAAAGAAATGCATCCTTTACTACCGGAACTCATTTAAACTTTTTATTTACTTAGAATACATATAAAGAATAACAACTGGCATTGAGTTATATTAAGATGTTTATTACCTGCAAGATCATGACCTGCAAAGGGATAGAAAGTCTTCAAATTGTTGAGCACCAACTGGACCATGGCCAATCTCATCAAAGACCAACTAAAAATAAAAAATTTCCCCATTAAAGATTTACATGAAATCTAGAACTGATGCCATCCTTTAACATAACAATTTCCTAATAAGGAATTAGTTTAAAGATATACATCTATAATACCTAAATAATACATACATATAACTAATAATTCATATCAGCATTATCTAAAACAGTGAAAATAACCTAACTGCCTGTCAGGAGAGTAGTAGCTCAACAGTGATGGTTTTGAAGGACGGAATTTTAAGGTGACTATAAAAATGAAGCATTAATATTGATAAAACTACAGTGTACAATAGTAACTGAACAGCAAGCTTCAGGGCATCATATACAATTGTGTTGTCTCTAATGCAAGAAAGCAGGGGAAATACAGAGGTACTTATTTCTGTGATGAGAAGGACATAGGAACTAGTAAAAATGGCTATCTTTACAAATGCCAGAGAAAACTGAGCAGAAACAAGATATATGAGGCGCTTATGTTTATATTTTTATATAGTTCAAATTAAAATTATTCCTTTAATTTTGAGTAGATCATGTTTATGACTTATGGTACTGGCCTTAAATTAGCAACTGTGCAAAATGCACTTAGTTTCTTAGTTTAGCATTCTCAACAACAGTGTGCTCACACTGTTTTGGAACCATCACCAGCCTCATTCTCTACAACTTTTCATGGAACAAGACTGCTAAAAAACAAACAAACAGAAAACTATACACTTTTCTCTCAAGCTCTATGTATATGACTATTTAATGCATTTTGTAACATACATAACACATTTTGCTTATTCAGTCACCCTATCAGACACTTGAATTGCTTCAATCCACTGGGCTTTAAGCTGCTGTCAACTAGATGTATAATCACACATTTGATCTCTTTCAATTCTTTTGGTATATACCCAAAGTAGAATTACCATTTTATACAGTAGTATAAGTTTTAAAGAAACTATATTACCATTTTTCAAAGTGTCTGTACCAAAAGAACACAAAGGCTGTAATTTCTTTCCATTTTGGCCAAGACTGTCATTTAGTTATTTTGTAGTAGCATCCTTAATGGGTGTAAGATATCATCCTTCCCACTCTGGTTTTCATTAACCTTTCCCCTAATAACCAGAGTATTTTTTCTGTGTTTATCAGTCATTTACATGTCTTCTTTAGAGGAATACCTTATCTATTCAAGTCTTTTGGCCACCTTCCCCTGTCCCTTCAATTTTTCCAATACTGAGGATTAAACACAGGGCTTTACACATCTAAGCTCTAAAACTGAGCTACAACTCCAGTTCAGGCCACTTTTTAAATAGGTTCCATCTTAAATTCTTAGGTTATAAAATTTGGTTTCTGAGTCATAGATATGCTTATATAGTCAAAAAGTAAACCTAATTCAAAAATACACTAATAAGCAAAATCTCTTAATTTTTCAATAAAGATTTACTGGTTCAGAAATCTGATTATTTCTTTTCAAACTATTGTTAACTCATCACTAATATGCCATGTCTAATAAAATTATTTTTCATAAAATTTAAGTATCAAAATTAAGTCCAAACTATCAAAATGCTTTTATATAAAATATATATGGCTTCTCTAACAATAACATATGATAAGTCACTCAAATATTAAAGTCAGCAAACTACAAAAGCAGTAATGGGAATATACAAGATTTTAGGGACTCTCATCTGGGCCCAGGCACTGAGCAGATCCCGGCGGCAGCTCTGCACGAACTCACAAAACCCAGAGAAGTGGGCTACCAGGAGCTCTGAACCAGGCAGTTCTCAGTAAGGAGCAGCAACACTACCCCAAACAGGCAGTAACGGGATCCACTGGGACCCAGGTACTCACTCCTGGCCCAGAGCACTGGTTCCTTCTGGTCTGGGCCCAAGCACTGAGCAGATCCTGGGCCCAAGCACTGAGCAACACCCAACCTAAACAGTTCTGACACAACCAAGAGAATAGGAAAGACAGGCTCCAGTCAGAGACAGCACAGGTAGCACTGAGGAGAACCAGATGGCAAAAGGCAAGCGCAAGACTACAAGGGCCAGCAACCCAGAGCGCATGACATCATCAGAACTTAGTTCTCCCACATTAAGTCCTGAACTCCCCATATCACCAGGAAAGCAAGAGTCAGATCTAAAATCACTTCTAATGATGATGATAGAGGACTTTAAGAAGGACATAAATAACACTCTCAAAGAATTCGAGGAGAACACAGGTAAACGGGTAGAAGTCCTTAAAGAATCACAAGAGAACATAACCAAACAGGTGATGGATTTGAACAAAACAATCCAGAACATAAAATGGAAATAGAAACAATAAAGAAATCACAAAGAGAGACTACTCTGAAGATAGAAAACCTAAGAAAGAAATCAGGAGTCACAGACGCAAGCATCACTAACAGAATACAAGAGATAGAAGAGAGAATCTCAGGTGCAGAAGATATCATAGAAAATATTGACACAACTGTCAAGGAAAATGCAAAATGCAAAAAACTCTTAACACAAAACATCCAGGAAATCCAAGACACAATGAGAAGACTAAACCTAAGGATAATAGGTATAGAAGAGAGTAAAGATTCCCAACTTAAAGAGCCAGTAAATATCTTCAACAAAATCATAGAAGCAAACTTCCCTAACATAAGGAACAAGATGCCCATAATCATACAAGAAGCCTACAGAACACGAAATAGACTAGACCAGAAAAGAAATACCTCCCGTCACATAATAATCAAAACACCAAATGCACAAAAAAAAGAAAGAATTTTGAAAGCATAAGAGAAAAAGGCCAAGTAACATATAAAGGCAGACCTATCAGAATTACACCAGACTTCTCACCAGAGATTATAAAAGCCAGAAGATCCTGGACAGATGTCATACGGACTATAAGAGAACACAAATGCCAGCCCAGGCTACTATACCCAGCAAAACTCTCAAATTACCATAGATGGAGAAACCAAGATATTCCATGACAAAACCAAATTTACACAATATCTTTCCACAAACCCAGCACTACAAAGGATAACAGCAGGAAAGGCCCAATACAAGGAGAACAATCATACCCTAGAAAGAGCAAGAAAGTAATCCTCCTCCGACAAACCCAAAAGAAGATAGCCACACAAACAATGCCTCCACTTTTAGCAAAATAACAGGAAGCAACAGTCTCCTCTCCTTAATATCTCTTAATGTCAATGGATTCAATTCCCCAATAAAAAGACATAGGCTAACAGACTGGATATGCAAACAGGATCCAACATTTTGCTGAGGAAACCCACCTCAGTGACAAGGACAGATACTACCTTAGAGTAAAAGGCCGGAAAACAATTTTTCAAGCAAATGGTCCTAAGAAACAAGCTGGAGTAGCCATTCTAATATCGAATAAAATTGACTTTCAGCTTAAAGATATCAAAAAGGATAAGGAAGGACATTTCATATTTGTCAAAGGAAAAATCAACCAAATGAACTCTCAATTCTGAACATCTATGCACCAAATGCAAGAGCACCCACTTTCATAAAAGAAACCTTACTAAAGCTCAAAGCACACATTGCACCTCACACAATAATAGTGGGAGACTTCAACACCCCACTCTCAGCACTGGACCGATCATGGAAACAGAAACTAAACAGAGACACAGTAAAACTAACAGAAGTTATGAATCAAATGGACTTAACAGATATCTATATAGAACATTTCACCCAAAAACAAAAGAATATACCTTTTTCAAAGCACCTCATGATACTTTCTCCAAAATAGACCATATAATTGTCACAAGACAGGCCTCAAAAGATACAAAAAAATCGAAATAATCCATGCACCCTATCAGATCACTATGGTCTAAAGCTGGTCTTCAATAACGATAAAGACAATGGAAAGCCCACATTCACATGGAAACTGAACAGTACTCTACTTGTTGAAACTGGGGTCAGGGAAGAAATAAAGAAAGAAATGAAAGACTTTTTAGAATTTAATGAAAATGAAGACACATCACACCAAAACCTATGGGACACAATGAAAGCAGTGCTAAGAGGAAAACTCATAGCTCTAAGTGCATTCAAAAAGAAACTGGAGAGAGAACACACTAGCAGCTTGACAACACACCTGAAAGCTCGAGAACAAAAAGAAGCAAATACACCCAAGAGGCATAGACGGCAGGAAATAATTAAACTCAGGGTGAAATCAACCAAATAGAAACAAAGAGAACTATACAAAGAATCAATAAAACCAGGAGCTGGTTCTTTGAGAAAATCAACAAGATAGATAAACCCTTAGCCAGACTAATCAGAGGGCAGAGAGACAGTATCCAAATCAATAAAATCAGAACTGAAAAGGGTGACATAACAACAGAAACTGAGGAAATTCAACAAATCATCAGATCCTACTACAAAAGCCTATACTCAACAAAATTGGAAAATCTGGATGAAATGAAACAATTTTCTAGACAAGTACCAGTTACCAATGTTAAATCAGGAGCAGATAAACCATCTTAACAGTCCCATAACTGCGAAAAAATAGAAAGCATCATTAAAAGTCTCCCCACCAAAAAAGTTCATAGGTCCAGACGGTTTTAGTGCAGAATTCTATCAAACCTTCAAGGAAGACCTAATACCAATTCTCTTCAACTATTCCAAAATAGAAACAGAAGGAACACTACCAATTCATTCTATGAAGCCACAATTATGCTCTTACCTAAACCACACAAAGACCCAACAAGAAAAGAGAACTTTAGACCAATCTCCCTTATGAATATTGATGCAAAAATATTGAATAAAATTCTCTCAAACCGAATCCAAGAACACATCAAAACACTTATCCATCATGATCAAGTGGGCTTTATCCCAGGAATGCAGGTTGGTTCAATATACGGAAATCCATCAATGTAATCCACTATATAAATAAACTCAAAGAAAAAAAACCACTGATCATATCTTTTAGATGATGAGAAAGCATTTGACAAAATTCAACATCCTTTCATGATAAAAGTCTTGGAAAGATCAGGAATTCAAGGTCCATACCTAAACATAGTAAAGCAATATACAGCAAGCCAGTAGCCAACATCAAACTAAATGAGAGAAACTTGAAGCAATCCCATTAAAATCAGGGATAGACAAGGCTGCCCACTCTCCCCCTACCTATTCAATATAGTACTGGAAGTCCTAGCCAGAGCAATTAGACAACAGAAGGAGATCAAAGGGATACAAATTGGAAAGGAAGAAGTCAAAGTTTCACTATTTGCAGATGATATGATAGTATACTTAAGTGACCCCAAAACTTCCACCAGAGAACTCCTAAACCTGATAAACAACTTTAGCAAAGTGGCTGGGTATAAAATTAACTCAAACAAATCAGTAGCCTTCCTCTACACAAAGGATAAACTGGCTGAGAAAATTAGAAACGACACCATTCACAATAGTCACAAATAATATAAAATACCTTGGTGTGAATCTAACCAAGCAAGTAAAAGACCTGTATGACAAGAACTTCAAGCCTCTGAAGGAAGAAATCGAAGGAGATCTCAGAAGATGGAAAGATCTCCCATGCTCATGGATTGGAAGGATTAATATAGTAAAAATGGCTATCTTGCCAAAGCAATCTACAGATTTAATGCAATCCCTATCAAAATTCCCACTCAATTCTTTACAGAGATAGAAAGATCAACTTAAAATTCATTTGGAATAACAAAAAACCCAGATAGTGAAAACTACTCTCAACAATAAAAGAACTTTGGGGGAATCACCATCCTGATTTCAAGCTGTACTACAAAGCAATAGTGATAAAAAGGGCATGGTATTGGAAACAGGCAGGAGGATCAATGAATAGAATAGAAGACCCAGAAATGACCCCATACCTATGGTCACTTGATCTTGACAAAGGAGCTCAAACCATCCAGTGGAAAAAAGACAGCATTTTCAACAAATGAGTGCTGGTCCAACTGGAGGTCAACATGTAGAAAAATGCAGATTGATCCATACTTATCTCCTTGTACAAAGCTCAATTCCAAGTGGATCAAGGACCTCCACATAAAACCCTAGCTACACTGAAACTAATAGAAGAGAAAATAGGGAAAAGCCTTGATCACATGGGCACAGGGGAAAAGTTCCTAACAGAACACCAATGGCTTATGCTCTAAGATCAAGAATTGACAAATGGGATCTCATAAAACTGCAAAGCTTCTGTAAAGCAAAGGAACTGTCAACAGGACAAAGTGGGAACCAACAGATTGGGAAAAGATCTTCAACAACCTTACATCTGATAGAGGGCTAATATCCAAGGTATACAAAGAACTGAAGAAATAGATTCCAGACCATCAATAACCCTATTAAAAAATGGGGTACAGAGCTGAACAAAGAACTCTCAACTGGGAAACGCGAATGGTTGAGAACATCTAAAAAAGTGTTCAGCATCCCTAGTCATCAGGGAAATGCAAATGAAAACAACACTGAGATTCCACCTCACACCAGTCAGAATGGCTAAGATCCAAAACAAGGTGACAGCAGATGTTGGCGATGGATGTGGAAAAAGAGGAACACTCCTCCATTGTTGGTGGGATTGTAAGCTGGTACAACCACTATGGAAAGCAGTCTGGCGGTACTCAGAAAATTGAACATAATGTTACCTGAGGACCCAGCTATACCACTCCTGGGCATATACCCAGAAGATATTCAACATACAACAGGGCCACATGCTCCACTATGCTTATAGTGCCTTATTTATAATAGCCAGAAGCTGGAAAGAACCCAGATGTCCTTCAACAGAAGAATGGATACAGAAATGGTACATTTCACATGATACTACTCAGCTATTAAAAACAATGAGTTCATGAAATTCTTAGGAAATGGATGGAGCTAGAAAATATCATCCTGAGTGAGGTGACCCAATCACAAAAGAACACACATGGTATGCACTCACTGATAAGGGATATTAGCCCAAAAGTCACTAATACTCTAAGACAATGCATAGACCTCATGAAACTCAAGAAGAAGGAGAGACCAAAGTGTGGGATGCTTTTGTCCTTTTTAGAATGAGTATCAAAAGATTCAACCAGAGCTCCCAGGTCTAAACCTCCAGCCTGAGAAAGGTAATTAAGGGTAGTCTTGTCAGACATCAGTAGAATTGGAGGACCATGGATCCCCAAAAGTTTGGATTCCCTAGTGTTGGGAATTGAGAGCAGGGAGATGGTTTGGGAGGATGTTTGGAGCACACCCTCATAAGATTAGGAGGGGTATGGGATAAGAGAGTTAGGGGGAGAATGGGAGAGGAGATAACGTTGAAGGTAAATACGCAAAATATCCAATAAAAAAATATAATGGGTCTCACAAAAAAAAAAAAAAGATAGCTTACTTATTTCAAATTATTTTAAAAAGTTTCTAGGAGATGCTAACTGGCTAAGATCTTATTTTAAGCTCTCCCCAAAAGAATTTTAGTCTCTATTTAATATTCTCAAGAGAGATGTAAATCCTAATTTCCCTCAACACCAATTGACAAAAGAGGAGCAATTTTACAAAAAGTAGAGGAAGCTATTATTAATCGATATATTATAAAGACTGATTAGTTGTTGGCTGTTCTATAACAGTCCTTTGATAAAAGAGATTATTAATGTAGATTTATATTTCTTTAAATAGTGTCTTTATGACTCTCTGAATGTGGAAGAAGTGGCTGCTGGCGCTTCTGCCCAGATCTTACAGGAACTCTGAAAAATGTGTTTTTAAAAATAAAAGAGGGGGAACTGTTTCCCCCTAGAAGGAGTCTCCTGAAACACTCTCCATCATGCCTTGTTTATTTTAACTCTCTAAACTGAAAGCTCATGGCAAATCGGCTGCTGACTGCCTCTGGCATCACTGAGACCACTAAAGACTATGCCATAGATATGTGGAAGGTCCCTCTTACCCTTAAATGGAATGGCCCGGACCCAGTTCTCATATGGGGCTGAGGACTGATATGCCTGTTTGATACCACAGTAGGCACAGCTAAATGGCTGCCAAAAAGTTTAATGAAATAAAAAGATAACCCTACAATGCCAGGCCCAACTATAAATAAGATGAATAACAATGACCTCCAGGGAAGAGAAATCTCCCTGAGAATTCCTTCTTTTTCCTTTCCAGGTAAAAATGAAACACCTGTGATATCTGCTGGTAGAAGCTCTAATCCTGATGCTGGCCTCCAGACTTATACTACTCAGACCTTTGATGGGCCATTGACAAGGACACCAAACAGCCAGAGATTGACATCATTAATCTGAAGAAATCCCTTGTTTCGAGGTCTGAAATGATCTCCAAAAATTGCAAAGGACTTTATTGGACTTGATTTACTCTTCTACAATAGAAAAGACTGTGTACAGCTCTTGACTGTGTACAGCCCTTAAAGAAGAATGTTGCCCTTACAAGACAGGAATGGTTAAAGAGAACATGAAAAAGGTCAGAGAAGGCCCAGAGAAAAGATGGAGAGAGAAAGAGAAAGAGAAAGATGAGAGCTGGTACAAGGACTGGTTTTCAACCTCTCCACGGTTGTCAACCCCACTTCCTCCCATCTTGGGACCATTAATTGGGTTATTTTTGCTGATTCCTTTTGGTCACGAGCCTTAAATAGGCTGACTAACTTTGTGATACAACAGATAGATAATTTGGTAGCAAAACCTATTCAGATACATTATCATAAGTTAGCTATGGAGGACCACGAGACTCAAGATGAGGTTGTTACTTATCCAGGGTGTTCCTCAAACCCATCTCCACCCAACCTAAAAGAGGGGACTTCCACCCTAGACCAAGCAGAGAGGGGCTACCCAGAACCCTCTCTGACTGGCGATCTGAATTCTTGCTTAGGCTGCGAGGCTAAGCACTGCAAGGGAATATAAATAAAAGTTAAAAATATCTATCTGGGTTCCCTGAGGGACAAGCCTGACTGCATAGGGGTTGATGTCAAAAGTATCCCCTCTCCAGGAAAAAGACATTGGGATGGGTATGGCCCTCATGCCTAACTGGACAAAGACAGGAGGACCGAGCCATTACAAGGTCCCTTCAATTATTGGAGGTCAGGCCTCTGTACCCACCTTCACAAGATTAGAATCGCCAAGGCCCTTCTATACTTAGAGAAGGGAGGAGATGTCAGGAGCAACCCTGCATATACACTAAAGGCCTAAAATTAGCCATAGGCCTAAAATCAGCAATAGGCCTGACATACATGCATGCTAACACAAAGTCTTGGGTCTCTGTGGAAAACCACTGAAACAGAAGGCTATAAGCTATTGTAAACAGGCAGCTTCTGTGGAAATTTACCAGCCCAAGTAGTCATAGGCAGCCTCGGTGGACAGTACCAACTTAGATAAGGACAAGTGAATCATAGGCAAAGTCATAGTGACCTGTCCCCTGAACCTATACTCAGCTGATACCCTGTTCTGAAAGGTATCTGTACTCCCCCTGAACACCTATGCTCCGGTGCCACTCCCTTCCCCACATCCTGCCTTTTTGTGTTTATAACCCCTGTGTAAATAAGTAAATTACGATGTGATTTAAATAACTAAATAAATTTAAAAAAAAAAGAAAAAGAAAAAGAAAAGAAAAAATGCCTCCATAAAAGCAGGCTGCACACAAACCTGGAAAAAAAAAAGAGTTTTATAATTACAGAAGCTTTTTAAAGATATGTCTTAGAACTAGAGGTCTACCAAACAGGCATTTGATGTTTGCAGTTAAAGTCTTAACACTTACCTTATGGGCCCAAATCAAAGCATAATATGAAAGGATTTGCATGACATGCTAGAAATTATAATGATTTACTAAGAGATAATCAAGTTAATTGATAATTTATTGCTGAAAAAAAGAATTTTACAATTTCAACTAAATAGTGCGTAATAAATCAGTAAGTTATTCCATGTTACTTTAAAAATTTATATAGGTTAAACACAATATTCAATACCTGAATGAATTTGAATTTGAATGCTCATGGAGTTGGAGATCAGAAGGCAAAGTATCATCATCATCATCATCATCATCTTCATCATCATCACTTTCTAGACTCTCCTCAGAATCATACTCTGCCCTACTTTGGGAAGGCGGGAGAAAAGGCTGAAAGAAAAATTATGTATATTATTATCCAAGTATCTGATTTGATGCATTCAAACATATAATTCATCCCATTTGTGGATACTTCACTGTAAGCAAAGTACCTATTATTTACTACAGAATATCTTTGATATAATTTTATCTCTTCACTCAGTAAACCAAACAATTCTTCAGAATGTGCCCCAAAAGTCTACTTGAGATAGATCTAATCCACCCTGCATCCCTCTATCAAGGTCTTTCTAAGCAGCCCAGGCTAGTCTTTGACTTGTGATCTACCTTCTTCAACCTCTCAAGTGTGGGGAAATATAGGCATTTGCCAGAATAAATTGGCTTGATAAAACAATGTTTAAAAGCATAACAGCCAATAGCATCGTAAGAGTTTTATATTTTTAATGGTAAAGATAAGCAAGTAACTAAAAAAGTTAAGTAAAATTTATATATTAAGTATTACAAAGAGAAAAGTAAAAGCTGACCATAGAAGGCCTCTTTGACAAGTGACAGTTAAGTGAAACCTAAAGGAGAAAAACTTACCAGCCTAAAAATAATAACAGGGCTAATAAAGTCTGACTAAACAATAATCCCATATATAGAGAAAACAATTCTCCAAAACTGAAGATCAAATAAAGACAGAGAGGAAGAGACAATTATCTTAAGCATCAAGCTTAACAGGCCAGTTGGAGTGGGACCATCAGAGATTAGGTCACTCAATTACTATAAGATAGTTTTGAAAATATCCAAAAGTTGAAAATGTTAGCCATTCGGCAATTAATAAAAAACAAAAAACAAAAAACAAAAAACCAGAAGAAATAGTCCCTGTTCTGTAGAGCAGTATATAAATGAAAAACTGATCACTGAACAAAAATTCTAAAAACAATGTTAATAACTAGGAAGAAATTAGAAACATTATGTGACCTTTACAATTATGGTCAAAACAAATGGTTAACGCAGCTGAGAATGCACTGTGCTACATTAACTCATTCTAAGCATTAGATAAAAGTAAAATGTGTAACTTTATCCAGTCATTGAGATCCATAACTGAAAGATTAAATGTGAAATTAAAGGCTTCTCATGAAACTGTGTTCTTATGGCTTGAAAAAAATTTTTGTGTGTCTATTTGTGAGGTCACTGTTGGGTGTCTTAATCATTGTCTTCCACCTTAATTTTTCAGTCAGAGTCTCTCACTAAATCTAGAGCTCATGATTTCAGCTGGACTGGCTAGCTAAGACCATGGGAGCAGCCATTCCAAGTTATTGAGTTAGGTATGTACATTTATACACCTGGCTTTTAGGTGGATTAAGGGATCCACATTATTGTCGCTACATAGCCCTAAAGAACACGAGGATTCTTCCATCATATGTTTTTTTTTTTTTTTTTAACTCTTTTAAAAGAAAGATTTTTATTTTATATGTGTGGTGGTTGGGCTCCCTTAGCCTCATAAATTTGAATGTTTAGACAGGATTAGGAGGTGTGGCCCTGCTGTAGTAAATGTGTGGTATAAATGGGTGTGGGCTTTGAGGTTTCAAGTCTGACCCAGTGGTTCTTTCTTCTGTTACCTGCAGATCTGGATACAGAAATCTGCACCATGTCTGCCTCCATGCTGCCTTGCTCCCTGCCGTGATAATGGAGTAAACCTGTGAAACTGTAAGCAAGACCCCAATGAGATGTTTGCATTTATAAGAGTTGATGCGGCCATGGTGTCTCTTCATAGGAACACTGACTAAGATAATGTGTACAAGTGTATAAATGTACGTGGATGTGCTACATATTTGCACCTGCCTCCAGAGGCCAGAAGAAAGTACTGGAATCCCAGCTGAAGTTACAGGTGGTAACCTCTCTGACATGGATCCTGGGAATTAAACTTAGGTTTTAGTCTTGAGTTTCTATTGCTGTGAAGAAACACCATGATCATGGCGACTCTTATAAAGAAAAACATTCTAGACTTATAGGTTCAGAGGTTTAGTCCATTATTATGGCAGAAACCATGTTTGCAGGCAGGTATGGTGCTGTGGCAGGCAAGAGTAGTAGATGAGAGTTCCACATCTGATCCACAGGCAGCAGAAAGAGTGAGACACTGGGCCTGGCTTATTCTTCTGAAACCTCAAAGCCCACCCAGTGACATGTCCTCCAACAAGGCCACATCTACTCTAACAAGGCCACATGTCCTAATCCTTTCAAACAATGACACTCCCTATGAGCCTATGGAGACCATTTCCATTCAAATCACAGAAGCAGTAAGCATTAGTATCCACTGAGCTATCTCTTCTCCAGTCCTCACATGTTTTAATGGAACCACTGCAAATCTGTTCAAATGTTTGTCACCTATTCTACTGTAATTGATTGTATAAGCTAGTGTTTCCCTAAAGATTGAGACACAAGATGATTTTTATATTTATAGGAAGACCATTTTAATAAAAAAATTGACAGAGCTATATTTAAACATGTTAAAAAAAAGAAATATTGCCAACCATTCACAGCAACTCAAGCAGCAGGGAAGGCTGTAAAGGACTTTTCCAGCCCCAAGTGGGAGAGTGGCCAGTATCTGCTCTACAGGAAAAAAAAAAAATTCCGCCAACCCTTGAGCTTGCCCTAAAATCAGGCCACAAAATCCCTGTAATCTCCAGCCACCAAGAAAGCTTCCCTCCCCTCCAAGAAACTCTATTTAGGCCATGTGTTCAGCCCTGTTCTCTGCTGATTCTCTCCTGAGCAGAAGCAGCCACACCCCGCCCCTGTTTTTTCCCTCCCAATATCTTGTGTGAGGTTTGTTGTGCAGTGACTTTGTTGTGTTGCTTTGCTCCCGAATGCCAGGATACCTTTCCCATCCAAGCTGTAACACTTAAAAATACAGCTTTTAAAAATGTGTACAGTTGGAGGCTGGGGCAATAACTCAGTTATTAAGTTGCTTGCTATGTAAGTACAGGAAGCAAATTCAGAACCAATGTAAAAAAAATCATCAAGTGTTTGTTATGTATCTTAGCACTAAAGAAGCAGAGATAGGTAGATCCCTACACTTATAGTCCAGCAATCCTTGTCTACTTTGCCATTTCCAGGCTACAGAGAGATACCTTGTCTCAAAAATAAGGTTGATGACACCTGAAGAATGACACCCAATGTTATTCTCTGTACCCATGTGCAAGTGTACTCCCATATACATGCATACATACCAGCACATAGATATGCACACATACATACATATAGAAAAACATGTACTACTAAAAGATTTAACTTACAAGTTCATTGATATTATTTAATATGAAGGTAGCTTTTAAAATAATGAAACCTCAACTTTAAATTATTAAAGATATACTAAAGGAAATAACATAAAAATAAATAAAAATGAAAAACTTTACTTTTGGCTATCTATGTATTGGGGAACTATAGAAAGTAGTAAAACCAAAACTGACTTAGCATAATTAAAATATTAGTTATACTGTGATTACAGTTTTTTGTTGATTTAAAGTTACTAGTTGTAGTTTAAAAAGTACTTGCATTATTCTAACGTAAATCATGGCATGAAACGTGTACTTTTTCTGTATACTGGCAAACTGATCAACTTTTTAAGTTTCACTCTTTTACATTTTTAAAAAATATTTATTTATTTATTTTATTTATGAGTACACTATAGCTGTCTTCAGACACACCAGAACAGGGTATCCCCGTTATCTGTGTAGTGATGTTTTATTACCTTGGCTATGAAGTAGTCCCAGATACTTAGTTCAGGTGGGATGAACTTCTCCTTGACTGCAAGTGGCTCCTGATTTACAGAGGAAGAGGATACAGGAGACGATTCTCTGCCAGACACTTTTGGTGGACTAATATGTTTGTTTTGTTTTTCTCCTTCAACTAGTAAAGAATGAAGAAAAAATTATTATTAGCAGTACTACCTCCAATTACCGTCTTTACAGAAAAGCTAAATATAACTATGAATAGCAAAAAAAAAAAACAAAAAACAAAACCTAAAATATGATTATTAAAGTACAGAGCAGGTGAAAAGCAGATAAAAGGAAGGAGGAAAGACGGCTCTATATAGCAACCTGTGCTTTTACCATATCTTGCCCATAATTACCCAAATGCCTATTGATCTACTCTATGTAGTATATAAGAGATGTAGTATCTGCTTACCAAAAAGAAATTCCCTCTACAGTTTAGTTAGGATTGTGACAAAACTTCCCAAATCTTTTTACTTTGTGTTTTTAGGGGGAAGGGGTTTGCTGGGCACTGAACACAGGGATTTAAGCATGCAAGCATATATTCTACCAGTGAACTACCCCAATAAGCACTAAAAAGAAAGGAAAAAAAAAATAGATGGAGCTGGAAACATGGCTCCACAGTTAAGAGCACTGACTGCTCTTCCAGAGGTCCTGAATTCAATTCCCAGCAACCACATGGTGGTGCACAACCATCTATAATGAGTTTTGGTGCCCTCTTGTGGTATGTCTGAAGACAGCTACTGTGTACTCATATAAATAAAATAAATCTAAAAATAAAAAAAAAGACAAATGTAAATACAAATTAAAAATAATGCCATAGTTCAGACTCATGAACAAACTGGTCTCATTATTCATTTAAAGTATTTTTATTAGAAAATATTTTAATATTTTGACTTCTATAATTAAATTATACTTATTATACCTTGGAATTTCTAGTCATTAGAATTAAATAGTAGTGAAAATACTATCTTTGTTTTACTTTTTCAAGCCTCTAAAGTTAGAGAGCATTCTCTCAGTATTTGCCCTAGAAAGCAAAAATTATATGGGAGTTTCTAAAACAGATCTGTATGGAGCCAGTGATCAAAGCCAAGGCCTGCACATACCATGCAACTACTGCGTCTCTGAGCTACATATCCACAGGCTATAGAGATGTTTAATCAATACTAAGTCATAGACAAATAAGGGTCTTGTAACCATAAGCATTACCTAATAATAAGCGAACAACTCATATGAAGGCACAACAATATTTTTCTCCAATGGTTCCAATGAGATTGACTTACCTCCCCAAATGATCCTGCCATAATTACAATTTTAATTTATTATTATTATTTTTTAATTTATTATTTGTAACAATTCAACTTTAAAATACAACGTGCACATGCAAATATATCAAGCAACTATAACCCGAGTTTAATGTAGTGATTATGTGACTTTGGAAGAGGGGAAAGAATGACATATTAATATTCTAAGATATTATATATTAGTGGTTCCACTGTTAGTTCAGGTATTAAATGATTAAATTTACATATTTAAATTTGTATAAACTTTTGCCTTTATTTATATATGATAATCTACAATCAAGCTTCCAATACACACATTATATATATTAACACATATTCTAAAACTAAAATGGAATAGAAACAGGATATAGGCCTTATGATTTATCTAAGAGGAATGAAGATATTAAAATGTGACTAATAAAACACAAAGGCATGCCTGGGGAAAAAGCCAGATAGAATCAAGAAGTAACATGAATTTTAAAAACATAATTTTTATTTGTTTAGACTCACTGATTGGTTTCCATGTCAAAACAGATTTCACAGACATTCCTTCCTTTCCTTGAGAATCCTGATCTGACCCTCAGCATATTCTGTACTATGGATATTTAGAAATATTTGTCATTCCCATAAGAATCGAACAAAAATGAAGAAATGTGTAATAGGTTATATTATGGCATGGGAATGGGAAACTAGAGAAATAAGAAAACAATATTTTCTATAATAAATTTTTCTGTATTTCTAGATTTGCTACAATTAAACTATTACTGTGATAAAAACAAACAAATTAAGAGGAAGAAGTTAGAAGGGGAAGGATAATATGTATGAACAGAGTTGAATATATTCCAAGTTCATTATATACATGCATGGAAATGGTCTTAGGTAACCTGGATGATGAGATGATGATGACATAATAATACATCAAAAGTCTAGTTAACATTTATGTTACTGTTTTCCTATCTGTGTGAGTGGTGTGTGTGTGTGTGTGTGTGTGTGTGTGTGTGTGTGTGTGTGTGTGTGTAGGTAGGTAGGTATGTATGTATGTATGTATGTGGTGGCTCTGCATGCATGGATATGTATCACGTATGTGTACATACATATGAACGTCAGAGTAAAGCCCCAAGTGTCATTTCTTAATAATGTCACCTACCTTGTTATTTGAATCAGTGTCTGCCACTGGCCTAGAATCACAGTTAAGCAGGCTAGCCTGTAAGTCATAAGAATCTGTATATCTTTAAATCCCCTTCTCCAGTGTGGTGGTTACAATATACCTGGCTTTTTATGTATGTTTTAGAGACTGAACTCAGTTTTCACCCAGCAAGCATTTTATTGACTGAGCCATCTCTCCAGCCTCAGCTTACCATTTTAAAGGAGATATAACAAAACTAGTATTTTATAACCTGATATAAACATTATTTCTTTAAGATATTAATGCAATAAGCAAAACTATTTCATTTTATTTCAACCAAAAGCTCACTTATCTTTGGAGCTCCTACAGAGAATGCCAGACTACATGAAATTCATAATGGAGACTTTAAACCTTAACACCAAAATGCAGAGAGGAAAGTGCAAATTGCTTAACTGGTGACTTAAAGTTATGCTGAAGAAAATACAAATTTGGAAAAGATGAAAGTTATTTAAGTTTAATAAAAAATTAATCCAAATCCATTTCTTGTTTTAGGAAGACAATTCAGGCTAAGTGGTTAGTCTTTTACAGGCATGTATATCATGAAGGGTACTTTAGATATGAACCTATGTGAAGTCTAGAAATAAACTTCAAAGAGTCCAAAGGGGAAAATATTAAAGAAGCAGCAAATTAAAGGTTTTTCTTAAATGAGTAAGATTAATAATTTTCAAAACCTGACACGATACTATACATATAAGAATGTTTGACTCTCAGGATCCTCCTAGAATCATTATCTTATATATTGTACCTGTTGTGTAAGTATTCATAAAAATAAATTCACAAGCTGGGTATGGTGACACACAAAGTTAATTTCCAAACTTTGAAGACAGAGCCAGTTAGATACTGGACTTTAAGGTCAGCATGATCTACAAAGTGAGTTCCAGGCTAGCCAGGACTATACTGTGGGAACCTATCTTAAAATAAGTAAACTTATATGTATTTGAATAGAAGTAGTAAATTCTAAGATAGCTGTTGACAAAATGATTCACTGGAAGATACCAAGAAAATACCAAAGCTGTATCTCTTTTTTGTTAAACTGGGGGAAAGAAGAAGAAAAAGGGAAAAGCTAGGAAAAGTAAGGCAAAGGGGTAGAAAGGAGAGACAAAGGTAGAAAGAGAGGAAAAGAAAGAGGAGAGTTAGGAACAAAAGTGGTTGGAGGAAGAAGAAAACACTTTAGTGCTGTATACACAGGAGCACATAGATCTAATGCTGTGAGTCAAGTATGTTCTATAAAGCTATATAATCAAAAGCTATATAATCCAGCCTGTGCTGGAATAGTAACTCGCAATTATTGTAAGTATCACAGTTTGGAAATAATATTCAATCCGGTTTGTTGCAGAACTTGGAGCAGCCAAAAAAAAGAAAAAAAAAAAAAAAACCATCAGAAATAAAAAGTGTACAGACTTAGTTTTTATGACCTTATTAGACATCATTATCCATTGAATGAGGCTATCTAGGCCAGACAGATGATATACTGTTTTTCCTTATAGCTTTTAGCTTTGTATATCAAAAAGATCAGCCTAAATAGTGAATAAAAGAATAATAATAAAAATACACATTTACATTTCTTTCAATCCTTCTTGGGAGGCTTCCTCTATATCCCATTCTCACACAAAAAAAGTGTTCTTTAAACATAAAGGGAAGTTTAATATGACATGGCTCTCAATCAACACAAAAGACTAGCAGACATGAATTCATTTCCCTCTAAAGGCAGTTGTTTTCATGTCTGGGCATCTAAAACCTCTCAACAACCAGATACAGTGATGAGTGTTTGACATGCACAACTGTGCTTTATCACTGACATTTTTATTCAACGTGTTTGTTTCTTCTGCAAGAAATATTCTGTGACTAATAAAACACTTAGCTTTCATATAAGTTCTATGTATACACATGATTTGGATTTTCTGATCAGATTTTTCATTAATATGTGATGTAGAATTTACAAAGAGAAATTTTATTAACATTTAAGTTAGTAAATTATGTATATTGTTAACTTTTTGGTTAAGAATCCTAGGCTGTGATTCCTCGTCAGGTGGCCATGAGGGCTACATAACAAAGCCCTGAGACAGGGAGCAATCAGGAAGCACAGGTCTTTCATGGCTCCTAGCTCCAGTGTGCTGCCTTGAATGTCTCTGAATGATTGCTAAGTTTCTTTTTGGTCAGAGTGTTTTATCACAACAAAAAGCAAAAAGTAACAGTCAGTAAAACAAAAACAACCCCAAAAACTAGAACAAAACACATGTAGAAAATATATAATTTAGTTCATGAGATCATTATTTCAAAACACTTAAGATGAGAACTTATAACAAAATAAGAAACACAACTACCAAAATTGAAATGCCTTTCCTAGCACTAAATTTAAAAACACTTTAGGGGTTCCAAACCAAGTATTTCATTTTCAATACACAGTACTTGGATACTGATTAATTAGGACAACTGTAGACGTCTCAGTTTTCATTTGGCTAAATTTAAAAACTTAAAATACATGTATTTTAATGCTGATTAAATTCACATCAACTTTCTGAAATATACTTTTTTATCCCTGTGATGGTTAATATCAACTTGACGGCATCAAAAATTACCTAGGAGATGGCACTCTGGGCATGCCTATGGGGATTATCTTGTATTGACTAAGAAGTTATTAGGGGTAGTGCCATTCATGGCTGGGGTCATAGATTATTTAAGTAGAAAAAGAGAGCAGATACTCACTGCTCTTGACTTTCTAAGTGCAGAAATGATACAACCAAGTGCTTCAAGTTCCTCCTGCCTTGACTTTATGCTATGATGACTTTAACCTTGAACTGTGAGCTAAAATAAACACTTCCTTAAGTTGCTTCTGTCAGGGGATTTTATCATAGCAACTGGAAAAGAAATGAAGACAAACTCCTTGCTCAGCAATGTACACTGAATATTATTTAATACAGTTAAGATTTTGAAACACTGTATAGAATTTTGCGGCAATCTAAACACAGACCACTGCTTATTTGCACCTAAAATTCCTTAGATTGCTGTGCTGCATTCATATGTTGTAATAATAATAATAATAATAATAATAATAATAATAATATGTGTTTAAAACCAAGATTTCAGAGTTTTATGTCATACAACCAGCCATCATTCTGGTTTTTTCTCCTGGATGCTATTGATTACCAGCTTTTTCTCCTGGCTTTTCAGAGTATCTGCTTCACAGGACTGGCTGTTTCTGTCTGCCATTACTCCATAATCTACAGCTTCCCCTCCCCTCTTAGTCTCTCAATCCTCTCCCTTTATTCCTTTCTTTTCCTCCCTGTTCCCTTCCAAACTAGATTAGTTTTGGAACCAAATGCCTGTCGTAATCAACTGATCAATCATGTAAGTGTACTTGGTATGACTTCTGTGACTACATCCAGTTTATGAGTTCTCAAAGATGGATGAGTATAATCTAGGTTGGATACGTTTACATCTAACTCTACAACTAGGTAACTGTGTTTTGAATATTTGGTTATCATGTCCCAACTCTAAAAGGGTAAACATACAGATAATTTTTGGTTACTTGATTATTTGAGAATGATTAGTATTAACATTTATGAGGATTCTTAGTACAACTATACAATGATACTTTTGCCCTCAAGCAAAAACTCTTAGTAAGTAAATAAGAATCAACCTGAACTTTGCCTAAAGTTCTTCATATTTACCTGTGCTCAGCATAAATACATGGAACTGGGACTACTGATGGTCTCAGTGGTAGAAGCTTGCCTAACATGCACATGGTTCTGGGCTCGATTTTCAATTTCAAAGAAAAAGAATGAGCTGGAGCTAAGATCAGGCTAAAAATATACTTTTCATCTTAAAACATATATTAACATTGCTTAGCAGAACTTATCGCTTTCAGTATTTCATAGTAATAAAACTGGAGTCTTAAATACTTTTTCTAAAACATATTAAAAATAGAGCCAAAATTAATTTACCAATTATTTACTTAATCATTAACTTAATGATCTATGAGTTTAGCTCTTGTTAGGTTTGAAAATTTTTCCTTGAAATCAGATATATATAAAATACAGTCAAGGTAAATTTCACAGTTGTTAATTTTAATTTATGGGAAGTAACTTAAAATTGTGAAAATTAAAATGCTTGATATTTTAATAAATAGGTAAATTTGGTAAGTAACTTTGTACTTAGAATTTATAATTTGAAGGAGAAAAGGTAGAAGAAAATAATTTTAACTCAGAGCAAAAGGATTACTGAGACAAGTGTAGTGGGTATATCAATACCAGGTGAGATGGAGTGAAGTCTGTGCAGCAGCTATACCAGCACTAGACCTTTCAATAGAAATAGACCTTTCAATAGAAATAAGAGCTGACAAAATATGACTTTGGGGTTGGGGAAGACAAGGTTTCACTACACGTACCCCTGGCAGTTCTGGAACTCACTATATAATAGACCAGGCTAGCTATGAACACACAGAGATCTCCCTGTCTCTGATTCCAAAGGGCTGGGATTGAAAGACATGCACCATCATGCCTGACTTAGACCTATTTTTATATCTGAATTTTAAGGAAATACTTACGTAACTTTTGCTATTGTTACTTTGGTACTACAAGAGAAGACTGAGCAGTTGTGAGACACCAAAAGGTCTCTGTACCAACAAAGCTGGCTGAAGCCTGCTCAAAATTATGAACTGAATTTGCTTGACTCTCAGCATTAAAAATCAGGATCTTAATCCCTATTTTGGGGTAGTATCCTCCTTCACCTGAGTGGCTGAAGAGGGCAAAGTACATGGATTAAAAAGTAACAGAGTGTCAGATAAATGAGCAAATAGTTTCAATGTGAGGAAAAGTTACCAGGAATTTTGTTCTATAATGAGGGCATTACAGCTTTGTGAACAATGTATGCCATTACTGCTTAGAATGACTAGTGAAGATAACCATTTTCTTCCTTCTATTACAGAAGGATACTTAAAATCTAAAAATATTTCCTTATCAGGGTATGAACTCTAATGATAACGTTTTTGAAAACTTTTTTTCAAATTTATTTTATGTATGTGAATGTTTCACTTGCATGTACATCTTTTTGCCTGCAATCATGGTGTGCCTCATGGCTGTGAAGATTAGAAGAAGCGTTGGTCCCCCAGGAATGTGAGTTACAGATGGTTGTGATTTGCCACATGGGTGCTGGTCCTCAAACATGGGTTTTCTGAAGAAAAAGTGCTTTTAACTGTTATGCCATCTCTCTAGTCCCATAATGATTTTTTAAAAAGTAACAAATCAAATCAAATTTTATTCTTCTGTACGTCTTTCATCACTCATCAGAACTTTCAAATCATAAACATCCAAACCTATATACAGGTACAGGTGTATGGTGCTTAAAGGTGGTGGTAAGGAGGATGAGGATTAAAATTCAGAGATAATCTTGCTAGGCTTCACGTATAAATGTATGCACAAGTGTTTCTTCTAAACAGCATTTAAAATTGTTTTCAAACTTGTATTGAAGATTTAAATTTGCACGTTTTAATAATTTTTAAATTTAACATCAGTATAGTAACAGGCTTTCCAGCATTATGAGTTAAGTCCTAAAGCTACTCTAAACAAGTTCCAAAACTGAAAAACCCATACATGTATTAATAAATCACAAAAAGACAAGATTTAGAGAATATCATGAAAATTATTCTCAAGTTGAAAAAGGTAGCTGTTGTAATTTAAATATAGTATATGTAGTAAAAGGATACACTTATTTAAAATACTTACTTTTCATGGTATTAAAAACACTTAGAAATCCAAAAACTCTAATAATTGGTCATAATATGCAAACCATAAATAAAGCAGCCTCATGGGAAATGCTTTCCCAGTCATTTCAAGCCATACTGTGATTTTCTATGATCAGCACTAGCATCTGTTTCTTTTGGCTTTGTACACTTAGAAATACTACAATTTAAGGGACAGAAGATATCCAAAACCTAGTATTTGAAACTAAAATGGAAGAGCAGAAACAGTTTTCTAAAATGCTAATCATTGTTTTAAATCAAAAATATGGCTTGATTAAAATTTGCCAATTTTTCTTAAATGCCAAACAAAACAAACTATCCCACTGTATGCAACCACTGAAAATCAACAACATAGAGCAAGCTAAACTGTAAGAGCCTATGTCTACAGCTAAGATCTTGCCTTCAGGACTGGAGGGCTATGAGAACTGATGGCTGAAAGAGCTTTGGAAAAGCCCACACATTCCATGGAGAACACCACTACCTGGTGGGGGCTAGGCATAGCAAAGTGCCTTCCTGCCAAAGAAAGAAGAGAGAAATCTGTATTTGCTATGGAACATAACAAGTGTATTTCAAAAGAAATGAAGATTTTAATAATAAGAGACATTATAATTACATTGTATTATCAGTGCAGGAGTATCTAAAAGATTGAAAACTGCACAAGAAGCTTTAAAACCTCATTTCTTACCAGAATACTATTTCTTGGTGGTCTTGTATAACAAGAACTTTCTTATATAAAATTAAGATATAACCACATTTAACAAAGTTATCATCCAGATGAATAAAGCTTCAGCTTATAAAAACAAAACTGAGAGGAAGAGCAGAAGGGAAAGAGGGAAGGCAGACAGGGGGGATGGCAGGGGCGGGGGGGGACAGGACAATAAAAACCTACCAGATAAAGCTTTTGTCTGTACTTTGCTGGGAACATGTGCTCCTCCACCAAACACTGCAGACCACATTTTTTCATTTAGGGGGTGGGCTACAATCCGAAATAGCTCATTACTAGAGTGTGTTGCCAGCCCATGAATGAACAGACTAAGATACACTGCTGTGAGAATCTCACAAAGCAAGACTGTAAGTCCTGACTGAGCTTCTTCACCGGAAGAATTCAAAAGTTGAATCAGACAATTTATTCCTAGGACAAAAAAGAAAAATAGCTGAAATTAACAAAAACAAGACAAGACAAAAACAAAACAAAACAAAAAAACAAAAAAAGTTCAAAGTTAAAAGTTAAGCACATTTTTCTACTTTATGAATTTTTGAAAAAAATTTACTCAATCAACATTAAATATTTTTTTGCTGGATTCATAACCAGTAGATTGTTGTGGTTTAGGAGCAATTGCTGAAACATTTGTTCAATTCAGATAAACTTACGTTAAATCTCATAGATAAAAATTTAATGGCATATCTTATGATAAAATATTTTAAATTATTTAAGAAACAATTTAACAAAATGAGCTACTTTAATATAGAGATCAAGGAAATACTTGTTTATTTGCTCAAAGTCTTGTTTAACAAGAACTTTCTGTGACTAAACTAAAATATAACTGAAGAATACGCATTGATTTTGCAATGGTGTCAATGCTACCAATATTTGACAATGATCAACTGGTAAAACTAAGACAAGTCTGCTTTTTATCATTTACCATTTCTAATAAAGCTAAAAAAATAATTCTTACATATGTAAATTATTAATACCTGGCCATTGAGCTGGTGATGTGTTTGGAGTTACTGATTCATCTAAACTTCCTGTTCTCAGAGAATGTCGATGGGCAAGAAGTACTGTCTGATATACCATTCCAGTAAACTGATTTGTTTGAAATGAACTAAAAAAGAAAACAATATTTAAACTCAAGATGAATTTCCTATGTAATATTCCCATTCTTAGATACAATTTCTATGATACTTTATTTAAAATTTTTGTTTATGAATTATACTATTATGTCTAAGTTGTATGTTCTACAGTGCTATATTCTATTAATACAGCATCCTTTAAAATATACATATATACATTTTCTAAGCTAAAACAAATTTGACAAGTATCTAGTATATTTATTTAATGAAAGATAAAGAATATTTTAGGAAGGAAACAAACCCCCACATTATTTTGGCCACTAGAAACAAACTTGTATGTATGACTTTAAAATATTTATTTGATAAGAAATGAAGTGAGTCTAGGCTCAATTTCATATTTAATGGCTAGGTTACCCTCTGGCTCTGAACCAGGTACTTAGCATATGATGGAAAAACAGCCTCCATAAAAGTTATGATATGGTGAGGGAATCAAGCCTAAATACTTTATATCATATTGTTGTTGATGAAATTATATACATCACACTATTAAGACAAAGAGGATAATCATCACACATTTAAGAACTTATGGTAATTTAATCAAAGACAAACAAATAATAGCTTAGCATAAAGGATTTTAACATTCTGATACCCAGCAGCAAGAAGATCTTATATAAGTACTAGAAAATAGTACTTCAAGAATTCCTATAATATATATTCAGTAAAGGAATATAATGTTTACACTTAGAGAAAGATAGTGCCTTAAAGCTGTTATACTTGGCAAATTTCACTGATCATAATATTTTGAGACATTTATTAATATTATTGGGCTTTATTTTCCAGATTTAAGATGGCATGGTAATAACAAAAATTCCCTCAGCCTGTAGAAAGATTTATGACAAGAAGATAGAAACATTTTGATGAAACCAAACCAAATACTCAATTACATAAATGAACTCAGTTCAAAGACATAAAACTGAAGCTACCTTGGGAACATACATATAACCACAGTGATAAGTGGGGTTGCTCATGAACAATTTGTAAAGATAAGGTGAATTGACAACCACAAGTCAATACAAATGAGAGCTAGTACCATGTACAGAAGCAAACTTACCAGAACATTCAAAATGAATGTTATACTTTTAAAAAGTTTTCTAAAGTCAAAACACAAAGATAATGTGTAAAAATGGAAAAAGTGATTAAAAGAGAGAGAGGAACATTACACAGTGAATAGGAAATCTGATTTTCCCCCACCCATGGATGTGCCATAAATATCTATCAATGGACTGATTCCCTCAGAAAGAAAGTCAGAAACCAGTTAAGAACTTCCTAGTCACTAGACAACTGAGAAAATGTACCAAATGGGTAGGAAAAGCTAAGGCACACTGAGGTATGGACTCACTTTACTACAAAATTGGGTGGGTATCTTATCTTCTTGTGAAGATAAAGATATGGGTAGACCTCACATGCTGGTCTCTAACTCTAAGGCTCTCCACAATTACACTTTGATTTTTTTTTTTTAAATATTGTTTTTGAGAACTTCGTAAGTACTGTTTACATCATATCTATTCCTCTTTTCACTCCAACTCTTCTTTTGTTTCTCCTACTCTCTCAAATTCATGACTTATTATTGCTATATGTTATTTGTGTCTCTTTCCCTGTGTGTGTATGTGTGTGTGTGTGTGTATACCTGTGTTTACACATACAATCTACTGAGTCTTAGTAGAGGTTAGGGCTGATGAACTGGGACCGGATAGCCAATCAAGAGGTTTGTACCTGGAGAAAACTTATTCTATCTCAGAAGCCACTGATTGTTTTTCATCTATAGAAGTGGGGCAGTGAGAAATTCCTTCTATATGCTGTTTAGACACCATATTGCTGAGATCTCACTGCTTTAGCTTCCTTTTCATGTCTGGAAGTCCTATCTTGCAGCAGGAATTCGGGTTCTCTAGCACTTGACAACCTTTCTGCCTCTACTTGAATGACTTTCCCTGAGTCTTAGATATGAGGTTTGTGTTAGATATATGACTGGGGTTAGGTACACCATTCTCAATTGTTATAATCTCGATTTATCCACTAAGGAAACAGAAAGGATTAGAAATAAAAGGCCCCTCTAGCCTTAACAGGTACAAAAGTACAACCAGGAAGTACTACGAACTGGAAGTAGGGACAGGACTTAAAACAAAACTGAATTCCCTACCCTAAGGTGATCTGATGCCCTCTTCTGGCATGCAGGCATATACACAGACACAAACAAAGAAACAAATAAAATTAAAACAAATATGCACAAAAGCAAACAGAAAATTAATATAGAATAAATAAATATGAAAAGGAAAGAAGAAGAAAGAGCAATTCCAACAACAAATCTGACGCCTATGTTCTTTAAAAAACCAAAAACATACTGTACTGCATAAAAATGTACAATCAATATGCATAAATTTAAAAACCAATTCTGCAGTCTTAAAAATAAAAAAGAATTCCTTGTATTTTATTTTGTTATGTTTTGTTGCTATCTTTTAGAAGCCGATAAAAAGGGGGTTGATCTGGATGTGAGGGGGTGGGGCAGAACAGAAGGAGGGTGGGAAATTATAACCAGGATATACTGTATAAGAAAGAATCCATTTTCAGTAAAAAGAAAAAAAGACGAAAATTTCAAAAATATAAACTCTGCCTAGAGAGAAAATATTGCAAAGAATGAACTAGTATCTAGAAAATGAAACTGGGAATTGCCCTGAAATGAAACAGATAGATAAATGAATGCATGGAGTTTGGGGAAAAAAAAAAAAGAGAGAGACATGTACATACAAGTTTTATTACCTGTTTCAAAGAGTAGGAAATAGAAGTCAGAATATTTAACCAAATGATGTGAGGGCATTTCAAAGAACTAAAGCTTGACTACACACTACCATGTCAATTTGATGGATTTTAGCAAATTATACTGGAACTAGAATATGAAGAAAAATTTCTAAATAGAAATGCTGTAAAAATATTTTCAATCCCATGTCAATTGCTTCTTTGCCTGTGTGTCTCAGGCTTTTTGCTATACAACAAATTATAGAACTTATCACTCAAGTATTATATTGCATTATTTACCATCAATTCATTTATCTGTTGCTAATGATACTTATAAATAACGAGTATTTTATTCATTTTTAAAATTCTCAGAGTCTATCACAGTATCTAGCATGATGATAATGATTAACCATAGGCAACTAAGTAAGTCACAATAACAAGAGTTAGGTTCCGATTCCTTTGTTATAAAAGTATAAGCTGAATTTTCAGACAAAAAAAAAAAAGTACTCAACATCTCAGTCATGTGCTTTTTGCATTTACTGAAAGTAGTGTTAAGTATAGTTCTGAATTAGTAATGTATAGATAACCCCATTGTTTACTGAAAATGATCTTATATTTCACAAGAAGGTATTTACCTGTAGTTATGACTACCACAAAGGCACTGATAAATACAAGCAGAAAGTGAGGCTGCTAAAGTATGCATTACATATACCTGAAAAAATAAAAACACACACAGAGTAATTACTTTAAGAAAAAAAAATTAGGCATAATTTTGTCAAAAATGAAATGAAAATAAAATGTCTTTTGCCTCTATAAGCTATTTTTTTCTCCTCTCCCCCCTTAGAACACAGTTTCTACCTACTGAAGTCGTTCTTTAGAAATGTTAAAAGAAAAAACTTGGTTCTTTGGCAGAAATTACAAAATATACAACTACTATCAATTCTCTCTTTCCAAATCAAAAGAGAGACGTGCCCAAAACAATATGAGCCATGTATTAAAAGCAGACACTTTAAAACCCAACCTGCTTTTTCTTGAACAAAATATGAATAAACAATACTAATAAATGACAGTTTAGTTATGTACAGGTCAAAGAAAATGCTAACATCTATTACAGTCATCTGAAAGGGAAACTTTAGAAAAAGGAAAAGGAAGAAAGGCAGCAAAGTCACATATTTATTTTACAGAAGAAAGGATTCTAACCTAAGACGACAGTGGCTATAATAAAGCAAGGATGAATAAGGTTAAGGCACAAGAAAGTATACTAGACTATAAATGATTATCTGATTATGAAGCACAAGGCTTTCATATAGATAAAAATGGGTATTCATAGATAGAAGCCTAATTGCTTTTTTGGCTTCTGCTGTCAATAGTTTCTGTGGTTAAAAATAGTAATATGTGAGGCCTGGCTTGGCAAAATCTACTCTTGTTGCTCTTAAACCCCTGAGATTTTTGTACAGAAAACAAAAACAAAAACAAAAAACAAAGAACAAAAAAAACAGAAACAAAATGTTACTGGGCTATGAGGTATACAAACATCTGGATAAACATTACTCTGAGTAGATCTCAGGATATTTCCAGAAAAAAAAAATTATCTGAAACCAGCAGTTTGATTAAAACAGATTGTCCTCTCACTTGCCAATAATGGATTGGAAGACCTAACAGGAGGAGAGAGTAAGAAACACTTTTTTAAAAAAAAATTTTTTGTCGTCACCTTTCCTTCCCTATCTTCAGAATGTAACTGAAACATGAGCTCTTCTTAGATGTCAATCTGTTTACTTTTAAAACTTACTTCCTAAGCTTTGAACTTGGACTGGACTATACTGTCAGTTCTATTTACCAGCTTACCATGTGCAAATCCTTGAGCAATTCAGACTTCACAGTCACTGTGGTGGTTTAATTGAGAATGGCTCAGGTAGACTAATATATTTGGACATTTGGGCACAGTTGGTGGACTACTTAAGAAGAATTAGGAAGTATGGCCTTGTTGGAGGAGGTGATGGGCTTTGAAGTTTCAATGGCTTCTGTCAAGCACAGTATCTCCACCTCTCTCTCTTTTTTTTTTTTTAAATTGGAAATTTTATTTACATTTCAGATGTTCTCTCCTTACCCCATTTCCCCCCCTCCCTCCCAGGAACTCACTATCCCTTCCCCCTCCTCCTGCCTCCATGTTGGTGTACCCCCACCCACCCTCCCCCGTACCTCACCTCCCCACCCTTGAATATCCCACCTCTCTCTTTCTGCTCATGCCTAAAGATCAGGATATAAGTTCCCAGCTACTGCTCCAGCACCATGCCTGCCTGCCACCATACTTCCTGCCACAATGATCATGGACTAACAACCCTTTGAAACATTAAGCAAGCACCCAATATAATGTCTTTCTTTTATAAGCTGCCTTGGTCAGGGTGTCTCTTCACAGCAATAGAATAATAACTAAGAGAGTCACACATGCAAATTACTTATAAATAAATTTCTTCCCTTTTCTTCCTTTCCTAGTCCACCACATTCTTCTTTACATTCTATCACTTCTACTTTTCTGGAGTGAACACTTTAGCACACTAGGCTATCCTGCTGGAGGATGAGAGACGAGACACATATTCAAATCTGTCAACCACAAGAAAATAAATAAGGTTGTCCTACAATCATCTAGTTGCCCATCAGAGATCAAGAGTGAATGAGTTCAGAGACTAGTCAAGTTAGCTCAAACCAAAACGAGCCATGACGAGCCAAAGATGGAATCAGATTAAAGGAAGTTGTATTTCAGAATAGTTCTTAAGAAGCAAAAGGTACTTAAGGAAAAAATAATGTGATACAGCATGGACTCCTGTAATTAATGTTGGCAGGCCAGTGAGGTGGCGTAGTAGGCAAAGGTACTTGCCAATGAGTCTGAGTTTGATCCATGGGACCCACATAAGACAAGTGATTTCCAAGAGTTGTCCTTTAACTTCCACATGTGAGTTGTAGCATTCATGTGTGCACATACACACACAAGCAAAAATACACAAAATATATGAATGCATAAGTATAATAAAGTAATAGAGTTGAATAAGGAATGCAATTTGTTGAAAAGTATATTTTTCAGGAAATTAATTTTCAGAGTATAAAGTGCATAGTATAGGGATTTGTACTATAAAGTAATACAGGAAAATAAGTGGAAGAAACCCCCAGTAAACTATAAGCATTAAGCATACAGAAGAGCGAAAAATGTGGAAGGACAATCTATTATCAAGAGAGAAGAAAATCTAACTGGTATGGTGTCATAACCTAGGAGGTAGCAAGAATCTTTAAACAATGACAGAAAAAAATTCCAAGTGGTATACAAAACTGTCAATCAATCTCAGTCACTAAAGGGATCTCAAGAAAGGAAAGAAAGTATAGTATTAACAAGAGATAAAAGTACAATGAGATGAATAAGAAGATGGTGTGATCAAGTAAATTATGATAGTTCCAAACTTCCTAGAAATAAACTTAATCCAGAGCCTCTCTCACAGATGATTCAATACGTTTGGAGTGAACTTAGGAATTCAAACTTTTAGCAGATAATTCTGCCAGCCTTGAAAGAACACAGGAAACAAGATACTTATTTTTAAAATGTGTAGTTTAACATTAAGAAGGGAATACTTTACGTATCTATGAGTGCTTTTACACAAAATTGTTACACTAGGATCCTTTAAAAAAATATATAGTATTCCATCCACTGAAATCAATTCTGCCCTTTATAATAAAACTTAAGAATGGCCAGAAAGATGGATCTATGGGTCCTGCACCTGTCACCAAGCTTGATGGATGGCATGAGTTAGATCTCCAGAACTCACATGATAGAAGGAGAGAACTGACTAACTCCTGAGAATGTTTTCTGACCTCTATGTGTGTAATGGCATGTGTACACCCATACACATAAAAACATTTTTAATGCAAAAAAAAGCTTAAGGAATCAATTGTATGTCTACACATATGCTTGCTGCTTTATGATCGGGCAATGCCTTTTTTTTTTTTTTTTTGGTTTTTTCAAGACAGGGTTTCTCTGTGTGGCCGAGGCTGTCCTGGAACTCACTCTGTAGACCAGGCTGGCCTCGAACTCAGAAATCCGCCTGCCTCTGCCTCCCAAGTGCTGGGATTAAAGGCATGCACCACCACCGCCCGCTATCCTTGCTGCTTTAAACACACACACACACACACACACACAATTCTTAATTACATCTATGTTTATTTATTTAATATGTCTTAACGTAGATATAGAGGACTATGAACAAACTGTAGTAATCTGTTCTCTTCTCACACTATATGGATGCAAAGTAGCCAATGAAGGTTTTCAGGTTTGGTAATAAGTGCCTTTAATCACTAAGTCATCTCTGCTGCACAGGTGTTTATGTAGAATAAACAATTGACATGCTAAACTGGAAAAAAAAAAACATTTAAGCATCCTATAAGATGTAAGTAGCACAGTAAGTCTGGCCTATAACCAGATTTCCTTAAATCGCAATCATTAATACAATAAATACTATGTCTAGTCTGGTGTTTTAATTTATTTTGCTAGAAAGGCTTAACATTTTTATCTTCATTTTATCATTCTGTTTAGGTATATTAATGCTTAAACCCAAAGAAGCAAATAAAAGCCTTAACTCAAGAAGCAAAATAAACTAGAATCAGAAAATAAGTACTTGAAGGTAGAAGGGGACTACATGGAGAAAGGAACAATCAGAAAGAGAAAAATAATAAATACACAAGGAGAGGAGGAATCCAACAGAGGGTATATGTGGAAAATACAATTGAACATTTTATAAATATGTAAAAATGCTAAAATAAAATTCATCATTTTATCTAAACAATATATATTGATAACAAAAAAGCTTGAAATGAAGCATACTTACTTTATTGGTTTGACTATCAGGATGTGGTGGTGAATCAAAATTTATTATGGCATGTAGAATATCATGTGTTAAATTACTAAGGTGCAATAATGGATTGGCAACTACTGTTTTGGCACTGGCTGTACAAGCAAAGAGAAGAGGCACTGAAGTCTGTTCTGACAGAGGGTTAGAATATATTGGTTCTGCCGTTTCCTTAAAAATGAAGAGAAAAAAATTACCAATTTTTATTTATAATCTATTCCTTAAGTAATTCAGAGTATCTTTCAAACTTCTCCAAACTTAAAAATTAAAAGCACTCAAAGTACATACTTTAAATTGTTATGATCTGAGGAGGAAAATGTTTCTACAACTGTATCTAGAACAAGAACGGCCTTAACACTCTTCAATAGAGGATAGCTCATTACCTCAGAAGACACTCATAAGACTGTGTTCACACAAATTAAGCAAATCAAAACACCTGAGAATATCAGTTCTGCAAGTGTCGTATACATAGTTCCACCAGTTCTTAATGACTATATACAAAGATTCATTCCTTAAAGTAACTATAACAAAGAAAAGCACGTTTTAATATTTAAAATAAAAACCACAATTCCAAAAGCTATTTCATATATGTATTATTCTTTTATTTAAATAAAGCTTTTAAATTTTTAATTAAAATAATTATATTATTGCTCTCCTTTCATCTACATGTTTAAAGTTATATATCTTCCAGTGTGACGGCCTTTAGTTTCAGCACTGAGGCGAGGCAGAGGGGCAGAGGGCAGGGGCAGGGGCAGGGGCAGAGGGCAGAGGGGCAGAGGGGCAGAGGGGCAGGGGCAGAGGCGAGGCAGAGGCAGGAGATCTCTGTGAGGTCAAGGTCAGTTTGGCCTACATAGGGAATTCCTTACTAGCTAGAGTTACATGATGACACCTCACCTCAAAGCAAAACGAAAATGTTACATACCTGCTGAGATTCTTGCAAAAGTAAAATTAATTCCATTCTCACTGATGCAAGGCCCCCACCATGAGAGCCATGAAGCACACAGTAACTAAGAAACATTCTTAAGAGTGACTGATATTTCAAGAGCCACTGCCTTTTTTCCTGGAAACTTTCTCTCAGTTGTTTCACTTTTGTTTGGTGATGCAAATCATCAGCATCCTCAATTGGTCTAGATTCATCTGCACTTTGGCTAAATGTGGACTGCAGTTGTTCTGCATCTGAGCAAAAGTCACAAGTCCTCTGAAGAGCTACTACCTCTTTTTCAAGCCAGTGGTAGAGCTGGTAACGCAATTTCCCACCATCTATTTCATAGCCAGTAGATAAAGTCCGAAGTTCTACTGTGAGAATCTTTAAACATGCTCTAAATTTTAGTTGAACAGCAATTATATCTTCTGATGGATTTAAAATGTCATTTTCATCTAATGTGCTTAAGGAGTCTGTGTAACTGCTCAATTCGTCTAATTCTTTAACAACTGTCTTTCTCTGCAAAGGTCTTATTTCTTTCATTGAAATAGGGGGATCTTCATTTTCTTCTTCATTATCACTATCCCATTTCAACTCCAAAGAGTCATCTTGAAATACCATACTCGGTTGGCTCCAATCAAAAGAAAAGGTAGAGTTTGAGTGCCTCTCTGAGGAACCCTCTGAAGAAGATTCAAAACCATTTATCAGTGACTGTGACCAGTCAACAGCTGAAGACTTGTCTTCTCTTGCATCAGATTTTAGTGGAGAAGAGTCTTTACTTGTAAAAAAACTAGATCCTCTACAAAAAGGTTTTGTTTTCTTACAGACTTTGGGCATCTTTGACAATACTTCTAAAGCCAACATTGGGCAGCCAGCTTTTAGGTGAGCGCTAGCAGTAGTAAAAAATAATCTTCTTTCACTTAGATTAATTGTTCCTGCCAGTCCACTTTTTCCTGTTAAAGCCATGTTTGCTGAAAATGTATCAGATGATCCAAAATGACGTCTTAGCAAAAGAGGATGTGTTCTTAGGTAATTGTAGAAATTAAAAACTACAGGATTACAGGCTGACATCATGACTTGATCTGAAAGTAAATTAATTTGCAAAAGTAAATTAATTCCATCAAAAGAACCTCACAATATGAACTGAGAATATGTAATTATAAGAGTCCCCTTACTCTCAGAGGAAATGGTATTTTTTATCACCATACTACTTTCTCCAAGTGAAACAATGTCTTCAGATAGAATCCTTAGCTCTTTTCTTGCTTGTTTCCTCTTCAGTCAGTTTGTCTAGACCTCATCTTTTCTGACCACAGAAGCTATATTCTACCCACACTCTCTGAGTTAAACTCTTAAGAATCCCGTAATTTTAAACACCATCTCTATTTGAACATCCCTATATCTTCTTTCCAAATTCCAAAGTTCATTTCTACTTAAATACAAACACTTTTGCCCTGTGGGCTTCTTATTTGGTGTGCCTCAAGAGCATACCACCTTTATCCACCTACCTCTTTTGATTGACTTGCATTATTTCAACCAGTCCTTTGACCAAATATCATCTAACTAGTAGAGAAGGCTTCCTGATCTAATCAACACTCCACCAAAGCATTCACTACTAGTTAAGCTACAAATCCAGGAGTTACCCTTAATTTCTAATTCTTTAGCACTCTATATCAAATTTAATCCTGGGTAGTCAAACTAAAATTATCCTATAGCCAAATACTTCTCTCTGCCAATAGTCCTATCATGCTGACACTATGACCTAAACCTAAACTATCACTTTTCTCTGATTCAAATGGTTCTAGAAATATGTGATCTTGTATTAATACTCACATTTTTTTAAAAAAAAAAAAAAGAAAAACATGTAAGTTTAATAAAGTAAAGTTTCCCCTCCATTATGAAGAAGCCAGTATGAAGCTGTTTACCTTAGATGGCTAAGAAACTTGAATACTTGAGTCTCATGGCTTCTTAATTTAAAAAGATACATACATCTTAATTAACATAAACCACATATGTAGTGGCACATTAAACAACATGAACTAGAAGCTACTTTACTTACTGTTCAAAATAATATACTACCAAATCAGCTATCACATATAGTTCAATCCTGCCTATGGAAAATCCTGGAAAAGTAAACCCCACCATTTTTATATTAATTGATAGAAAAAATTCATTTTATAGTAGGCTATAAGAATGTTTCACAAAGGGAGCTGGAGAGATGGCTCAGGGGTTAAGAGCGCTGATTGCTCTCCCAGAGGTTCTGAGTTCAATTCCCAGCAACCACATGGTAACTCACAACCATCTGTAATGGGATCTGATGCCCTCTTCTGGTGTGTCTGAAGGGAGCGACAATGTAATCACATACATAAAATGAATAAATAAATCTTAAAAAAAAAACCCACCTCATCTAAAAGAAAAAAAAAAGAATGTTTCACAAAAAAAGAAGAAAGAAAGAAAGAAAAGAAAACCAGAAATAGAATTCTAAATAGTGCATTTAATATTATCTCTATCCTATTGACTGCATCAATGTAACAGTCAAGGACTTGGCTAGTTTAAGGTTCTCTAATCATACCTCTTAAGTCAGCTTTCTTTATACTCAATATGTTTTTCTTATAAAAATTATGAAACTTATTACAAATGTAATAACCCAACCTAATATTAAAAATTGGCTTTACATTTTTATTTTTCCATTTTATATCTACCATTTCTCCAAAGTATTTAAAATAAACTTTTTGTAAAGCTGGTGTTCAATACATTTCATAAAAACAGAAAATCTAAAGTTCTTTGTTTTAAATGATTTATCTTTCTGAAAGAACAAAACCCCATTTAGTCACAAAGACCAAATATTTAATATTTTGTATTACATTAAACAGTGAACTACATGCTTAGAAAACACTAGTAATGTTTGTATTAAAATCTTGGAAGAGCAGCTCACCTTCATCCTCTGTAACTGGTTGCTTTATTAATGTTTCCAGAGCAGCACTATAATCTTCTAAAATCCAATGTGCCATACTCCGAAGAAAGGGGTCATGATGTGCATTTATATTCGATGAACTGAGCTCACTGGCTGGAGAACCAATTCCCAAAACTTTTTTGCGTAAAATAGACTTGTATGTTGCTGATTTATCAAATTCAGACTCAAATAGTCTTGCTATTACAAGAGCCAACTGAATGTCATTCAGTTTCTCAAGACATACCTTTAAAATATTTATAAACAAAAAATAGTGATAAAGTCAGCTTTTGAGAAAAACTCTATTTACTATAATGTATACAGATTTGTTATCTCTAAATTTAGCAAGCAATAAATGTAAGAATGGCATGCATATTACCTACATTAGGAAATTAACACTAATAAGATCTCCATATCTATTTGTTATTACTAAACATGTATTTACAAACTAACTTCATCTGAGATAATGGATAATTCTATTTAGTATCAATTAAACCTGTAATTTTATTTTACTCCTCTTAAACCACAACTCTTCTTGATTCATCTAATCAAGACTAGAGTTTTCAAATTGAAAAGTTATTTTTTAAGGCCACCAAATAACAGTCAGATATACTTCAAATGTGCAATCATATAAGTAACTCACTTTACAAAACCTGCTTTATCCCAGTTATATAAAAATATCATAAGCTAAATGGTAAATATGAAAAAGCTACTGTGAAATCTTATCAGTTACTTTAGGTTCTTAGCTTTGTATTATTTCTAGTATAGTTAAAAATAAAAATTTAAGATTTAGATTAATTGTTTAAAGAAATGATAACACTAATTGAAAAGGAAGTTCAACTAATTACCTCAATTGCATCTTTGAGGCAACCACCTAGAAGAAAAATGCTGCAGAATGTTCAAACCTTTGCTTGCCTAATAAAGAAAAGGCATTTTTCAAAGCTGCTTTACGCCACCTCTCTTCCTCAAAATTGTGCCCAAAAAACTGTGTCATTTTGGTGTCTTTTTGAGATCTATAAATAAATGAAAATCATAAAAAATTTAAAATACAATTTTGGAGTCAGACTTTTCCAGTTAGAATTTCAAAGATAGGTATTTCAAGGAGAAAGATAGCAAATTTGAAGACAGTCTGCACACACCAAGATCCAGTTACGATAAAAGTTATAACAACAAAAACAAAACTTCTGCCAATTCAGAAATTCCAACGTATCTACCATCTTTACCAGCAAAATAAGATTAGATAAACATTTACTTTTATAGGTAAACCTCAGACGTTATTTAAAAATTCTCTTTCAAACCACAAAGTGAACTGCTTTAAAAACCACCTTTAAATTCATGCAAAATTATACTAATATATAACTTATACAAAGATAATTTATACATTAACATTTATGCTAGTTTAAATTAAAATATCACCAATAATTCTGTTCTAGTCATGTAGAAATGACTTGCATAATCAAAAATTTAAATAATGGAATCTGCTCTGATAGAAAACAATACTGAAAAACCTAGATTCTTAGAAAACTTATATTAAATATCAAAATTATCCCCAGAGATTACTATTCTTGAACAGAACATCAAACAAATAATGGAAATCATGGAGTCCAGGTGCTGTTGATCAGTGAGATGAAGGAGATAACTTCACCCAGAAGAGTAGCAGTTTCAGGGACATCCTTGTCTATGTCCTTCAGTAACAGAGAACAATGCTTATCTGACAGACGCCAGACTTCACTCTCTATCATGTTCCCCAAAGCGGATGCAAATTCATCTTAAAATTTTTTTCTATTCCACTTCTTTCCTTCCTGCTTCTTGGTGACATGGGAAATGTCTCTAGAATAAGCTAATAAAGGGGAAAATGTGTTTTTAGACTGAGAAATGCTAAAACAAACTGAAGTGGCTACAACTGGCTTCTTCCACTGTGGTACACATGTAATCTTTTTCCCCTATGAAGTATGAAACACAAAAAACTAAGAACATACTCAATAAGAACATATTTCACTTTATGTATTCACTCTGAATAAAAAGTGATTTTTAGCTTTGAAATAGTCATTTACTTACCTATATAATCCCCAAATCACAGCTTTTTTTTTCATTGCAAGGTAAAAAATTGCAGCATCTAAAGGATCATTATTTCTATGAAAGGCTGCTTTGGCTACCTACAATTGGGAAATAATAGTCAATTATTTACAGAAGTAGCTTGTGAGTGAACAAATAATTTCTCTTACATAAAACTTAAAAAAGGTGTATAAGTACAGTTGTACATAATACTAGCAATAGAAACAGTTACAGTAACAGAATATAAATGGCTAAACTAGTGTATTTTTTCTCAATAAAAACTTCAGAAATTCAGAAATACACTAGTAAATAAATGTGGTAACTAGAGGTTGAAGATAGCTAGGCCTAGCAGCAGAGGTCTAGAATCACAACAGTTCAAGAGTTTTAGACAAAAGAATTATACATTGAAAACCAGTGTGAGCAACACGCTGAGACCATTAAGTGTAAAAAGTCAAAAGTAGGCTGGGCTGGGGATCTGACCACTGATACAATGCTTGACTAGCATTCATACGGTAAGGCACCAGGTTCAATATCCAATACTACACACACACAAACTATGATGCTGTTTCTAAAACAAAATGGAATAAACTAATATCAGAGGAGACAGAATGACATAAACAAATATTCAAAATGTATTTTTATAACCAAATAAATACTTACTTTTTCTATGCATCTGCGCAAGATGCGAGCATTGCGAACCCACCACCCCACACCCATTGCTCTCAGTTCAGACCAAGTTGGATCATCTTTCTGCATGGCTGGCAACATATTCAGCAGTTCTTCCTCTGCTACTGAGTGAAATGCCCAAGCAAAATGACCAGTAGAAAGACCTGAAGAAATACCAAAAATTACATTTATAAGCAATGCAAATACTTAATATGATTATTATAAGTGTGTATGATATTTATGCAATAAACATATAAACTGTTTTAAATTTTTAAATATTGGTATAAATCACTGCAAATAATCTCATTTAATATGTCAAGGTATTGTGTATATCAACAAACCAGATGCTTAAAATACAGAGTAAAATGACAAATTCTTTAACTTTGCAGACTCCTTTTACCATAACATATATAAGAGCAAAATCTTGGATATAACATATGAAGTTTAAGTGTAAAGGACAGAATTTTAAGGAACCATCACCACTAAGTACACATCCTGCGTAATGACTTAAGAAAACATTTCTAGGTGTATTCTATCTGTGGCTACTTAAAACTGTGATGGTAACAAGTCTGAACTGGAAATCAGATGCTCTAGTGTACAGTCTTGGTTCTCTTAGAACAAGCCTTTTGCCTTGGAAAATATACTAGCTCTGCAGATTGTTACATGGGTCAGTAAGTACTCTTTCAAACTTTTGTCCAGACTCATGGTTACATATAACTTTTTTGTTCTTAAAATATGAATTATTTTTATTCTTGATTCTCTAAACAAATGATACCC